>SSOS01000005.1:3194867-3702362 GCA_004849945.1 Aspergillus ochraceus | reverse complement strand
GACAAAGCACCAAGAATCATGGAACTTCTTTACACCAAATCTCGAATCCGAGGACTTGGATCGCTTTCTTACGCCAGACTGGGACGCCGAGAAAGAACGTCCGTACCTTTTCTCTCGCCCGGAGTGCTGGTCTTCCATGCGGAACCTGCCGTCCGTGCGACCCTCCGTGCTCTGGGTCTTCGGTGGTCAGAGCTTTCTCTCGCTCCCTGATGCGCAGGATTCGAAGATGCGGACCACCGGAACGGGCATCGGAGGGAGTGGTGGCGCCGAAAAGGGGATGGTGGAGAAGGCGGTGCTGCCGAACGGTAGCCATACGCTGGTCTTTGAGCAGGTGGACTGGTGTGCCCAGGTCATGGCGGATTGGACGCAGCGGTGGTTCCAGAAGTGGTTGGCGGATGAGAGATTTTGGCGGGAGTATGTGAGTCGGCATTCGGAGGCCGGGATGGTGAAGATGTCGAAGGAGGCGTTTCAGATTGCGCAGATGCCAGTTGGGACGAAGAGGTCGGAGAAGGTTATTGGGAAGTTGTAAGGAAGGTGCAGTATGGATTATATATATGGATGCAGTCAATGTAAGGGGGTTATGCTTTATCCTTTGGAAATGTAAAGCAGCCGCTGTTATCGCACGAGGCGGTGGGGAGGACCGCGAAAAACTTCACCTTCAGCACGTCGCGTCCAGAGCTTTCGCGGAGGATCGCCAAGCCATTCCTGAACGGCCACCCGTTTGCTTGCATCGTACACGCCTTTACGACACGCCTCGAGCCGCTCATATTGCCCTCATTACCCTCATTGCCCCTTGGCACCCTTTCATTCCATCCCACCTTTGTGTCGCGGGGCTACATTAATTGAAAATACCGCACTCGATCCCTGTTCCTACCACAGGCTTCCAGACCTTAATTCTCTATAGGCCTAGTATCTCGCTAAATATCTTTACTTTAAACCCGGAAGAATACCCGAAATACCTTATCCCCGTCGCCAATCGCCCGATAGTATACTACCCGTTGGATTTCTACAAACAATTAGAAATTACTGATAGATACAAGCGCCTGTGCCGATTTCTTATAATAGGCATAGACTTATAGCTTCAGATATTATATTGATTACTCCTCCGTTTGTTGTCGCTCCTCTCCAGGCCGCCCTACAACAGAACCCGTACCTTACATCGCTCCCCTCGCCCTCCCCAACAGTCCTAGCTCCTAAGGACCTTCAACTTACTTCCGGGACCGCCGAAATTCTCCGCCTACCAGAGATACAAGCCTACATTAAATCCGACTTCCTCCTCCTTCCTTACAATCTAATTTACGAAATCTCCAGTAAATCACTACTAGAGTCGTAGATAATCTAGAAGTATCACAACCCCCACAGACCGAATTCTTTAAACCCTAATAATAAATATAAAGACCCGCGAGGTGGTCTAAGCATATACTACTAAACACAAAACACAAAAAAGAATATTAAGAACAGAGTAAGAAACTTTATAACTATCACACCTCTTAAGCAGAACAAAGTACCCGCGACCTCGCAATATAAACTTTCAAAACTAGCCATATCAATATCTATAGATACTATAAAAAAGAGACTCGAAGAAAATAAAAGATTCCTAGTTTATTACTTTTTAATAGAGAAACACGCGCAGGTCAAAATACTTACTAAATATTATAATATACATCTTTATATATTTCCCTACTAAATCAAGAAGCTAACGCTCCATCAAAACAAACTACAGTCCGTCAGTAAAGATTTAATCGGCTACTAAGCCAAGTCAAGATAACAGCGCGGGCTCGGAAAAAAAACTAGATATCAACCATATTCTAAAAAGCCGACAGAGCAAAAATATTAACAACAACAGAAATATCAACAGCCAAGTTTTAAAACAGAAGGAGATTGATCTTCGCGGAATGAGTACCACCACATATGGCTCATCGCTTTAGAGTGCTCCAGAACCTCCCGTCGACAGCTCCGAGTCAGACACTACGACAGAGTTATTTGAAATGCGGGAGATGTATACTCAATGACCCTGTAATACGTGCATAACTAATATGGATAGGCCTGACGGGCGGTCATACGCAACGAAATTGCCGAGAACGCATCAGCCAAGCCAATAGTAATTTTACAACCGAGATAACTAAAGTTAAGAGACTATAACAGAGTAAATCTTATAAGAACGGATCTAAGCCCTGCTAATACTTCTAAAAAATAGACGAGACAGCAAGACAACGCTACTTACAATATCTATACTAGCCGAAACCCATCCTCATTTAACCTTCCAGGGGGTATCACAAATAATAAATAATCTTTATCTAGCTCTACCAATTTCGAATATTCTAAATCATCCAGCGAGAATAACTCAGTATTTTCTACTCCTTTCTCCATTTCCAGCACCGCATCCATGGAATCTGGAAGAGATAGTATAAATTTATTTCTTATTCAAGAATTTGCAAACCTATTTTATAAAGATAGTATTCTATTATCGCTTATTCTAAACGGTATAACAAAGCCGTAGATTAGATTTAAGACAATACTAAAGAACTTTCGAAGATTTCTAATATACTTTACAAATCAACCCAAGACAGAAGTCCTCAGCGACTAATATTAAAATATCAGTTCCTTTATTCGCTCATCTTTAACTCAGATTATCCGTGCACTCTTTGCTATGGTGTTTATAGACAAAGAACACAGTATCAACCCTCAAATTATATCAGTGAAAAACCGTTATACCAAAAGAAAAGTCGAAGATTACTTGAAAAGCCTATATAAAGGCCATCATCGAAGAATTTAATAACAATTAGAAAGAGAGTGATAAAGACTCTATACTAGACAAAGCTAAAGAAGTTGAGCCCTATAAGGGATCTTTGCAGTACTTAAATTAAACGAAGCACTTAATTTCGGAAAGCACAGCCTACCAAACCCTTCTTTATCAACTTAAAAAGTTTATTTAGCTCTTACTACACTCTCGACTTCGAGATCTGTTAAGAAGGTGGTTAAATCCATAAAATAAGAATTATAGCGATATTATACGGTATAGTCTGCGGGATCTAGTTGTAGAATTACAGTATATAAATCCTTACAATATTATATTTAACTATGACGATAAAACTTCTCAATTTGTCTAGTATACTAGCTATTATCAGCATTTAGTTAAGCACTGGACTAGGAAGCGTTAAGATTAATAGCCACTGCCTCGTTGCCTCAGGCCACTTGGAGAATCGGAGACACAGTTACAGTGGAAATATATAAGTTTTTATTTATATTTAGCTTTATACGAAATCTAGATACTGATTAGCAATATAGTTATGTGGTGAAGAGCGATAGAAAGAAGTACTAAAAACTTTCATAGAACGGCTTTAATCTATAATTAAAGATATTGTTATAAACACTGCGGGAAATCCAAATATACAACCTCCTCCAGCAGTATATATTAAGTCTACGAGTCCTCGCAACGCTTCAAGCAGTAGCCAAAGTTCCAACCAAAAACTGTGTATAGATAATAAACTTCAGAAAAATAGTCTATTATCTAGTTCTTCAGTTTATCACAAATCTATATAGCTTAAAGCTAATAGCCCCAACATAAGTCTTACCCAACATCGGATTCTCTTCCTCGCGGAACAAGGAGAAGATTACAAACTTGTATAGATCCGCGTAAATAATTTAGATTGCGACACATTCTTCGACATATTAAAGAAAAAGTATTTTCGCCTAAGAAGGATTCTACGGGGCCATTTCAGCGTTTAGCGATACTCATATTATAACTTTTATAAAATAACTACCCCTATCTATAATTCAAGGAGCATGGCTGATTATTAAATCATAGTTTAAGAAGTTCAATAACCACGAATTCACACCTATAACTAAGGACGCATTCCCTAACCAGACAAATACCGACTACGAATATAGGCCGAAACCGATAGACAATATTCCTCCAATCTCCAAGCACGAGTTCGCGAAACGTTTCTACGCTTGTCACAAACCTAGACCCCTACTTCATATACATCATAGATATAGAAAACTAGGGATTCATTCCTCCAATATACTGCATTTTCTTCCAAAGAAAAAGACGGAACTGGAAGAAACTAGATTCACGCGAGAGGAGTTTTAGGAAATCTATACCCGCGAAATCATCAGTCTTCGTTAGATTATTCTCTACAACTTCTTTTATATTTCTCCTTTACTATTATTCTTCGTCGCATAGACTGTACCACGCGGACATAACACAGATTTACAAAGTCCATCTATTCCTATTTCCTTAATAGGCTCGATGCTTTCTCTCTTTTAGAGCATATTTCTTAGCAGTTTACAATTTGGAAAGTCTAATTAGAGGAGACATGTAGTAGTCGGTGAATTAAACTCAATTTTCTATACGTATTGGTTCAATATTGGCCGGCCTTAGGATCAGTCAATCCTATTTTACAGTCGTATGTGGCTTGAAATATCTAACTTATTATACGGAAAAATATGCGCCCTTGCTAGTGATTCAATGGAACTTCAGAGCCGATTAGTAATAATAATAATAACATCAAAAAAACCAATCGATTTCATACTGAGTAAGATACACTCAGGAGTTACGAAATTTAACCATATACCTAGAGGATACCTCAGCCAGAAGTAGAAGAGGCCTTCTCTAAAATATATATACCGGTAACTGTGGCGGTTATTATAAAAGGAAAGTAAAATCTATATTTATATTAGTCGAATTTTTAAACGCTTGTACTATATTCTTATTTATCCTAAAAGAGACTTCATTAGTTCGTGCTCTTAGGACCTTTTGTTTAAATAGGAATGGGCTATTTGGAGTAGATTTTACGCATATTATACCAGAAAAATAAAAGTAACCAAAACCCAACCTTTCCTTACTACCTTAATGACCAGAGGCGCAGCTAATTCAAGCCGGCCATTTCAAAAGACGGGGTAATAAACCAATAACTATAGATTTTCCCGGTCTGGGAGTAAGAAGTAGAGTAGTCAACCAGGTCGCGGCCAATCGCCGGAAGTCGCCGGGCGACTCGGATACTATCTAAAGCGCACCCAGGAAACTCGCGCACACGGCGCCGGCGATCGCCAGGATCGCCGGTTTAGAGGCACCCACCCGCCTATTAACCGCACACACGCCGGCCGGTTAGTAGTTGGGTGAGTAACCACCAGCGAATCCCGGCTGTTGTATGTTTTTGCTTTTTTTGGACTCCAATTCTTTGTTATTATTGCCCTACCTTCACCCCCCCCCTTTTCCTACCTCGAGGCTCCGTCGTCAACAGAAACAAGAGTATCTTTACAAAACGGCCTTCTCGGGTACGTCAGGTCTACTTGCCTCCTGCCTGCTTGCGGGCTTTTGGGAGCCCGGTATATCTTGCAACTTAACAAACGAATGACTCAACCCTGCGACGAAAGAGCTCACTTCGATCATTTTCATATCGAAACAGTTCCTTCCTATCGTCTGGGCCATGTCGGAACGACGACCGAAAGTCGCTTCTCTATGGCTGGGTGCCGCAATCACGGGTCTTCTCCCTCGAATACTGCAAGTGGCTCAGACTTTTCCTACTAACAATCTACTTTGAAGCGGTAGCATGGACAGCTTCCCGTCAATCCTTCATGGGTCCTCTTAACTATCGCTATATCAAGCCCCGAAGAACAGGCGACAGGGTTATGATACCCCGAGAGGACGAATTTGGCCTCTTATATCTAACGGATACCTTATCGGATGTTTATGGAAATCCACCGCTTTGTCTTATCCTCCATTCGGCGAGGTAGATATCCAGCACACCTCGCTTCCAGCTAGACTGCATTTCTCTTGCGACCACAGACTGGTATATCGCTCTCGGGAATGGCAGTGCAAAAATGGACAATCGTTAAGCGATTTCGGAACTCCAAACGATCCACCGTCTTCTAAGACATTGTTAAAATCCAGCTCGCTGCCAAAGATGGATATTCACCGGAGTCGCTTACTCCACTACTTTGCATAGTTCTTGGATAGTCAGCTTAATGCAGCAGGTAAGCGGAACCTAATATTCATGTCGCTTGCCTTCGAGGTGTACAAGCTAAGGCTAATAGAGAGACAGCGCTACACTAGTATTCTTATTCTAGGCAGTCTTGTCATTATATGCCCTTTTCGGAGGTCTCTTGGACTCGCCGCAACCAAGAAAATATTGACTGCTCGCCCCTGGGTGCAAAAGGCCCTTTCAATCGCTGCTTCGATGATATGGCCAAGCTCTCGACAGGTACAAAGAGAAGCTTTCAATGATCGGCTTTCTGTGCTTGCTACACGGAATTCGTTCTCATGGACATTTTTCACCGAAGGCATACGGGAGGAAGAAAGACCACCCTGGAAACACGAGTGGCTGGAGAAGTTGGTCAACAGAGAGCTTGGGGTCTATTCCAGTGAATCTAGCTCATCTGGAATCGAAGACGAAGCAAGGCATTCAACTTTCGAGTACATTAGAAGATGGCAGGATGATGTCGTAGGGGCGGTATCGGACTGGGAGAGTCAATCCAGCCAATGAGACAAGCCTCAGAGCGACACTAGGTTATCACTGGAGTCCGACTCAATGGTCCTTACTCTCTCGTATCCAGCCTCCTGGTTCAGTTCCTCCTGGGCCACTTCTTGGATGATCAGGGCACCCCCGGCAAAACACCCACTTTCCACCCGCCTGGCATATAATCCATTCATTTGTGCAGCCTTTCACGGCGCGATTCTCGCCGGTATGCTCAAAGTTCAAATGATTACATGAAAGAATCTTAAGACCTTTCCGGCCTGATGATCGTGAGCGCTTCGTAAAAGTTGGCTAGGCCTATGTGAGCTTGGTTCCGCCTACCATATCAGATATATATCGACTCGCCCGTGAGAGATTGTCTGGTGGGTTTTCTTTTTTCCAACGGATTCATCACGGAAGGGGCTCTAGTACCTTTATATTAATTTCCTCATAAGTGATTTTCGGGTGGAGATTGACTAGGGGGGGAGCCTCTTACACACCTGTCATTCTAAGGGATGTTGGCGCTGCGCGTGACATGCTGAGTATAACCAATTGTTTCCTATAACCACCCTCCATTAACAAAGCGCTGGATGCTCTTGCACTCTTTACTACTTTTTATACTATATTCTTAGGTTATTGAGAGTACTTTACTTTTTTTTTTCTTAATCTCTTTGATTTCTTCCAAACCAACCAGCTTGCTCTTTTATTTTACCAACGTATGATTTATCTGTATCCAGTTATTAGAGAAAAAAGAATCGAGTTAGAATCCTCCTCTATTACACTACTGTTATATAGACCCTCTTAACTAGATTCTATATAAATCTATTAACTTTCTTAGCGTATACACTATAATATTGAATTCAAAAGTTTAGTTTATACTATTCTAGATCCAGTATCTCTATTTTCTAATTCCAGTAACATATCGTGGGCTACTATAAGATCGCTAGTTGTTATTATAAAGATAGCACGATTTAAGCAGAAAACTCCTAATTTATTCTATTACTAGACAACCCATATATATAACAAATTAGAAAACACAGGTTTCACCCAAGATTTATTAACTATACCTACGAGTATGGCCGTGTAATCAGCTTATACTAGAAAAGCGCAGAGGCGCAAAGCAAGTATTAAGAATCTTTTAACTTATTAATCTACCCTCCAGCACCTATATAATATTAGTATCCTCTATAGCGACGTTAATAGATATAATTCTATTATTAAAAACGCACGGCGCGACTAACTAGATTTGAGAATAGTCAATCTTATAATATTACTATTATATCTATATAAGCCGAGATAAATAGCCTATATAACTGGTTAAGAATAGAGAATAATCGCAATTATACTATTTTCTATTCGTCTTTATTTTCTGGTATAATAACCCCCTCCTTTTCTCTAATTTGCATAGAGTCAGTACTATTTAAGTACTAGTAGGCTATATACCAGTCCCATTAGAAAGAGCGTATATAGTCATTCTGCGTGCTATCTGCTGTTAAAAGACATAATAACATCCATTTTTTTTCCGGAAAAAAAAAAAAGAAATGAAAAAAATAGAACAACCTCCACGCCTAACGAATTCCGAGAAGTTAGCGACATCAACCCCCTTAATTACTTAGTATCTAATAGATTAAGGGCTTCTCGATAGTCTCAGAAGTGTTTCATAAATTCCTTATAAGAGCACACTTTATCTTGTAGGAAGTAGATATCACAAAGGGCGCAAGTTAAATTTCATAATCCATTCTTTAGGAGTTACTATAGAGAAAGGGCATCTACTATCTTACTATTTGTCACCGGACGCTGTTGGGCGTGCAGCGGGTGAGCTCGCTCCAACGCAGTATGGCACTATATATGGCGGGTTTGGATGGTGGCATTCCTGCGGCATTCCATGTTGGTCTTTTTTGGCTCATATGGGAGAGTAGACCATCCACTACTCTTTTAGACCATTACCTTTTGGCGTCCATACTAATAATGATGTTGTGTCCCTTCTCTGCTGCCAAATTATTGCAAAAATCTGCTACCTTCTGAATAAAATTAAATTAGCTCTCCCCTAAAGAATTTGATTTCTATCAGAAAACGGATTCTGAGAAGCTGAACGAATGATATATAGTTATTCATATTGCTCTGCCTACCTACTAGACAAGAAAACACAGATTACTCTACTCCATCTAGCAGGCAGTCCCAAGACAAATTATGAACGAAAGACATCTAGATTCATTATCAAGTATCAGCATCTATAAGCTCACAGATCTCATCATCCAGTTCGATCAAATCAAGTCAAGTCACCATCAGAAAAAGAGAAAGAAAGATCAAAGAAAACCAGGCCTGCAACGCCTTCTTTTTTTAGGTATCCACAGAAACAGCAAATCAAGAAAAAGAAAAAAAAAATGAAAAGACATGAAAAGCTAGATCAGTGACCAAACCAAATACAACCACACCACACACACACACACACACACACACACACACACACACACACACACACACACACAAACATAGCGATATATGGCGTATGTCCTCGGAACTGGTGCTACTGATCTACTCAGCCATCTCGTCATCCCCATTCCCCCACAATCCCTCGATCTTGAATTCCTTCGCCCATTCCGTCACGATCTGTCTCGTGTCCACACCGGGTCCGACCTCCGTGGCCGCGGCGCCCTCTGTCGTGGTGACGACCGGCAGGACAGGAGCGTTGACCCAGCCCTGGATACGGCCGTCTCTCCAGTCGTTGATGACGGTCATGGCGGCGGCGTCGATGTTGGGGACACCGCCCTTGCCGAGACGGCCGCGCTTGCGGGCGACGTGGATGAGGAAGTCATTGACCTGGTCGCCGCCGGTGGGGAAGAGGGCGGGGATACCGTAGAGGTTGAGGAGTTTCTGGAGGAGGCCGTCGGTGGTGGAGAGGCGCTTCAGGAGGAGTTTGACGGCGGGGACGGGGTCCTCGATCTGCTTGGGGGGCACGGCGTTGAGGAGGATGAGGCGGGCGTGCTCATCCTGCTTCTTCTTGTTGCTCTTCTTGTTGGTGCTCTTCTCGCCGGCGTTGGGGAACACGATACCCGGCGAGTCGATGAGCTTCAGCTTGCTGTCGAGCTTCACCTGGCGGAGGCTGGTGGTGACGCCGGCCTCGGCGCCGGTGGGACAGGCGTTGCTGGAGCCCTTGTTGAGGCGGGCCGTGAGGGCGTTGATGACAGAGGACTTGCCGACGTTGGGGTAGCCGATGACACCGACGGAGACGGAGCGCTTCAGCTGCTTGGTCTGCGCGAAGGACTTGAGGGCCTTGAAGAGCGTGTCCGAGGTGCCCTTGACGGTCAGCTGCTTGTGGTCGAAGCTGTGGGCGTTGGCGGTGCCGTTGGACGCCTTCAGCGGCAGAGTCGGGAAGTATCGACGCAGATGGATCAACCAGTCCTTCAGCACGGGCGGGGGCACGAGATCGATCTTGTTGAGGATGAGGATCAATCGCTTGGATCCCGCAGCGGCGGACATGATCTCGCGCTCGACATCCTTGGAGCGAGTACCCTCGGGGTCCCGAGCATCGAGCACGTACAGAACGACATCGGCATTGTCAATAACCTGCTTGAACACCTTGTCGAACTGTCGTCGCGAGGTCTCCTTGCCGTGAGACTGCGAGACAAGCTGAGGAGCCTCGTCACCATCCAGAGCCGCACCGCCCTCCTCATCCTCATCGTCGTCCATCGCATCCAGATCTTCATCGTCGTCATCGTCCATCTCCTCGTCATCCTCGTCTTCATACTCGGCCGCTCTGGCCCGCGCAGACGCCAGCAGCGCAGCCATGGGGTTCGAAGAGTCTCCGTCCTCATCCATATCGTCATCATCCATGCCATCGCTGTCGATATCCTGCTGGATCTGACCGTCGATCACCTGGGCGGTTTGACCGGACTGGGCCTTCTGGGCGGCGCGACGCTCACGAGCCTCATCGCGAATCCGCTGCTGCTCCTCGGCCTTCAACCGCTTGCGTTCCTCGATCTCGTGCAGCAGCTTGTCCTTGTGCGGGAAGAGGTTGGGGATACCGGGGTCCTTCTTGATCTTCGAGCGCCATGTAGGATCCTGATGAAAAAAAAAAGTTGTCAGTGAATTGCGCCGACAGGAAGAAGGTATATATAGGGATATAGTATGAAAATGGCAGACAGAGCAACAACATCCAGAGCATACCTTCTTCGCAAGCTTCTTCTGCTTCCGTTGCTTGGCCGCAGAAGCCTTTTCAATCTTGTGTCGTAGTCGGACGGGCGTCCGCTTGGAGTTCTTGCCTGGGCGATATATCAGCTTCAATTTTTTTTCTCTTCCATTTTTGTCTCCCAGTTCAGCCGAAAAGAGTATTGAACCGAGAGCTATTTCGAACATACCTATATTAACCATCTTGAAAAATCTTCACACCGAAATATTCAGAGAAGATGTGAAAACAAGACGGACCGAGATAAGAGACTCCGAACAATTTTGTGCAAAGTTGAGCGGCCGCCAAGAATTTCTCTGCGCGCTAAGATAACCGGAGAAATTGGTGCCGCCGATCTCCGATCATCCCGCGGATTTCGTCCAGTTGGAGTATGCCATTACCATCTTCTGCTTCATTCCTGTGATTCTTTTTCTTGACTTAGACTGTTGTGCTTTCGAGGTCATTCATTCTCTTTCATTTTCCTGCCTTTCTTTTTCGTCGATTTCATAGAGCACGCTATAGACATTAGACAATATGGCTCAACCGCAAGGCTCCTTCTCTGCCCCGCCGCAAGTCGTCACGTTCGATGGCCTTCTATCGGACTTTGATGGGACTATCGTTGATTCTACAGATGGTAAGCATACTTATGACATACATGGCGTGATCCAGCAAAAAAGAGAAAACGAATTCTAACGATGACTCTCCTTATTAGCAATCGTCAAGCACTGGCACAAGTTCGTCCGGCCCGATAACTGATTCACCCCACCACCCAGCACTAGACAAAACGAGACAAATAAATAATGCATATGGATCCTAATCGCATCCTACAGGATCGGAGCGGAACTAGGCGTCGACCCTAAGGTCATTCTAGCTACCTCGCATGGACGCCGAAGTATCGATACCTTGGCCCTGTACGACACCACCAAGGCCAACTGGGAGTGTAAGTCGCCGATCCGAAGCCCTCTATATGGATGAGTGGGACATAGTATACGCTATATGCCAAGATGAAGCATGCGAAACAACAGCAAAAAAAAAAAGAAGAACGATAAAGTAGGCCTAACGATATAATCTCTTGATATCTGCAGACGTCAGCTACATTGAAGGCTGTATCCCGAAAGAGTACGGCTCCGACGCCGTAGAAATCCCCGGCGCCCGATCTCTCCTCACAGCGCTGGACGAAGCCGGCGCACGCTGGGGCGTCGTCACGTCGGGCACTCGCGCGCTGCTCGAAGGCTGGCTAGGCGTCATGAACCTCACGCATCCCGACATGCTGGTTGTCGCGGAGGACGTCGAGCTGGGCAAGCCCGATCCGCGCTGCTACCTGCTGGGTCGAGCGAAGCTGGGACTGGAGAACTCGTCGTCGCTGGTGGTGCTGGAGGACGCGCCGTCGGGGATCCGCGCGGGCAAGGCGGCCGGGTTCAAGGTGCTTGCGCTGGCCACGACCCACACGCTGGCTCAGCTCCAGGAAGCCGGGGCGGATTGGATTGTGGAGGACCTGAGGAGCGTTTCGGTCAAGGCCGTTGCCGATGGCCAGATTCAGTTGGAGATCCGGAACGCTTTCCAATAAAGTCGATGTTGATGCCGTGGGTGGTGCAAGGGTCTTCTTTTCACGACGGAGTTTTGACTCCAATAGATTACGGGCATTCCTTCTTCTTTCTCTTCTACTTCTCATCCTACAACTATGGGCGTTTGCCTATCCTTTCCCTAGTTATTACCTTGCCGGGCCTTAGGGTTTTAGATAGACTTTATTTTCTTGTTGTATGTACATAGACCTTCTCCGTAGAACCACTGCCCATAACTAACTCTCTTGTACATAGTTACTCCGTAGTTAGTGCCTCTACACCTCTGTTTGGATGATATGACATGTATCTGCCGTGTAGACGGGTGGAAACTGGAAAGTGCCTTGCATGAGACTAATGTGCCCACGGAAGCAAGAATCGGGTTGTGTTCATTCAGTTACTGTATTCCTTTCAATTTGCGAAGATCCATTTCAACCCGCCATGGCAACCACACCGTGCATGAAAAACAAAGCCAAAGCCAAAACGGCAGATAGACACAACAAGGCTACGTACGACACCAATCCACGACGCCGCGGTTTTAGAAAGTGGAAATTTATTCCACGAATCAGGCTGACAACAACGGGACGGGGCTCTCAACATGCTGGCTGGCGGTGTACACTGTCCCAAGGAACTGCATATTGGCGAAATGATATCGACTCACTTCCATGAGAAACATGGCTGGCGGGGACCTTCTCCATAACGCTGCAGGTTCCGAACTAATCAGCATCGACGGACTACACCGAGATGTTTACCGAAAAGCAGGAGCTATCACCGCTTCTCACCCTGTATGATAAGTCTCACGCGTTGTACTCAATCGGGTAATCTGAAAGGTACATATCACAGAGGTGTACCCGCATGTTTAGAGTTAAGAAAACATGCTTGAGAGTTAGAAGATCTCCCGACGTGAATGCTCACCGACAACTCGGACAAACTGCAATCACTCTCGGCTGGGTATGGAGACACATAATCATACGAGGGAATTAAAGGATACAACGAAGACGAAGAGGATGATGAAGATGAAGGGGTGTTCGCGGAAGAGCGGGAACCGAAGCTGTTGCATGAATTGTGGCTGCAGCATGCGTCTCCTTAGGTGAGAAAAAGAGCAAGAAAAAAAAAAAAAAAGTCCAAGGTGGCAATGGCAATAGCAATTCTGATCGGGACGTTGCTTTCCGCAGGACGTCCAAGCAAACCTAGACAAATCGATTGTGCCACCGTCTCAGGTTGGCCACCGTTCGGAACACACGAGCTGTTGCAAGATATTCCTTGATTGACCGAACTCCCAAGTCTAGTTGATCCGCCTCGTTGACCGAAGGGGATGATCGGGTTCTGGAAAACAGACGTGTCGAACGGAGTCCCCCCAATCCACCCCCCAAACACGGCTCGATCGACATGGATTTCTGCTGCATTGCATCGGGAAGATCTGGCCGAACTCGTCAGCGATACGGGGGGTGTAGCTGGAGGGGAGAATCCAAGAAGTCTGGCCCCAATTCAGTCTCTAACACTGTAAGCAAGGGATGTGGGCGAAACCCCCTGGGAGAGCCAGAGAGAGTGTGTACGCTGTAAGCGGGAGAAATACCCTCTTTCTCCGCCTCTCCCCTCTCATCTTCCCAGAATTGACCAGGTCTGTGTGGTTTTTATCATTCCGAGGCGGCTCGAGCAGTAAAGTACTCCGTACAAGGTTTTGCATCGTTGATCAAGCCCGTTTCTGGAATTCCGACAACCCATTGGAAGGGACAAATATGGTGAATGGGTCAAGAGGCGTCGTTCAGCCTGAAGAGGCTCAGACAATGTGATCTCCTTGTACGGAGTACAGCCTAAGAGTCGAGTTACGATACCTGCACCGTACGTACACAACATACGCCCGATAGACACACACACACACACACACACAGCCTGGCCGGACTGGAACATGGCAGAGGCTGGCCGAGAAAGAGCCCGGAATCGCCCTGAGCGTTAAGCACAGTTACACAGAGCGGAAGAATTTTCTTTCTTCTTTTTTCTTCCCACAAAAAAGAAGAAAGAAAAGAGAAAAGAAAAAAAAGTCAAGGCAGATGCTATGGCGTCTAGGTTTGGGTCCGCGACTCAATCCTATTCGACCACCGGTCTCGGCGCTATTGTCAAAGAAGGACAAATTTGAGGCTATCCATTGCTTGGCTTATCCGTGCACAACAGATAAATTAAAACGAGGAGGGAACGAAGCAGGCAGGGCGATAGAAACTAAAGAGAGGACACAAGCAAGAGAGATGGACGGAGAAGATGGACAACCCTGCAGGCGATCCCGGAGGATCTCGAATCTCTCTGTGGCTGAGGGAGGAGCACCGCCATGACCTGCCTATTGTGGCCATGGGAGTGGCGTCGTCTCTCAGGGCTGAAAAGGTATCTTACTGATTACATACTGTATCCATGGATGTACACATACGTATACGTATGTACATACGTGTATACAGGGTACGGTAAAACACCGATACCTCGGTGGATATTTCGGTATACAAGCTACTTCGGTCAAGAAGTACCTACCTAAGAACCAGGTAGCAGGTACCGAATGTTCCTGGTACTTGCATTCCGCCAGAGACGGAGAATAACGGCAATGATTGTCGATGGACTTACATCATGGAGCAGAAAAAGGTCATGGCGATTGACGGCGATCGAAGGGCCATCGGGGAAGCAAATCGTAGACCCAAGGGGACGGAAGACTGGAGAGGTTCTTCTGTACAGCACAAACTATAATCAGGATGTGCTCACGGGCAGCAATTAGGGGAGGATCCCCCAGTGCGCCAAGTCAACCTTATACCACCAGGGCAGGGATGTGATGCCATCATTGATCGCCACCCCATGGCATAGCGGTTCAGGGGTTGGCGTTCGCCGTTCATGCACTATTGCCAGAGGCACTACTCTGTAAGCGTGGAAAATAGTTCTCAGCCAACAGACAGACAAGGCAGAAGGACAGACCAGGCGCAATCACGTCGACACCCTAGAGTGCTCGGCGAATTTTGTCCCATAAGGTCTAATATTTGGGAACCCTCTTCCTCTAGCTATGCACCGGGCGGCAACGGCTCGTAGGAAGTCGACGCTAAGAGGGAAGAGGGGGAAGAGGGGGAAGTGGAATAAGAGGTCTGTTCGAAAATCACCTGCGAGGAAGATCAGTGCGGGTGGATCGTCACAGGGGGGGGGGGGGGGCAGGGGGGAAGAGGAAGGAGGAGAAAGTGGGAAAATGATGACGATGGGTCAAGCTGATGATAGACCTATCCACTTCGCCGTCCCCCTTTTTGTTTTCATTTTCATTTTTCATTTTTCACCTTGTGATTCTGTCCAACAGAGTTGTTGGAAATTGTGATGAATGCAGTCCACCGTGATTGATCGTGGAGCCTGCCAATCATGACCTCGAGTAACGCGCCTCGGCCATCTCCAGCGCCTTTGGAATGGTGCAGACTGCGTACATACAAGGGCCCAGACACGTGAGCCCATCCATCCAACGAGTCAGCGAGTCAGCAATGGTGAAGATTGGGTCGATACTCGACAACACCCCAGGGGACCGCCGGGTAGCATACGGTCTAGTTCATAAGGGCAATGCTGGGTGAAGTCAAAAAGGGCTGGTCTCCATGACTCCGAGAGATTCTTATTGGCACCTTTGCAGCCTGAGGCCCCACCGCCGATGACTTTCCGTCACCTTTGGCTTTCGCTTTCACATTTCACAATTCACGCCCGCCGGGGGCCTCCAGGACTGACTAACCAGTAACCAGTCACTTTAGAGCCGGGCGGAGAATCCATCCGACGGGAACTTTTAGGGGATCGTTCCAAGATGTCGGAATCTGCTGTGTCGCTCCGGGATTTCCCCTCGCTCATGTGAACGTTGGACAAAGACTAAGCAATAAGCATCAACCCGAACTCTGACCCCTTTTGAAGTCTGAACGCTGGTACAGGAAGTCTAATGTATCTACATGATTATACGTACAGTAGTGGCTGGCAGGAAAAGAATAGACGTACATTACATACATTAAACCGAGCAGATCATAGACAATGCATGCACGCATTGTTCGCGGGAGAAGAAGGAGGAGAGAACATGATGGGAAATGGTTCATGTGAATGAAGACTGTCCGGATGGACCCTACCCTACGTAGGCCGGTGTACGCAGCTGCTTCCTGGCCTGGTTGCTAGTCGACGAGCGCAAAAACGAAGCATATGATAGCCCCGGGGACGACAGCCGCCCCTCCCCCTAACTTGGGCTTTTGCTGCTGTTGCGTAACCTCGTGACTTGGCGTGGGCGCTTCGGGCTGCATCATGAACCTACCTACATAGATTCTTTAGGACAGGAGCACTCAAGGTGACAGAAATCCTGGCGCGCAAAGTGGACGAATGGCGGAAGACGCCGCCCATCGACGGTTCCTAAAGTCCTAAGAGTAAGTTCCTAATCCCTAGTCCTAAGCAAGTCAAGTTAGTTCACCAACAGAACAGACTAACAGTAGTCGAAGATCAAGGGCCAAAAAGAAAGGGTGGAAAATGTTCGAACAATCGACAGATCCTGGTGGCTGATCGACGGGATCTGTCGACTATTGATTTTAGCGGGTCTTGGCTGGCTGCTGCCACGCTTTTGCAGCTCTCCCCAGAGGGTTTGTTTAATTTAATTTAATCTATTCTTCGCCCTTTCTTGTGCTTCATCGAGATAGTCCTCGCCTTTCTTTTCGTTTGCCCATGATTTCATTAGTCTGGGGGCGATTTGCAGGCCCAAGCGGTTTAGGAGCTTTGCGGGAAAAACATGACAGATGGGAGATCCGTGCTGTGACTGTGCCATACTCCCAGGTAACCGTACAGATGGGTCTGTATGTACCATGTACATACGTACTGAGTATGTAGACTGTAGAGACAGTACTGAGTACAGGGTAAAGCTTCAAAGTATCTGGAGCTGACAAAATCCCTCTCTTCTTTCGGTAAAACGGACAAAGTTCCCCGCCTACGCTGCACTGTAGATTATACGGAATATGCGAGACTCCAAACTATAATCATAACTTTAACCCCTTCGCCCGGGCCTTGTACGGTGGCAGAAGAGATATCGACGTGTCCAGAAACTAAACTGTCGGTATTGCTTGATCCCTGGGGGTGGTATCTACTCCGTATACTGTTTGTTCTATACTTCGTACTTCGTACAGCGTTACAGACCCGCTGGCCGGGTAGACATGAAGAGAGTCGTTGGAACAGGCGGAAATTGGGACCTTGGGAGTTGGAAGCGGACCGCTAAAAGTCAACCAGATCCAGAGCATGAGTGGAAGGGCAAATGTGAATGGACGAGCTGGCGTGATCCCCGGTCAAAACCCATGGAATGGATCCCGATCACCCACTGCCCCGTGATCTCCTTTTTCTTTTTCTGAGTGCACAATGCACAGTTCGCAGTCGCACACTCGCCGCAGTGAGACATGAACAGCGATCTCGGCTGTCTGACTTGACTGCTGACCCACTTCGGGTGCAGCACCAGCGGCTTTGCTTTTTTTTTCTCTCTCTGACACGATCCTCCTGTATGATGCAGCCTGCGAATCGATGATCACCAAGTTCTTCTGCGGTAACTATGATCGCATCCATCATCACCTTCATCATCACCTCCTTTCCTTTCGTCCTACCCCTCCCCTAATACGAACGGTCGGTGTTGGCATCGTTTGGTGCTATTTTCGCCTTGGTTAGGTTCCTCCACTATGGAGCCCTCTTGCCCTTAGGCTTAGACTCTTCCACTTTTCTTTCCCCCCCCCTGTTAGCAAAGCTAAATTTGTCCCTGTTTCCCACGCTAATGCAGGAACTGACGAAAAGCTCGTTTGCGATCTACTCAGCTCCATTCGTTACAGTTTCACTTTGAATCATGAGAGCTGGGAATTAGGGGCGAGGACAGTATAGGAATGGGATAGGTACCTGACACTTGAGCTTGGTTTTGCCTTCCCCCCCCTTTTTTTTGGTTCGGGTTTGAAAGGAGACAGACATCACGGACAGCGGGAGGGATCCTTCTTCCATGCTTTGCTACTTTTCCGCCAATAAGATCTTCCCCTCGTGTGGCACTGCGGCGCGGGAATGTCGGATACACAACCAAGTCTCCATCTTCAAGTTAATTACAAGTGGATATGTAAACTTGTACGAAGGATGAGTACCGAGTACCGGGTAGTACTCTGTAACTCGGTAGATATCAGATGGATTGGAAAGATATCATCAAGAAGGAAAGAGAGTTCTACGCACATATCTGCCCTTCTACTCCGCAAGTAGAAACCAAAGAATTCACATCTGCCTTGATGTTCCTCCGAGTAGCACAGTCACCGCCCCGGTTGCCACTGGGAACTGATCCGCGGACAGTTATATCCTGCGACATAAGTCACTCCCCGAGGAGGTTGACGGAGACGGTGGGTTCACTCGTACTGTGTACACCGTACTATGATGCTTGACGATGTCAAACGATTACAAGTTTACAGCCGGCAGTGACTGCTCCGTAATAAACTTAGTTATGTTATTTTAAGCCCAGACTGCTAAGTTCCCTTAGGTTGTAAGAGCCTGGGCTGGGCCGCCACCCCCTAGAACCGCGCGGGCGGAAGCACCGCAAGCCCACTCTGTTCGGCCATTGTCTGATACCGTACCTGATACCGTTCGTGACCATCCCCGATAACCGGGGCCCAAGGACTGGGTACCGAGTACGGAGTAGGTAGGTAGGGTACCGCATATCCAGTGCTGCAATGAAGTCAATCTTAAAGGTAGGTTTAATTTAAAGGGAATTCATTTCCCAAAGGTTAAGCAACAGGGCTGTAGATCTGCATTTTACAGACATGATCCCACGTCAGTGCAATGTCGCGGTACACCGTAGGGACAACAACCTGGAAGATAAGTGAAGAGAGAATACGAGTTGGACGCCCGATTGACCCAAACACCTCCAGTGACGGTAAATGGAATACCTACACTACGGTGTATACACTACCTGTACCAAGAGTACCTTAGGTACCTACAGGTAGGAAGGTAGGTAAAGGTACCTATGGGTGGTATCCATTGATACTGACGCCGACTTTTGGATCCTCCCAGTTCCGGGCGGCGATCTTCCAATCAGCGCACTCCCCTCCACACCTTTTCTTCCTCTTTGCTGTCAATCCTTTCCCTTTCCTTTTCCCTTTTTCTTTCCTTTTTTTCTTTTTCTTTTTTGATTTTTCTTGATTTTCTTTTTCCCTTTTTCCCTTTTCCCTCTCTGATTATTTTATTTTCATTATTATTATTTTTTCCTTTCCGTCCACTTCACTCTTTCTTGCTTCGACTCTCTCTCTCTCTCTTTTTCCTCCTCTCCTTTTCCTCTTTCGTCCCCTCTTTTTTATTTCATTTGATTTTTCTGTGATTTTTTTTTACCTACGTTCCTTTTCTCAGTCAGCTTAGTCGTTCTTTATTTTATTCGGTCTTGATTTATTTGATTTTCTTTCGCATTTCCTGTGATCTGCCTATTAGTACCTGTCTTTGGAACTTATACCCTCATTGATCCTCTCGTCTGTTTCCTTAAATCCAGGACTGCTGTGGTTGTTGTATACCCACCTCCGACCTCAGCGTACCAGTCATTCTCTCACCACCCAATCCTTAATTTTCTTATCCTTTAAACTGCCAATATATCCTCCACTGTCCAACTCTCCAGCCGCTATTCTTCTTCCATTTTCTATCAGTGGTCCAGTCTGTTCAATGATCTAGATTCGTTCCCTCGTCCCAGTTGCCGCCCGCCGAGCAACCCATCCATCCTCAACCTCACCGACCTTCTCCTCCTCCTCCCTCCTTCTCCCTCCTCTTCTTCCTTCTCTCGCAATCATGAATTACATTCATCATCCTTATCCATATGCCAGCCATGTCCCGATCGACCAGCCGATCGCCTTTGATCCGGCAATGGCACACCCATCCATGATGCATCCCATGGATGGCTACATCTACCAACACCCGCCATTCGACATGGTTGACTTCTATCATCAACCCATTATGGACTATGAAGAATACGCAGAGAACCTTTCGCGACCGCGGTTAACCAAGGAGCAAGTCGAGACCCTGGAAGCCCAATTCCAGGCACACCCCAAGCCGAGCAGTAATGTCAAGCGCCAATTGGCTGCTCAAACCAACCTAAGTCTCCCTCGCGTTGCTGTAAGTGCTTTCTCCTTAGGATTGGGGTAGAGTCTGTGATCAGGGAAACTGACGGAGTGGTTATAGAATTGGTTCCAGAACCGACGAGCAAAGGCAAAGCAACAGAAGAGACAGGAGGAATTTGAAAGGATGCAGAAGGCTAAAGCGGAAGCCGAGGAGGCTGCTCGCGGGAAATCAGAGAACGCGGATGACTCCGAGTCGAACCAAGATGCCAAGGCCTCTCAGGAAGGCTCCCACAAAGATACCCCTAAACCTGCAGACGGAACGACGTCCCAAGGCCGCACAAAGAACTCTGGTTCTTCACGGTCGAAGCACCAGAAAACCAAGAGCGAGGCCGCTCGCGAGGCTACTTTTGCTTCCTTGCAGAGGGCCCTGAATGCTGCTGTCGCGGCTCGCGAGCGATACGGCTCGGAAGAAGACGAGGCTCAGCCTGGCGCTACAAGTGCCGAAGGATCCGCCTCCCCGACCGCGGCCTTTTCCGTGAACGGTAGTCAAGATGTCAATCACCCTGACCACCAGAGCGCGCTTACCTCGGCTTTGTCCGAATGGGACCACGCCAAGGATTCTGCTATGTCGTGGACCTCGTCCCACAGCTCGCAGGGAACTCTTGGGTATGCCAGCTTGAACGCGACGCCCCTGATTTCTGCCGCCGAGTCGTTGGCTGTGCCGAGCTTGGACGGTTCGCAACATCATGATGTATCTCATGACGATGTCATGCAGAACATCCAATACCACCCTTCGGAGGGTGAGGAGTGGGCTGGGCAGATGTCGACAAAATCGCTTTCCAGCTACCACTCCACGAGTGATGCCGAAGCTCCTTATCACACCGCCCAATACCACATGCAGCCGGAACTGTCCTTGTCCAGGCGAGAGTCGTCCGACGAGCTTGCCGACACGCTGGAAGGCATCGGAATCCACGGGACACATGGTCTGCCCCAGCTCGCAAACCGAGCTGATCCTTCGTGGAAGGATGCTGGTAAAGAACTCGATCTCGCTGCCCGGAGGAAGCGACCGAGGCCTGCCGCCATTGGTACGTCGCGGTCTTCGTCAATGCTGACTGGATCGGCTTCCATGTCTCCCACCACGTCGAGGCTTCCGAGCTACGGCTCGGGGCACAGCGTGAGACAGTCCAAATCTGCCCAGTGTCTGAACTCTCGGTATGCCGGCGTCAGAAAGGCCTCTGCGGCTCAGCGTTCGCCGCTCAATCTCTCCACGTTCGCCGAGGCCGGGGCGCTGGCTTCCTCCAAGGCCGAGATGTCGTCCATGCTGCAGCCTGCCGTAACGACAGGCGCGCTAGCACCGCCGACCCCCCTTACACCGGAGGACTTCCACCACTTGCTGCCGACCACTCCTAGTGATGGCGGATATTGCCTGTCAGCCCAACCCACCAGCCAGCTGTTCCCGACCACGCAGCCCATGCAGACCAACATTGCGTCACCTCCGGCTACTCCCTTGGCCGTGGAAATTATGTCTTCTTACCCTTACCAAGGCGTGG
Source organism: Aspergillus ochraceus (assembly GCA_004849945.1). Classification (NCBI taxonomy): domain Eukaryota; kingdom Fungi; phylum Ascomycota; class Eurotiomycetes; order Eurotiales; family Aspergillaceae; genus Aspergillus; species Aspergillus ochraceus. The sequence goes on along the minus strand of SSOS01000005.1, from coordinate 3,680,564 downwards.
CACCGCCCATGTCTGCTCCTGCTCACTACACGTCATTTCCTGACTACGCCGCTGCTTGTGATGGGGCGGTCTTGACGGGGCGAAGCTGGACTGACGCCACCTCAATGCCTTCCCCAGAAGCCGCTTTTCAGAGCCGCTGTCCGATTCCGCAGCAGGGGGACATCCCATCCATGTCCTACGAGCACTCCGTCGACAGCGTGTCGGGCTCACCTACTTTGATGTATCCGACAACCGATGCCGGCATGCCGACGTTGACTGCGTCGTTGGCTGGTGATTCGAAGCCCACTGAATTCTACATTCATGAATTCCCGGAACAGCAGGAGGCTCACCGATTTGTCGCCCAACAACTTCCTCAAAAACCCAAGGCGTACACGTTCACGAACCAAACGCCGAATGATTTTTGAAATCAAAAAGACAAACGAAACAAAAAAGAATTTATTGGCCAATTATAATTCTCAGGTTGACGGGTATAATTGCGACCAATACATACACCAATATCTCTCATTAATATTCTCCTGTGATACTATTATCTGATATGCTCAAGCCGTGCTGGCATTATTTGTTGATATCTATGGGACTTCTTTTAATATCCCGTGCTTTTTTGGCTGCATGATTCCCAGAGCATTCCTGTTGGTGTCGTTCTTTGGCGTCTGCCATGGTCTTCAATTCGTTTTTCTTTTTTTTGGGGTTGATCTTGGGGTTCGATTTCGTGTTTTGATTCTGCATGTGAATTTGGAAGCGGCTGGATTTTTTTTTTGACATATATATGGAGGCACTTGTTTATTGGCACGTATCTACTACCTACTACTTACTGTAATACACATAATATGGCAGCAAGGGCGATGCATTGGAAGCATCGTTCCGTCACACTCTCTTCAAGGCTATTTCTTTTCCATTGCACTTCTCCATTGTGCATTCTTTGATATGGGTATGTCTCGGGCGAAGGTGAGTTCCACTACTCTTGAAAGATCTTGACGAGTCGCTCAACCCAGGCACTTCTAGACTGAACTCGATAGAGACCAGTTCTGCGTACTTCTATTGGATCATGATCAGCTGAAACATAACTACCAGCGGTCCCTGGTTAGTGGTTCCTCGACAGCTCTTGTGTCACTCAGGAAGGAACTGACCAAACGGCTGGCATTCTTCACATCTCGCATTCCTGGCCGAGACACGACCTCGGCGGTACATTAGAAATAGGAATCCTCTATGAGTCGTGGCCGATGATTCCTGTAGATTTAAGCTTTCACAATGAAACCCTCGACTCTTGTTTCAGTTACACTGGGCCTTGCTACGACAGCGTCTTCGTATACTGACTATACCTCGGTGACTGGGTATTTTCTCCAAGACGACGACGAAACAGACGATGCTGTGTTTGATTTTGTACGCCCGCGTCATTATTTGGAGAGTGATGCTGATGGTCAATTAGACAGCCACGAACTTCGGGTTAATCAATTGTACATACGACGCGGACGAACATTCTCCCACTGACGTCCCTCTCACTCAATGGCAGCGGTTCTATAATCAAGTGATTCATCTGAATGACGAATCCCCTCCCAATGTCAACTACAAGGTCTTATTTTTAGGCCGTCATGGCCAGGGATGGCACAACGCAGCTGACCCATACCACGGCTGGCCTGCGTGGAATGTTCGTCCCTTCCCATCACTCTCCGTAGCATGACACTGATATTGATATCCCCAATAGTGCTATTGGTCCCTCGTCAACGGGAACGGCACAGCCTCCTGGCGCGACTCTTACCTCACAGACGTCGGGATCGCCCAAGCTCAGCGAGTGCACGACTTCTGGCAGAAGTTAATCCACACCCAGCACATCCACACCCCGGACAGCTAGCTCGTCAGCCCTCTCACTCGCACCCTCCAAACCGCCAACCTCACCTTCAGCACCCTAGCCCTTCCCCGCGGCAGCGCCGCCTTCCAACCTCTCATCCATGATCTCTTCCGTGAATCCATCACCATCTAAACCTGTAACATGCGCAGCTCCCGCACCTATATCCAGAACCTCTTCCCAGACTGGCCCATATCCCCCGATCTCCCAGAAACCGACGAGCCATTCCGGCGAGATCGCCTCCCTGCTGCGGGTGCTTGGTCATCGACGGGTTCACGCTGGATACGGGCGGCGTTATCCCTGTGTTGGTGAGGGCTGAGAGACGAGGTGACGAGCCTCCGAGTTCTACCTCTACCTCCGTATCGTGGACTCAGAGTGCCCATTGTACAGAACCGCCTGTTATGTCTGTCGAGAGGTGTGTGTGTCCCCCTGGTAAGACTCCTGTGACGGTTCCGTCTGGGATTTGATGGTTGGAAGTGTGTGAAGTGTGTGATTTGGTTGTGGATATACTGTAGGATAAAAACGAACTGTTTATGAGACTCTGTCTGTAGTAGGAATAGTGAGTTTTGAATTATAGATTCTAGGGACATTGATCGCCAAATGCAAACCTGACGTGTAATCAAATATGGATGCTATTTTGCGTGAGCAAGGTGTCTATGATCGTTTCAATTCGTTCCCAAAACACCAAATTCATGGGATTGTACCCTGCGTCGGACTACAGGTAAATGCTACCCAGCTTGCCTATATGGACAATGGCGACCTACGCACCTATTTGGAAGGGAATAATCGACCGTCTCGCGAACTTCACATGACCGGGTTTCGTCAAATGGCCCGAGCCCTTGGGCAGGTCCATGATAAATGCATCCTTGTAGCTGATATCGCTACCCGCAACTTTCTTCTCGATTCAACCCTATCTATTAAGATCTGCGGTTTCAGTGAAGCTTCTCTCCTACCCCTGGGAACTACCATGGACACAGCCGATGACGATGGATTTTCGATACAAACTGATATCGGACAACTTGGCGCAGTGATGTATGAGGTAATCACCCAGCAAAAAATATGTGTCCTTGATCTCTTTAAAGATGGCATACCGGAAGACGGACGAGCTATCTGGCCTCGGCGTGCGTCGCTCCTCAGTATTAATGGGCTTTGGCTCGGCACCCATTACTGAAAAATGTTGGGTTAAAGGAGAGGTTCCCAAACGCACATGCCCTGTCCCACGCATTGAGCTCAGCGGGTCTAGAAAAGGACAACACTCTCTGGGATGAAACACCCTTTATATCCCTTCCGTCTCGAATACCAACAGGGCTCATCACAGTTTTGGCGGAGAGGAATATATAAAGCAGATCGGCCCAAGTGACGCGCGATAGAGTTGACTTGAGGGGAAACTACGGTGTAGTTCGGGGGATCAGTTGGCCGGGTGAAAGAGGATTTATGTAGCAAAATAAACATAAGAAAGAAGCAAAAAAACATACAACAGCCGGGATTCGCTGGTGGTCACCCACCCAACTACTAACCGGCCGGCGTGTGGCTTAAGTACGGCTGAGCGGACGGGAAGCCCTGTTCTCCACACCCTGTGGTCGTATGTGCTTGATTCGTTCAAGTCAGGGCTCTTCTCGCGGGCAGAGTTTGCAGTTTCCCGACTATCTAGGGATGGATGTCCGGAGTCCTCGCCACAGGGTCCGTAGATTTAACCAAATTATCAATAAGTTTACTAATATCTACTTACATTCCGCAACCTATATACCTTCCGAATCTCTTGCAGGATTGACTTGTTCGTCCCACGAGCTCGCCCGCCTACAGAGGTATAATATTTCCGGGAGATGAAATGTCTCAACCAAACAAGAATAAATGAACCGATCAACAAGATCGAGTATTGCATTCACGAACGCATGACATGCATGCATGCGTATCATGATTCTCGTCCATCTTGTTCGTGATCTCGAAACAGTCAGAGATACCTTTTTTAGCGGGGGTAGTGGCATGATATATCCTAATGAGAAGCCTAGGGTTTCAGAGGAAGGTGGATAGGGATAGTGTGTATGGAATAAATCTACCGGTACTCGTACGGGGCAGAATTAGAGGTCTTGAGTAGATAGTAGCTGATTATATGATGACCGGTTTCCACAGTGGTTAAGGAGGTTCATAGGGTATAAGAGACTGTTTTAATAATAGATTGTATAATAAAATATATTATTATTCGGACCCTCTTCACTATCCTTTCCATTTTATATAGCAAAACAATACTTCTAAAGACGGTTCCCCCTTCCTATAAGAGCCCTCTCGGAATTACAATAACTACCTTAGATCATACTCTTTCTTAGAGCCAATACCTAATATACTATAAGTGACTTACCTGCATAATCCCTGCTCGTTAAAAGCGCAGTGACAAGTGGTTGTATAAGAGAACGTAGAACAGGATTATACATAATCACATAATCTGATTTAGCGAGGAGATAACGCCTATCAGATCTGGCAATCAGGTGACACGTTCGAACCTGGTAATACCATCCAGAATGCACACCACCCTCACGTTCCTGGGGAATTGCTCAACACGCTGGCGGAATGTATGGGGTAATACGGATAATGTACTGGATAGACGCCCGGACTTGGACTTCCCCCGCATCGACGCTTCTCTCTTAGTGGCAGGCCACTTCCCGGCACCAAAATGCGAGTAGACGTCTGGATGATGGGGTGATCGATCTATACACCAAAGAAAGAGAGAAAGAGAGAAATAAATCTAAAGGGGAGGGGGAAATGGGAACAAGGAGAAGAAAACATACAAATCCACTCCGGTCCACGCCCAGCACAAGATAGGCACCTTCCTATCATTCAACGTAAAGCCGTGATCGACCAGAAAGTAGCAGCGTCGGTCATCATACCCGTAGTCACAGCCGTAGACATAATATCGGATTCTAAGTGTTTTAAGCAACCAGTATGCCCCGTTCCAGTGGTATCGCGAGATGCGGTTCCACATAGAGGTGTTCCTATCACCCCATACATCGTCGGTCCAGCCCAGGTCTTTGGGGACGAGTCCTGTCACGGTGTGGACTAGGATGCGGACTGGAGCGTTGTAAGGGAGGGGGAGGTTTGGAGGTGTTTGTGCGGTCATGGTGATGGATCTGGATATCAGATTTGGATGGAGGTGTTGGTGTTATGGATTTATGAGATGAAGATAATGTGAAGCGGTTGACTTGGAAGTGTCGAGGAGAAAGGAAGATGTACGGTAGAAGATGAAAGGTCCTGCTATTGACTCATAATGATTAACTCATTATGACAATCGAAATCCGCAACGTGCCGGAAACCGTTGAAGGTTTACGGAATAATTCTAGTAGCGGCAGAAAGGACCTTCTACCCTAAATGTCCTATCTTGAGGTTCTAAGTCTATCTCAACTGTTGACTCATTATCACTATTCTGGGCCTATAAAAAGAAAGGCATAAAATATACTTACCTACGTCACTGAGGGACTGCCTTGGTTGACCGAAGAGTTGACGAAGGGAAGAAACAGCTTCATTTACTAGGCTCCAGCGATGCAACCAAACCAAAGGAAAGCATGAATGAATTATTGACGAAGTTTTTCGATGACAAGCTTTTATATCACAGAGTTGATTTTTATTTTAACCCGCTCACCATCTTTTCTCCCTCTCCTTTTCTATCACAGTCAATTTTACATCAAGCATTCGCTGGATCCCCGGATTGACCTAATCAACACACATTCTCCCGAGTGTAGATATAGGTATGTGAAAGCTTTGATATCTGAGTGCAAATTGCCGAGTCAATTCTTGTATGCAACACCTAGGATGACTATATCTTCCTTCACAGCTGTCTAGGTGATTGTTTCCATTCGTGATCATTACAATAGCCAATCCGTTCCATTGTAGGTATTCAATTTCTATTTATATAGATCACCCCGAGGCTGATGGGCGCTTCCCGGCGCTAAAAGAGCGGGTAGTTGATTGGACGAGAAGCGTCGATGCGGGGGAAGTCCGGCACGGGTCTGGCGTCTACGGTGTAGCTATCGATCTTTATGTCTTTCTTTACGCCAGACACCTCGAGCTAAAACATAAACATTCTTCATACATTGCTCTTGTTGAGGTTTACATTTGAACCTCAAACTCCCACCCCCCCCCATCCCTACTCAAACACCTCGCCTTCACTCGCACCACCATGACAGAACGACCCCCTCCTCCAGAGCTCCCACTGCCCAAAGACCTCCCCGTCCGCATTCTAGTCCAGACTAAGACGCAACTCGTCCCCAAAGACCAGGATCTGGGAAACGACGTATATAGCGACAAGCTTGTCTCTATGCTGAATCGTATCTCGCGCTATCACTGGAACTGCGCGTATTGGCCGTTCGAGAACCGGTTCTACACCCAAGGCGACGAGTTCGGGTATAACAACCGACTCTGTTTCTTTCTGGTTGACCACGGTACTGCGCCTAACGATGACGAAGTGCTTGTTCTGTGTTATGAGTGGACGGGGGAGGATTTGTATGTTTCTTCTCCATCTTTTTTCCCCTCCTTCATCCCCCGACCACCACCACAGACCGTTGTTAACAGTATCAACCCTAGCAAATACACGCCCGAACTCCTTGCTTCAAAAGAAGTCCAGGACGAGCTGAAAGAAATCCCTTTCACTCCGGGCCCGTATGTGCCGCGCGAAAAGCCGCCCATTCGACGAGTGGTGCGGAGAAGGCTCCGTGAGGCGCAGCGCATTCCTGACGAGGAGCTAGAGTACATGCAGCAACATCCCGAGGATATGGAATGGCTGGAACGGAAGGTGAAGCCGCGGTTCTGGGCCAATTTCCTAGCGCAGATCGAGGCGCGGCCGAGGGAGAAGGAGGAAGAGGAGAGGCTTGGGGTCACGTCTGGCCCGTTGCCTGATGATGCGCGATTGGATTTTGACTGACGTTGTGTTGAATCGGGATGGGAATTGTGTTTTTTTCTTTCTTATGTTTTGTTCTTTTCTTTTCTGGTTGGTGTCGTTGGGCGTTTATATTTATTGATCTTTACTGGTTTGAATAGAAGAGACATTTGCTTTTATATGTATGAATGACAACTGTGATATGGAACTTCACGGACTCTATCTCTCTCGCGTTCAAATATAGGATTAATGCTTAAGCTCCCCCTATACTTCAAGTGGCTTGTTCCTTCGATATATTTGCTTCTAAACTATTTCCTGGGATAAAGACAATGGCATAGTATAGTCCTACAGCTATTCCAGATAACAAAGCGATTCATACGTATTCTTTCGGACACTCTCTCCATTCCACCTTCTTAACTATAGCTATAGCAACAAAACAGAAACAGCAGAAACAGCAGAAACAGCAGAAACAGCAGAAACAGCAAACAAAAACCCCATCAACTAAACCCCTCCCCCGCTCCAAAAACCAACTCCAACCCTATCAACCAACAAATCCACACCTCCCCGCCACAAGCAGAAACCTTCCCTCCCCACGACAAGGCTCACAATCAAAATCCATATAAGCCACGTTCCTCCCTGACCCGCCGCAATCGCGACACCGTCTGTACCTCCAAACGGCGCCGGTTCCGCGGCAGTCGGCGCACGTAGGGTCTGGTCTCTTGTCGCGGCCCCGGCTGATGGATTTGCTGCTGTTGGCGCTGCTACTGCTGCTGCTGCTGCTGCTGTCGCGTCTTTGGGAGGCGGGCATTTCTGGCGTTGGGTTTACTGGGAAGAGGATTATTATTATTTTTTTTTTGGCGCGTGTATAAGCAGGAGAAGAAGCAGGCAAATATATAACCTTGTGATATAAAATCTGAGTTGGGATAGTGAGTGATGTCGCGGTAGGTTTATATCGCCAATATGTATATAGGTTCAGGTCTGAGAAGTTGGGCACAAGGCTCTCTGTTGGAAAGCAGACAAGAGAGTAGAAAATTTGTTTCAAGAGCCGGAAGAGATCGACTGGAGAAAAAGCAGTAACAGAGGAAACTCGTAGATTTGAAGATGAATTAGATAGATAGTAGTGTAAATTTGACTGAAGATTGTTTTGATGCTTGATTTGAATGCTTGATGAAAACTCCTCGATCTCGCGATATCAAAGGCCATTTAAATAAATCTCTTGCTCTACCGCCATCTAAGTCCCTTCCTCAGCATCCGGCCTCCAAAGCTGAACTATTCTTAGCTGGAGAACAGATCTCAGTTCGGCGCGACGCTGGCCTGCTGAACGGCTGAAGAGGTTTCTGATTCTGGAGATGCGTTCTAGACATCCACGTTGTTTCATGCCTGGCGTTTAGATACAATCTCTCAGTGGGTAGTACAGAAGAGCTGAGCTGAGCTATTTCTATCATGATGTTGAGAAATACGTTGAAGAGTTTCGAATCTGACAGGGAGAGAGAGTATAGCGGTAAGCGATAGGATAGGAAAGATTATCATACGCGTTCCTCCAACATAGTGACCATCAGCTCGAGCTGTGCCCTCGAATCTAGACCTTCTACATTTCCCTGTAGGAAGTTTATACATGTATGGTTGCGTCAGGACAGGGTCTGATACCCAGGGGATGAAAGTACAGCGGTAAGCCATAGGTTAAGACCATGCTCTTCTCAATGGTCTACATATGGAAGCGCGCGCTTGATGGCCATCCGGAGATATGTACATGCATATGCATATTCAGACATCTACTAGGGCTGTGTCCAGGGTCTGGACGTACTTCATCATGTGCATGTGTCTATCTCCAAATACATCAAACGTGCGCCTAGGGCAAGCCAAGGATAAAGAGGACGAGTATAGCGGTAAACGATTGGATATGAACAACTCATAACTCTCACTCACTCAATCCAACACGCATAAAGAAGAAACTAGAGATGACTATTTTAGCTTACCATATCCCCGGTATGTCCTAACAACCAACCAATTTTGCCGCCAGAGGGGAAGGCTGCCGCCATTGAGAGGTAGGTGTAGAGCTGTACGTCATATATACTTCGTCCAATCGAACAGAAATCATCGTCCAAGAGCTATACGGATCTAAAAAATAGTAAGCCTGATCTTCCCAGTAAGGTTAACACCAAAAAAGACCCACGAGAAGACTGGGAAAGAGGGGACAAAGAGAAATGCGCTAGCTGGCAAGTAAACTAATTGTCAATTATTACTTGCGAGAAGTTGAGCTAGCATGGCTGATTCAATTCTCATTTATAATGTTATGAAGAATAACTTCCCTCCGACTCTAAAATAAGTTTCTCCGCGCGGCTCCCGTATCACCCGCAACATCCGCCAATGCCGCCGCCTCCCCGCATCGTCCATTTTGCCCGATCAATTCCTGCACCGCCAGTTCCTGCAGATGATTATTGCCTACACACTACACACCGGAAACCCTTCCCCAACATGACAGGCCACCTAAAACGCAAGCGCTCTAGGGTCGCCTGCATGCCATGTCGAGAACGGAAGCGCAAATGCGACGGCGGGAACCCGTGCGCCACCTGTTTAGACTGGGGCTACGAGTGTTACCACGGTGCGCTCCCTAGTCAACAGAAGAAACAGCAGCAACAACAGCAGCAGCAGCAGAAGAATCCAGCCATACTGCCTAGTCCCGCTTCTCCGGGCAAATCATCCGATACGGTCTATAGCGTCAACACCACCGCCACCAACAACAACAACCACAACAGCAGCAGCAGCCACCACAACGACGCCCTGGCCAGCCACCGCGTCGGCCCGGACCCGCACCGCATCACCCGCTCGCTGGAAGCGAATTCCGGGGCGGCGTTTGTGCGTAATCTAGGCCTCAAGGTGGACTCCACCAACGCGCCCCGGCTGAACTTGTTCGGATGGAATATCGGCGAGCGTCGGCTCCCGTCCGGTCTGGGAAACGGCACGGCGGTATCGGCGTTGCCCATCGTGGATATCGTGTCACTGGAGGGCATGAAGACGCTGGCGGGCATCTACTTCGCCAAGGTGGATCCGTGCTACGGGTTCTTGGATCCGCGACAGTTTTACGAGCGGCTGGACGAGCGATGGCGGTCACCACTCAGCAGCGGGGTCTACGATAGTGTGTTGGCGGGCGTCGGCGCCCTGGGGTCGCTATTCTCGCGGCGCATCATCGACGTCACCGAGTTGTTGCTGGTCGAGTCAGCGCGCTCTATCCTCGAGGCCAATAATCGCTGCGGTACGCCCTGCTTTGATACAGCCACCGGTTGGACCCTTCGCGTCGTGTATATGCGCATGACCGCGTCGCCGCACTCGGCGTGGATCGCCAGCGCGACGCTCATGCATCTGGTCGAGGCGCTGGGCCTGCATCTCGAGTCTGCCGGAGAGACAGTCCTCTCGCGCCGCGTGCACTGCAGCAGCCCGGACATCCGTCGCCGGCTGGTCGGCGTCGCCCGCCACCTGAACATGTGGGTGTCCTACGACCTGGGTCTGTCGCGGGTAATCTTCTGGAATGATCAGTGTCTGGCACCGGCGGCGCGGCCGGGCGATTACACAACCGAGCTGTTAAGTCTGCTGCCCGTGTCGGCGAGTCTGGGACCCGAGAAGTCGCCGGACGATCGCGATCTAGAGACGTCGCTGCTCCGCGTGCTCGATGGCAGTCACACACAGCCGCCGTCGGTCATGGCGCAGTGCAACCTCGCCCTGTGTCTGCTGCGGCGGCTGCTGGTCATGAACGCGAGCACGTCTTCGGCCGTCAAGGAGCGGGTGCTGGCGCTGTTCCGGAAGGCACTTCAATGCGCGCGCAGCATGGCCATGAACTGCTGTCCGTGGCATCATATGGCCAACGTGCCGTTCCAGATCATCGGAGTGCTGCTAGACATGGACACGCGGACGTCGTTGGCCCTACTTCCCGAAGCCATGCAGACGTTGAAGTTCGTCGCCTCCACCTACGACACGGATACCATGCGCGAGGCATACAGCACCGCGTGTCTCCTGGTGCGACTGTATCAGCGACGTCGGCAAGAGGACGTAGATATGCTGAGCGGGCTAGTGAGCTCGCATCATCAGCCGGATATGGAGGCCCCCGTGGAACCGGCGGCGGCGAGTCGAGAGGAGATCTCGTGGTTGGAGGATCTGGTGGCGGAGATGCCTAGCCTGCAGGGGATTAATCTGTACGAGACGTTGGATGACGATTTGATGAATTTGTTTCCGACCAATTTGTAAATATCAACCATGAATCAATTCCAGTCCGTGCATTCTTCGTAGGGGAGGATGGCCCTTTTATAGTCGCCAGGCTCCATTCTTCGCTCCTCCACACCCGCAATACCCGCTCCGCCCTTCCCGATTACATCACGGCGCATCGCATCGGCATCGTCTTTGCATGTGCAACTGCTCCAGATTCATTATATAAACCATCCCAATGCACCCAGCCGTCACTCTGCACCTATTTAGTGAGTAGCTATAAGCCCCCCACCATACGGTACGATACAATCTACCCACCATGTCCCTCCGCCTCTCTAAATCCCTCGCCGCCCACTACCCCTGGGTAACGCCGCCCTTCATCGTCAGCGCCCCCATGCGCATCATGTCGGGGCCCGCGCTGGCCGTTAACGTCTCCCGCGCCGGCGGCCTGGGGTTCATCGGCCCCGGCGCCAGAACGCAAGACACACTCGCCGATCTCCAAGAAGCGACCTCCCTCCTCAAATCGAAATCGAATTCCCCTGGCATCGCTCTCCCCAACACCCCTCTCCCCGTCGGCGTCGGGTTCCAGCTCTGGAGCGACGACCTGGACACCGCCGCGCGAGCCATCCAGCTCCACCAGCCCTGCGCCGCTTGGCTATTCGCCCCGTGCAACATGCAGGAGCTCTTCAAGTGGATCACGCGCATCCGGGACACAAGCCCAAACACCCAGATCTGGGTGCAGATCGGGACCGTGGGAGAGGCGCGCGAGATCTTACATCACCACAAAAACAACAACACCAATACCTCACCAGACGTGCTCGTTATCCAAGGGGCCGAAGCAGGCGGTCACGGCCGCGCCACTGACGGAATGGGCTTAATGACGCTTCTCCCTGAGATCGCGGATCTCGTATCTTCATCCTCGGCGAAACAAATCCCCCTCTTCGCAGCAGGCGGGATCGCCGACGCACGCGGCGCCTCTGCAGCGCTCTGTCTCGGAGCGTCCGGCATCGTGCTGGGGACACGGTTCCTCGCCTCCACAGAAGCGCGCATCAGCAAAGGCTACCAGAACGAGATCGTCCGGGCCAGCGACGCGGCTGTATCTACGACGCGGACGCTCCTATATAACCATCTTCGCGGGACGATGGGGTGGCCGAAGGAGTATAGTCCGCGCGGGGTGGTGAATCGGTCGTATGTGGAACATTGCGAGGGGAGGGCATTTGAGGAGTTGAAGAAGGAGCATGATAAGGCATTAAAGATGGGAGATCTGGGGTGGGGACCTGAGGGACGGCTGGCGACGTATGCGGGTGCTGGGATTGGGTTGATCAGTGGGGTGAAGGATGCAGGGAGCATTGTGGAGGAGGTGAGGAGAGGGGTCTTGGGGAGGGTCAAGGGGGAGGAAATAAGGAGTGTGCTGTAGATATTGGTGTGTGTATGGTAGTTGAGTGTGGTTGAAGTGGGAGGTGGAGAGGACATTTGTTGATACCATTATTGGGCCTTGACTATGCCAGTGGCCTGGATGTGTGATAGTTATATTATGTGGTCGGTTGTGTATCAATTCTAAATGAATGAGCAATTGCAGTATATAAATAACAGCGTGCCCATGTAGCAACTCTTGTTTGATCGAGATCAAACTAGGGACAGCTTCAAATCATGGTCTGAAACTAGGTCACTATGCTTGGATTTTTCCCTCTAACAGATTTAAAAATCAACTATAGCGTAACTAGAATATCCCTGTAGCTTTATAGATTGTAACTATAATGAAAATATCAAGTATAAGCGAAACTCCTGATAGTAAATATAGTTCCATAGTTGGTATAGTCCGCCTTACATAAGGATCCTGTTTGCCTGGTTTGTCTGCGCTTTGTTCCTTTTCACATGAAGCGAAATCCTCCGTTTGGCGCGACAAAGAAGCTTCGACTATAAGATCAGATCCACCGATCTCAGACATCGTCCCTCCATTCTCCATATTTTGTGTCTCATACCCGTACATAAACACATAGATCTTGCCATGGCCTCTCTCCCGAGTAAGTGACCATCAACGATCCTTCCACCCCCAGCTCACCCACAACTAACCACCGACAACCCGCAGCATCCCTCGTTTCCTTCATTCAAGAAAAACTTGCCTCTGTGCCTCACTCCGACCTCGTGTCCAACCACCTCCAAACCCTCCTCAACAACGAGCTAGTGCTCGCCTCCTACCAAAAAGTCATGTCGTCCTCCGCCACCGCTCATCTTGAGCACGCGCGCGTCACCTACCTCGACCCTGCCATCGACCACCTCCGCACCGCCTACCTCGACCCGTTCGTCGTCCAGCCGCTCGCGAGCCTCCTCACTGCCATGCCGGATCTCTTGTCTGTCTTCATCCTGCTCGTGGCCCTCTTCATCTCGCTCAAGGTCCTGGACTACGGGCGCCGACTGGTCATGTTCTGGGTCACCCTGGCCCTGCGATTAGTCTACTGGGGATTTATCATCGGCGCGGGCGTCTACGTCTATAACGTTGGGTTGGAGAAGGCTGCTCAAGATCTGGGCTGGTTCTACGGGATCATTAAGGGCGCCGTGGAGAGCTTCCAGAATGGCGCGGAGGGACAACGGCAATCGTCCGGTGGGTGGGGAGGGTATTCTTATGGGGATAATCAAGTCCGGGTGTGATCCAGGTGTGATCCAGGTGTGATTTGATTTTTTTTTTGGACTTTTTGGATAACCTGGTCTAGGTTGGGGTGGTTTTGGGTCACTTGTTGGGAGACCTTGCATGAATGTAGAATTTGTTTTTTCCCGGTTGAGCGATCGTGTGTTCAGCGGTATTCTTGCTGCTTTTTTCTTTTTGTTCTTTTGTCTCTGCATTTGTAATGACTCTTGTCCGATATTGTTACGATGATTATCACGTGAATGATCTGTTATTATTGTTTGTTTTGTCTATCCTAGTTAATTGGCGCTGAAAACATGTCGTGGATGATTCATATCATCGTATCGCTGGGTTACATCCGCACGGCTGGGCTTTCTCCTCGGGTGCATCGTTGCATCTGCTAGTTTGCTCGAGCGGTCCGCTCTTTCCCCCTTGCAGATTCGAGAGCCATGCCGTGGGTGTGGCAGTCATCGACTGGTGTTTGGGACGGTCTAATTGCCGACCCTGCAAACAAGCATATTCCATCCCAGAGCTGTCGGACGTGGATTTTTGATGTCGGTCAGAAAACACGGGTTGCTTCATAATTTCCCCGTCGGAAATCACATGTCCGCATCCTCATAGTCCACGTCTTGCGCATCCTGGGGCTCGCGCGGCTCCTGGGCGTCGTGGTACTGAATCGCGTCGTCGATATGACTCAAGACGGCCGCGACACTGTCCTCCTCCTGCACGTCCAGCTGTAGAAACGAGACCATGCTGAAATCATCGATGAGCTGTGCGACCGCACGATTGAGCTGGTTGAACGAGCCACCACTCATCAGCGCGTCCTTGGCCATCGGATCGGCCGCCGCTCCCGGGCTATCGTCGTTTTCGTCCTGTAACAGCTGTACGTCGACGTTGGTGAAGCGCCGCAATTCCTTGCGACTGACCATGTCGCGAACCTGGTCCATCTTCGTCAGGATATTCACGTGGGGCATCTCGAGCATCAGCATGGCGGACATGGCACTCAGCGTGCCGGCAAAGAACTTGGCTTTATCCACCACGAATGTGCTCTCGAGGAGGTAGGCCGCGCACATGTTGACATTCAGCGGCCCCGCGCGCGACAGGAACTGCACCAGCGACGGCAATAGCGGAACGTGCGTGTAGAGCTCGATCTGGCCGGGCATGTCGAAGATAATCAAATACTCTTCGCTCAGTGGATCGAGCGCATCTGATAAAAAGTCTAAGTTCTGCAGTAGGAACTCGAAACAGTAGATGAGACCGCCGTTGGGGCCGAGGCCCATCTCTTCCATGACATCTTCTAGCGTGATCAGTTCGCGGATGTCCAGATCGGGTTCGTAGCTAAAGGTTTCCGCGGCGGGGTCAAGATTCACGTAAAAACAACTTCGGCGAGAATTTTGAAGGTGCTGGATCATGGCATTGCAGAAGGTGGTTTTCCCGGCGCCCGCCGGGCCCATCACCAAGACGCCGAACTTGGACATCGGGGATGTGATGGAGCTGGAGGTGATGTGATCAAAGAGAGGGGGCGAAGGATGATTACGGGAGGGGGCACAGTCAGCGTCAGACGGAGAAGCAGTCGGACCCGAGCAGGATGAGGCGATGAGACAGGGATGCGAGTTAGGCCAGATGTTGATAAGCTAATGAAGTATGCTTATGGAGCTTATGGAAATTGACGCAAATCAACGAAAGCGGCGGTGATATTTTTCTGCCCTCCGAGACCGCCGGAGCGATGGCGCGATCGGAGCGACGTTAATACGGCCTCTTCCCCTCTTTCTTTTTTCTCGCCGCCTCCCCCTCTTCTCATCCCCCCTTCTCCCTCCCTCTCTCTATCCACTTTTTTTTCTTCTCTCTTTCTCTCCACCACTCCTCGCGCTTTTCTTTCTTTCCTCCCTCCCTCCTCGACTTCTTGTCTCATCTCTCCTCTTCTCACTCCACTCAATTCTCTCTTTCTTTCCCTCTCTCCCCCTCTTCATCTTTCACAATGGGTAGCGTCGCTCAGAAGCCCGGAACTTTCTTGTTCACCTCCGAGTCGGTCGGAGAGGGTCACCCCGATAAGATCGCGTACGTTGCCCCTCTTTTCTGCTCTTCTATACAACATTTAACTAACAATTCTACAGCGATCAGGTCTCGGATGCCATCCTCGATGCCTGTCTCGCCGAGGACCCCCTCTCGAAGGTAAGACTATAATGGTCTCTTTCGCGCGATTTTCTGGTTCCTCCGGCCCCGTAATCGCTTCTGATTGGGCCGGTGTATTTCCGCACGAAATTTTCGAACGGCAATTAACTGAATGAAAAAATTAGGTCGCCTGTGAGACCGCCACCAAGACTGGTATGTTCAATGCATTATCTTCTAATTGTCTTGCTGGGAATGTATGTGCTAATAATAGCTCCCAGGTATGATCATGGTTTTCGGTGAAATCACCACCAAGGCCAACCTCGACTACCAGAAGGTCATCCGTAACGCCATCAAGGACATCGGCTACGATGCTTCCGAGAAGGGCTTCGACTACAAGACTTGCAACGTCTTGGTTGCCATTGAGCAGCAGTCCCCTGATATCGCTCAGGGTCTTCACTACGAGGAGGCTCTGGAGAAGCTCGGTGCCGGTGACCAGGGTATCATGTTCGGCTATGCCACCGACGAGACCCCTGAGCTCCTGCCCCTGACCATCCTCCTCTCTCACAAGCTGAACAGCGCCATGAAGGAGGCCCGTAACGACGGCTCCATCCCTTGGCTCCGTCCCGACACCAAGACCCAGGTCACCATCGAGTACGCCCACGACAACGGTGCCGTCAAGCCCCAGCGTGTCGACACCGTCGTCGTCTCCGCCCAGCACAGCGACGATGTGTCCACCGAGGAGCTCCGCGCTGTCATCAAGGAGAAGATCATCAAGAAGGTCATCCCCGCCGAGCTCCTGGACGACCGCACCGTCTACCACATCCAGCCCTCCGGCCGTTTCGTCATCGGTGGTCCCCAGGGTGATGCCGGTCTGACCGGCCGTAAGATCATCGTCGACACCTACGGTGGTTGGGGTGCCCACGGTGGTGGTGCTTTCTCCGGAAAGGACTACTCCAAGGTCGATCGTTCCGCTGCCTACGTTGGCCGTTGGATCGCCAAGTCCCTGGTCAACGCCGGCCTGGCCCGTCGTGCTCTGGTTCAGCTCTCGTACGCCATTGGTGTTGCCGAGCCCCTGTCCGTCTTCGTCGAGACCTACGGCACCTCTTCCAAGAGCTCCGACGAGCTGGTCCAGATCATCCGCAACAACTTTGACCTGCGTCCCGGTGTCATCGTCAAGGAGCTTGACCTGGCCAAGCCCATCTACAATGAGACCGCCAAGAACGGTCACTTCACCAACCAGAGCTTCTCCTGGGAGAAGCCCAAGGCTCTTAAGTTCTAAGTGCGCTCGCTTCACTCTTTGCGAGCTAACTAAGATCTTTGATCGTGCCTTGTGTGTGTGACACCTTCATTTCTTTTTACGAATGTGATGATTTTGCTTTGTTTTCAACAACTCAAAGCACGAGCATAGACATGTGAAAAAGCTTCTTATTTGGAATGTTTGTTTAATATTTGCATGGTCGCCTACGGGCGACGGGTTCGGCGAGGATAAATTCAACATGATACCACTTTCATCTGTTGGGAGGGAAGTTTCGGCGTTTGATTTTTTCAGGGAGCGACAGTCTTCAACACACGGCCACCTCAGGCTTTGATATACTGGACCGGGAAGTGCATCTGCCCACATCTTCATCCGTGGGAGGACAGTATTTCCACCAGAAAGCTGCCGAGACGTCTCTATTGCAAGCTGTGCTTGGGATGGGACGTCTGGCGGAGGAGGTAACATTTTCATGACTTGCCGAGTTTTGGTTTGGCAATCATGAGTGTGCTAATCTAAACATTAGCATCATAGAGTAATGAACATAAACATATTCATCCGTGCTTATCTCCCGTTGTTATGTTGTAGACGATGAAGTTGTAGTTCGGTCTGGATCATTCAGGCATCGATTTACTTGATTCGGTAGAATTAGGGTTACCGTGGGTTGGTTGACATGGTTCTCCGTTATTCTCAAGCTTCTTTAATTTCACTCCACTTGCCTTTGCTTCTTCAACGATTTCCTTTGTAATTGAGTATCAAGTTAATTATAATCTCACTGCATATTCATACTCCGCAATCCGTGAAGAATCAATCAATCCATTCCCAGGCAGCGACGCGTGACGCCAAGACGGAAGGAGACCGCGTCTCGACTCCGATTTCAGCGTCAACACCGCATCTCATCTTACTTTCCCTCTGCCTACCGATCGTTCAATCGTCCTCGGAGGCTTGAATTTATTCGCGTCTCCCTTTCGCTTTCTCTCATCTTCCCTCAAACCACAATGTATGAATAAACCCACCGCCTTCATGACCTCACGCGGATCCCTCCTCGAATCATCCACCCCTCTATCCCGCTCCTTCTCAGACGCTTCGACCCGCCCGCTCCTTCGAAAGCGCAAAACATGCCACACGGCCGTCGAGTGGGCGAACCAGACGATTAACATCCGGGTGCGTTGCCTAAATAATTCACACAGACCTGATCTCCTCGAGTGGTATACTAATCCGATCCCACGGTGCAGGCCCACGCCGCCTCTCTATCCGACGAGCCCTTCGTTCTCGAACCCATCGCCCTCGTCCCCCGCTCTCGACTGCCATTCTCGTGGCTCGAACCGCCCTCCGCCCTGTCGCCTATCCAGCCGGGGTGTCTTTTCGTCGCGGGCATCCCTATCCTAGAGGAACCCCATGCTCGTGCTCCGACTCCGCGAGACCCGGCCGTGTTGGCGGTAAGGCTGATCAGCGACGGGGGATTGTATGTGGTGGAGCGCGTCAAGGCGGGGATCTATGCGCTGTCGAAACTAGCCAGGGATGTGGAGGAGGGGGATCTTTTTGTTGCGGTGAAAGGGTGGAGTCCGGCGCTGGATGCGGGTCGGGCTGTGCCTATGCCTGTGCCTGTGACGCAGGACACGGAGTGGTGGGACCTGGCGAGGATTGACGATCCAGTTCCGGAGGAGGTACTCTCGACGAAACGGGCAAAGGTTGATGTCTCGGTTGTGTTTGGCGGGGTGGGGGTGGTTCATGACGATGTCGATGCGAGCATGAAGGATGGTTCGCCCTTGGAAAGCCGAGCGCAGTCGTTGGCGCCGAAGATGCCTGTTGAGAGGAGTTCGAGCTCCGAGGCAACTATGGCGGCGCAGATGCTGGGGTCATTCGATGCGGTGGTGTCCGAGGGCTTGGATGGTGGGTTGCTGGACGCGAATAGGCCTGATGCGTCACTGTCGCCGCAGGAGCTGCTGGATAATCTGAGGGAGCAGTACCTACAGGCTCTCTATGTATCTAAGGTAGGTTCCATCTTTCATGCTGGGTATCCTGTTGCTAACGTTTCAGACCTCTGTGGCGTATTTCGCCAAGGGACCTTTGACTCGATGTCGCGTTGCGTTTCAGTCGCCTGAATCGGAATCGGCAAAACCCGCTGACCTGATTAACTTCTATGAAGAAGCTATTTTAACGGCCAAGAAGATGGATCTGAAGTACAGAGAGACACTACCCGCTACCATACAGGATGCTATGCTGGCCATCTCCGACGAGGAACCGGGTCGCAAGAAGAAGTCCAAAAGCAGGAAGAAGAAAATGGGAAAGAATGGTCTCTATCCTGGAGAAGATCAATTCGTCCGACGATGGTGGAGAGACCGCGCCATGGCCGATATGGGCGCGACGATTGAGCTGTCGCGCGAGGCAGAAGTGAAGAAGAACGTGGCCGATCTACGAATGCGCGAGACTCAACTGCAGATTCTTCTAATATTGGAGACACTGGCTCTCGAAGCTGCCGCCGCTGTCGCTGCCGCGGAAGCAAAGAAGTCGGATGAAACTGGCGGCGAACCGGCGGACAAATCACCGAAGAAAAAGACCAAGAAGTTATTGGAGCTGAAAGTGATGCTGGAGCTGCATCTCGACCGCCTGTGCATCTGGCATGCCGTCAACTTCGAGGATACTGGCGTCTCCGAAACGGCCAAGGCAAGCAGTGCTCCTGGAAAAAAGGTCGAGAGCGATGCGGTTCGTGATTTCTGTACGGAGGTGATCATCCCCTTCTACGCCGCTCGTCTGCCGGATAAATGCAAGGCCATAACGCGCAAGCTGGGTGTCTCCAGCGCCATGCCTTCATCGTCTTTTTCCTCGAAACAGTCTCAGGCAAAGAAGACTCCTCAAGATCCGGAACCTGGGGCGGCCGTCGAGCGAAAGCCGCCACAGAAACATGCTCGCCGCTCTTTCCAGCGGGTGCTGACCGACAGTCAAACCACGTCACAAGTACAGCTCCCGTCACTGAACCGGTCCAATACGGCGCCTTCCAACCCTGATGCTCGGCGCGATTCCCTCGACCCTCTCCTACCTAGTCTCAGTGCCAACGTGCGAGGCGGTATACAGAAGGCCAAGCGGATGGAGAACCGCGAAGTCGACCTGATCGCCGTGGCGCGGCAGCACGAGACCAAATTGAAGAAGGTGCAATTACTGATGGACCAGAAGAAGGAGCTCGACGCAGCCATCCACACGCTTCGCAAGCCCAATCGCGAGCTGGTGGCCAAGGATATCGCCCAGGACGCCGACAAGCGACGAACCGGTGGCAGCGGCCGAAAGCCCAAGAACCCGGTCCGCAATCCTTTGGGACAGGGCGTGCAGGTTGCAGCGACGCCCAAGGGAGGTCGCAAGAAAGACGCAGTGATCGGCATGCCACCTCTGCCACGCAGCCTCACGCGATCATCCACCCAACCTAAGGGCTCTTCTGCAGCCCTATTCGGTGGCGACGGATCACCCCGGCGCATGTCCAGTAGCAGCGCCCTACGGCCCAACTCTTTTTCGGGTACCCCCATTTCCAAAACCCCTGGGATGGTCCAAGAAACTCCGGCCCGTCGTCCAGCGGTCCAGCCACTTGGCTCCTACGACGACGGTGTCACAAGCATCGGCGAATCTCCTAGTATCTCCAAAACCCTGTTCCGTGTCCCTCCACGGCCTGCTACTGCTGCCCCTCGTTCTACGACTACAGACATGCTAGCCCCCTCTACGCCAGTATCTTCCCGCCACGTGGACGCATACCGTGATCATCACCCCACGAGCACGAGCATGCCAAGCGAGCCCCCCAAATCATCTATGGTCATGGAGACACCACCCAGACAGGTTCCCTCGGGACCCAGCATACAGGAGACACCTCCCGCCGCAAAGATCTTCAGCACGCCAGTGAAGGGGGAGTCTTCGTCGAAATTGCGAGTCCCGACTACGACGGCGCCGCCTGTCACGCCGGAGAAGTCGATCTACGAGCAGTTGGGATGGGATGATGAGATGGATTTGTAGTTCTTCTTTTCTTTTTAAAATGCGATTTGGTTTGACTGCGCTGAGTTGGGTTGGACTTTGATGTGTTGTTTGTTTGTTGCTTAGCGGGCGTTCACCGGGCATGGTATGGCATGGTTGCATGGTATGAACATGGCATGGTGTGATTGATAACCAGCTATGAGATAGATGGTTTGCCGGTTCTCGGAATGATTTATGAACATTTACACAGTAGATAGATTATATATAGGCCAATGAACAAGAACTTTGATTATGGTGTACATGTTGCTTCTTCTAGACACTGAATATTTATATACTAAGTCAATGATGATTTGTATTCTGCTACAAAGCACTGAGTATACCCATGGACACATACACGTGAGACACCCCGCTCAGCAATAGGCAAATAGACATTTAATATCCATAGTTAAAGGTACTAGCTATGCATAACTAATGTAGAACTACCTCGGCTGTACGGAGTACTGTACGATGCGAATCAAGGTGGCAAAGACAACACCAAATCTATTCCGTAGACCCACACTCAGTAAATCTAAATATAACTAGCCCCAGTAAAAAGCTCAAAAGATCAAAGATCAGAGAAGACAAGACAAGACAAGACAAGACAGTGCCAAAGATAGAAACAAGGATTAGTAAGAACCACCTCATGTCTCTAACTACTGTACTCGAAAGTTACCTACAGTGTACACGTACACGAACATGTACACATGCACATACTTAGTATCTATCTATGGTGTATAGGTAGTTAACCACTCCATAACATGCAACTCTCAAATCATAAGCCCCAAGTCCATGAATGGGATTCTGTCAATAACCCTCAGGTTGACAAGATTTACCGCAACGCTAAAAGAAAAGGTCAAGATCAAATCCTTCTAGAAAGAGCTAGATCTGACTAACAGCATCCTGGGTTATCAGTAGACGGCCGTCTATCCCAAGCCACCTTTCCCTCAGCTTAAAGATACCTGCAGACAAAGCGTGTGAATATAAACCTTCCACAGGAATGCAGATATACTGGCTTACCCGATAGATTTGCGCTCAAACCCAGCAGCCCGAAACATAGGCTTCAGGTTCTTCCAACGGCCGAGTGGGACAGTATTCCGCATGGGAAGGGCAGAGGGTGCTTTTTCTTAAACATCTAAAGGTCAGGTGGCAAAGCTCGCGGGGAGCACGTCCGTGATGTCAAAATCGACGATTCAGAGATGACCAGACCGGTTGATGGGGAAGGTCCCTCGGTGGATGTCGCCGTAGTAGCGGAGTAATGGCTCATCGCCGAAGTCCACTGAACCAAAATTCTTACCAGTCCGGGAGAGGTCTCAAGGAAGCCATGGAGTTGTTGTTAGTGATAGACGTTCATCCTTCTATGGGCAATGTGGCACTCCTCCACGGCGATTAGCCCCGCCAGCACCCTCGCTCGCTCTTCGTCGGACGCAGAATGATCGATACCGATGTACACCATTACAAGGTACACGCTTGGCTCTTGATCTGAGACCCAGGCATGGTAAAGGTCCAGGATGCGGATGGTCGACTGGGAGTTTGCTTTTACGCGGGAGTAGGAGAACAGCTGAGCGTGGGCTTCGGCCATTATAGCATTGTTATACTTGATGAAGAAGATCTTCCCAGGTGCGGTAGTGTACGTGAGATGATTATGGTCGAATCCTGTCTGGTCGCACAGTTTCAGGACTTGGTCTTTAGAGGGCAGGTCTGGATAGAGGGGTTGAGAATTTTCCTATCAGTGACGATCATGTTGAGTTTCCAAAGATAGTAACGCGCGTGTAGTTGAAGCGAAGCAAACCGCTGTACTCTGTACTCTGTACCTTACTACCTGCGGTTTTTTGACATGTCCTTTCCACGTAATAAGCTTATTACAGAGGGAATTACCCTATCCAGTCATTTCGAAAATCATCTGTCCTCGTAAAGAGTTCACGGAAGTGTCTCAAGATGAATAGCTGAATATCTTCATCTGATCGCTTAAAACATGGAGACGCAATTTCAGCAGAAGTTGATTCAACCCAACAAGGAAACACCAGCTGGGAACCTGTCAGATTGTGTTCTCAATCATCTCATGACATGACTGATTGTCTCCATATGAACAGCTCTTATTCTTTGTCAGTATCTCAGTCCTCGATTGGAAACAATTCAAAACCAACTGATTTCATTAGATTCGCAGAAGGTTGTGCATGTGCGAGGGACCCCTGCAGCGAAAAAAACAACTTTGGCCCAACTACTGCAGCAGTACTATCAGGTTACGAAGAAGAATAAGGAACACTCTTCAGTAGGAGACAACTGTTCCCACGCCTGGAGCAAGCTCGACAGTTTGTGACGGACATGATTTGATCTAATTATGGATTATCTGGGCTCCGGGGACTAACCTCATCATCGACGAGGCCTAAAGAATGCTATTCGGACATTCTCTGCTGGAATTCAATAATCATGCAACGGTTGTCTCAAGATGACCTAAATCTCAAATTCTGTCGTTTTGCTGCTACGGGAGCCCGTTAAGTGGTGTTGACAAGGGAGTCAGGTCCATCATCACCTCGGATTGGTCTATTCTTCACCTGGTATGTTCACTGTGACACCAATAGATAGATAGAGAGATAGACACTGTGTATCCCGTCAATAGACAACTATTCCATACTCCATAGGTAACAGGTGACTCGTAACTTCAAGCGTAAGCCATGTGTCCTCCGTAAGCAGATCAGGCAGATCCTAAAAAGAACAAAAAAAGAAACAAAGAAAAGGGAAGGTAGGCCGACCGAGACCACGACCTCGTGACTTTCTCCGCGGTGGTAAAACCTGCCTAGTTCGGAATCGAATAACTCCGTGATCGCTTGGATTTCCGGCCTGGGAGTTCCGAAAATCGGAGATGTTGACATTCAACTAACAATATGGGGAATACTTAGGTGATGATCGCTCATTAACGAGATCATCATTATCTACTGTTAACTAATTGGGTTGGATGGTAAGTCACATTTAGGAATTCTTTTCCATTGCGCACTCTTTATACAAATAGGTATGGTCACTACTCGGTCCATGGTTCATACGTATAGAACAAAGAATAGTAGATACCTAATTAAGATACACAACCTCGGCAATCGGCATACACTTTATCGTGTACCTAACATTCATCCTTCAATTCATATTCCTAGGTGTACACCGTGTAACGTGTATTCGATTCCTTCTCTCGGCGGAGGTCGGCGGCTTCTCGACCGAGCAGCCGACAAAAACCCTACAACCGCAACGCCGGAAAAAGAAGACCCAAATGTGGGGTGGAAGGAACAGACGGAAGAATTGGGAACTGGAGAACACGGAATAGAAACAATGCCACCAATGGGGAAGATTGATTGGAGGGAGGATGCTAATACGTCTTTTTTTTTTTTTTTTTTTTTTCTTTTGTGTTGGATCTTCCCCGTTTGAATAGAGGTCGATCCTGATCCTGCAGGCTGCGACTGCGACTGCCAGGCAGGTAGGTAGGTTGCATAAGCCACAAGGGCTGGGTACCTCAGTATGCGTACTATTTGCCACATGATCACTTTCTACGGAGTAGGTCCACAGTCTTGGGCACTCTTTCCACATCATTGATTCATTGATTCCGGTTTGGGGTGATTATGGGGTATGGTCCACTATCGAGTCGTATCGAGCTTAACTATGGAGTTATAACAGTGGAATACCTAACTAACTACACATAATGGAGGAGTCATAGACATAATAACTTCGTCCATCAATTTCTCTCCCTATCCGTAATCCCGTATAGAGAAAAAAATAATAAGTACCCCCGTAGTATCCGGAACACTGGATGTGGATCGGATCCACTATCCATCTTTCCCCGTCCTGAAAACCGCCCCTTCAGACAAGGTGGGTTTGCCTAGCTGACTATTTTTCTGTATTACTAACTACGGAGTGTGATCACGATCCTTTTCGGGTTTCGCCCTGTGCAGACTACAGACTACAGCGTTAGAGTGTTGGTTGGAGGCTGTAGGTCCTGCGTGCATCGCCATCCACCTGCAGAGTGTAGTTCGTACTTTGACTAGTCCAGTAGTTAACTTCGCAGGGTTGAATAAGGAAGTACTGTGCTTACTGCGTACTCATGAAGATGAAGGGTGAGAGATGTATATGTGAGTACAATGCAGGGGGGGGGGGGCATCCTTGCTTGGGGGAACTCGGAAATGACATCCAAACGTACATATCTACATTCACATGACTAGATACTCCGAACTGAGGTATGATCGTATGGCACACGTAGTGAGTCCACTATCAGATGGGTTGGTTGATCAGCAGGGTCTTTGATCCCAATCAGATTATCCCATCGTACAGGGTACATTTGTGGAGGTTGGGGTCGGAGGATATTTGCCTATTAATTGGACTTGAGGAATCCTTACTAGCGGTGAAGACTAAGATGGGTTGGTTGGTACGGTACAAGTGTTTGTGATGTGTCCTCTGTTGTGTGGGGAAATAATATGTATAGATAAAATAAAGTAAGGTAGGTAAATTAATACATGGTGAGAAGAGTAAATTTTCAACAGAAAGAAAAAAAAAGATCGCCAATCCCAATCCTGTTGATGAACACCGTAGCCGACCAGAAGAAAAATGAGAAAAAGGAAACAACATCCAACCTGCTACCTGCTTGCTTGCTTGCTTGCTTCACCTATAACACAAAAAGATTCGTAAACTTCGTAGATGTCGTGATTATTATAATGTGGGTTTTGTCGGTTATCTTTGTTTTGCTTGCTTGGAAAAAATGGTTGTTCTTCGCAATCTATTTTTGAGATAACTTTTTTTCTTTTTCTTATGTTGACCGATTACCCGGAGATTCGGACAGACATGCATTGCCCGTGAGTCGACGGCCAAAAGTGCGAAGAGTTCTGAACGGTCTTCTCAATGCAGGAGCGACCCTTTTCGAGGAGCGTGCCGTCTGGACTTTTTTTTTCGTCTGACTCGAGCTCGAACTCGATCTCAGGATCGGTGTCGGTGGCCGCCGTCTCGGTCTCAGTATCTGTTTGTGTTTCCGTCTCGTAGTCTGTCTCCGTGGAGGTATCTTCGGCATCCTTCTCGCCTTCGCCTTCGCCATCGGATTCAGTGTCCGAGTTCACAGGCGTCGTGTTGGCAGAGGCATTCGTTTGTGTCTGCATATGCGTCGTGGGCAACGGGTTCGTCGACGCCGGCATCTCCGACTCGTGCACCGGCAGACCCGACGGCGGGATCGTCGTGGTCACTTCATCCAACAGATCCGCAGACCCAGCCGTCGAGGAGGGCAGCGTCGAGGTCTGCTCGAACGAGAGGTGGAAACGGGCCTGGGCCTCCTTGTCTTCTTCATCGGCATCGGCAGCAACGCTGTGGTCCTCGTCCTGGTTCTTCGAGACGGGCAGCGGCTGGTCCGCCACGACCTCCTTATCGGCCATATCCTTGACCTCGTCGACAACGGCATCTTCTTCCTCATCGCTCTCGTCCTCCAGCTCGAAAGAGTTGATGCGCGTCGTCATCTCCTTCTGCGCCAGCTCCATGGACATCACGTGCAGACGGAAGTGGCCTAGACAGCGCCGGATGTCCGGGTCCGGGGCCGTGGCTTCGCGGGCGAGTTTTTGTTTCGACAGCGAGGTGAGTTTGTAGGTGAGGGAGGTCTTGTTGGCAAGAGGAGGGAGACGGGGGTTCATGGTTGCTGGCTTTGTCGTTGTGTTGGTAGGTGGAAGAGTTTGAACAGCCATTCTATGGATAGGCTAGTTCTATTCGGGTTTCACGTCCGCGAGGGAGGTGGTATAGAATTGATCGTCTTTAGATGTATTAAAGACAAGCGATGGATTGATGGACAGAAATTCAAGTATTCCAGGACGAAGTAAGAGGGGTAGATGGAATACGAGGTTGGTAGAGATAATGGGTTGAGGTAGAGAGGGGGTGGTAGATTGTGGCGCAAGTTGGCGCTCCAGTAGAGGGGCAGTTGGATTATATAGGGAAGGATGATAATAGGAGGAGCAATTAAGTGATGTGTCTAAATTCCTGGAGTAGGAAAGTGTAAGTGTGATTGAAGAAAGGATAATGAAATCCGGGGTTGACTGGCGGAAAAGAAATTCTTAAGTGAGAGGGAGGAAAGAAGAGAAAAGGAGGGCGAGGGAACGGGGTGAAAAAAAAAGAGAGGGAGCGAGAAAGTCACGATGCCGAGTCCAGACCTAGACCTAGGAGTCACTATGGGCGGTAGTCCCAGTACTGCCAGTAGTCCCTGTCCTTACGCGCTGTCCTTGGCGGATCCCCCAAAACAGCAATCCGGCTGGGAGCACCATCTGATCTGGCAAAGTCTGCAAGCGGATGATCCTTGGGGTTCTAGACCGGCGTGGCTGTCTCCCCACTGCGCTGGTGTTATTCCATTATTGTGTCTACGGTGTACGATGTATGTACAGGATATAATGTGTTGACAATTCATTTGAACAAGATTCATCTCCAGATTCTAACATATCCTATGCTTCATCAAAGGTATGTGAATGTCCTTGCCAGGGTCTCTGCCAACCGGTGGCAACGGCTGACTCACGGCGAACGGCGAACGCAGCGAGAAAGAAAAACGCAGACGCGGCGGCTCCACTTTAAAAGTAGAATCGAGCAGCTGACCTCGTTGTAGTGGGTCCGGTTGGGTCGGCAGTCCATGGAATGTTCCATGCCGCGCTCTCGTTGTCCTGCCTGTGCGTTTGCATTTTGCAAATTGTCTGATCGCTTGGGGTAGGTGTTCAAGTGACTGGTCACTCTACTATCTCCTGATGTGTTGTACAGTTGGCGAATTTTTTTTTTTTTTTTTTTTCCATTTCTATGTTATATTTCCTCCTTAGAATAGGATGACTTTTTGGTAAGAAAAATCCATAAGGTCAACTTCGGTCGGGGAACTCAAAATAGTTCCGGTGGGAATAATCTAATAATCTAATAGATTATTGATAGACAGGAGTCTGGGTGAAAATAGAACTGAACCCTACACCGGACTAGACACGCCTTAGGTAAGGGACGGAGAGATGGTCTTCTGTTCTGATTGGCTATCTTTTGCGGGGATGGACTCATCTGGCCTAGCGTGGTCTCGACGGGGAAACGCCATGCCCCGTCCGGGATTAGTCCGGCCCTGACCGCCCTGACTAAGACAGCGACCTTAATAATCCCCTGTCGCCGGACCGGTTTTTCCTGGCAGGCGGCAGGGGTTCAAGCAGGCTGACCGACGACGATGTACTCCCACTATGGCTTCGATGTTGAGCCTTGACCCAGACGTTCTTCTGTCAATTCTCGCCTTAGAGATCGGTCCGTTTTCGACATCCTGAGCGAGCATCAAAAAGAATGTCAATCCTGATCTCATCTGATATCATCTCGGAGTGTCTCGTTATAATAGTGATGTAAGGATTGCATGTCAGCCATGGCGGAGGCGAGGTCTTAAGTTCATGATCTCATCATTCGTTCCACCCGCCGCGCTCGCTCACCTCAACCACCTCGACTTCATTGGCAGTGCTCGCCACGCGATGATCCCACGGTTGCGATTGTCCAACAATGCAATTGCTAAGTACCTTAATTGATCGGTGCACAGTTTCCCCCACACGCTCGGCGGAGCCCGTCAAAGAGAAACGAAGAGTTCCATCGATAGATGAGCATTTTGCATATTTTGCATATCGATCCCGACCTGCGTTAGTCTCTGCCAACCTTTCCAAGGAAGGTATGACGATAACGTGATGAAAGATAAGGCTGAACGATTGACAATGCATCCTCATCGATCGGGGTCCTCAAACCATGATTTAATCGCGTCACTCGATCGCATTCGAGTAGCTCCCTGCGCCAGCATCATCGTTGACCATTGTCATCGTCATCTTCGCCTTCTTCAACCACTGTATCGGTAGATTGCGCGGCTTGGTCGATGACCGCAGTGAATACGGGGTACTAACTTCCTCGTTAGCTCCTAGCCTTAGGACAGCGCTTGCAGCTGGACAAACCTTGAGCCCTCAGGAAATAAACTTCTTACCCTGCCATGTCACTGCTATCAAGCCAACGTGCTAGACCCGGTGGTTGGAATATCTATAAATCTGCAAACATGTGCTTATCAGATTTTAGTTGCGAAATCGTGGGTCGTGGGTCGTGGATCGTGGATCACCACTTGCTACCGGCTGCCTCAGGCACCATACCCGTGAGCTAACCGGACAAGCCTCAGGCTCTCATGCCACTCTTGCATGGTGGGGCATCTTTGCAACGGCTTCGCATTCATTTGATACCCAACGCACGGGTATCTAGATATGCACATGGAGGGGTAAGAGGACAGAAGATGGTCTGGAATCCCGCCTACCCCGGTCGAGGTCGAAGAGACGGCGAACCGAGCACACGGCCACCCTTGGGATCTGTGTCTGTGTAGAGACCCCCTTGTCCCCGTCCAACTCTGCAAGCCGATACTGCCACGGCGCGAAGCTCCGACTTCGGCCATTTCTGTTCGCTGTGCGAGCCATGGGGAAAACCCAGGCCGATCTGGACGCAGATGAACCTCGCGGGCGCCAGCCATGGCGGGGCAAAGGCCGTTTCGACCGCGCAGGTCTCGATCCTCCCGGCTCTCGCTTTCTCCACACATCTTAGTCGTACACGAGTTGAACAAGCCAGTCCGAGAGGTGTTGCGGTTGTCTCGGGTAATTGCATTGCGCGGGAAGGAGATATTTCGAGTCATCGGCAAACGCTAACAATCGCTGTGTCCAACCGGATGCCCAGGTAGCGCCAGAGAAAAGAGTCACCGGATGAGGGAAAAGACTAAAACCCAACCCGTCCGTATTGGGCTATCTGCTTGGTGCAGGGTCGTGCAAAAATTAAAAATACGCTGCCTCTATTGGGCGGAACAATGATGCGATATCTACATGATAACAGGTGAGGGGCCGATGAACGCTACTATCGTCGCGCTAATGTTGGGGGAAGGAAACCCAAGCTATGGGGCATGGATATACACCGTACGTCTATTCTTAGAGCTCGCCCGAAGCCCGCCTTTCCAAGTCAGGCATGTCCCCTATCAGCCCATATCAAGGGCAGAAGGAGGATGTGGTATTCTTAGGTTGGACAAATGATGGCTCTTGGGGACCTCAATCAGCCAATAATCGACATCACCCCATGAGTCACGACGGACCAGGCCCGCCGGGGCTAGACTAGGACTGTTTTTCCCTTTCCCTTGTTCTGCTGATGACTTGCATGCTCTGTTACCTTTAGTCGCTTGGCATCATGGCTGCCTTCCTATGACCCAACCTGGTCAAGCCTCTCTGGCTGCTGTCCGTCCCATTATCCCCCGACCGGCATGGTGTGCTGTTACGCCGCGCCTGGAAGGACAGGAAAGCTTGAGCCACTGGCTAGACGGCAGTGGTGCTAGTGAGGGTGGGGGGAGATATGAGAGTCAAGAAAGTATCACAAAGGGCACGGTCAAGATACTGATTCCGCATGGAGTGTTTGTGGAGAGTTGGGAGGTGACACTGCAGCTGTCCTGCCACGGATTGAAAAGGCCTTGAGTTCAGACGAACGGGGCGGCGACGTACAAGAGGCGTGTGTCAATGACAGCGTCGTGCGACGGAGTTAACGAGCAAGAAGGTTGCCATACAAAGAGAACCAGATACCGACGGAGATACGGGGAAGTATACTTGCTCTGTCAATCTACCTGCTGGAGCTACAAGCCAAGCCAAGTATCGCCGACGGGGCCATCCTTGGACCAGATTGGACCAAAGCGCACGGCCCTTGGGAGATCGCCGCTAGTTCCCGCTCAAGTGACCTTTTCGCCAAAGTCAATGGTCGGTCATCTGCCCCCCCGCGAGGAATGCACGCCGATTCTCCCATTGTTGGTTTCCTCATTTCGGGGGTAGATTTCGATTTTACGGTCTTTCTGATTGGTTTTGAATTCAGGTATTCATTCTTGTTAGCCTTATACGCGGTTGGTATTCTGATGAATTTCTCTCCCTTATCCGATCTAAACGCTGACGTCTCCAGACACAAAGGATTCCGATCCTTAAAAAGAATGACATTACGACGGCTTCAAATGTAACCGTCGTGGCGGAGAATAGTTGACAGCTTTCGGCAGGATTCCGATTGTTTCCCATGTTTCTGCACGTTAAGCTCGCTTGAAACTCATGCCCCCCCCCCCCCCCCTCCATCTTCCGCCCGGTGCCTGTTCGGCTGAGGTCCCGCTGGATGGATGAAAGAAATTCTAGGGAAAAAGGAAGTGTGCCCTAGCGACATCACGAAGCTTTTTCCTCCGTTGCACAATTCTAAATAAACTTATCTTGCTCAACTGGGGTAACCCCCTTGACGCATTCAGCTGCGTCGGTTTGATCCCCCTGCAACCGTTTCCATCGATTGGGGTTAACGGGATATGCTAGATCGTCATGTCCCGTCCCTTGCGAGGGTCTATCAGGTAGACGGATTGTTCTTTACAGAGTACTACTGCTGCTGGCTTACCAGTCTCCAGTAGTATGGACCAGACTTCGTATTCAGGCTGGACTATCGATAGGCACCGGATGAATCTTCCCAGCCGGCATCTATAGGCTGTCATAGCCATCGTTCATCCTCCAATGGAAACCCTGGCAAATCATGACAATACGATACCCACCGGTCGTCCGTCAATCAGAAGTGAGGAGAAGCGCCAGTCTTGTGATTGGTCTTGAAGGGGAAAGGTGCAATGGTGATGATGGAATGAAAAACCAGAACATATGAACATCGATGGGGATCGATAGGATAAGGTGTCATTGGACAGGATCCTCTTCTATACGCGCTCTTTGGTACTAGTAGTGAGTAGGTAGTAGTATGACCGAGGGAGACATTCTGAAGTCTCGTTCATGGGGATGAACTCATAGACATACTCCGTAGTCTCTCAGAATTATAGAAATGATAATTATGATCCTGCCCCCTTCGTTCATTGCTTTTTCTTTCCTTCTGTTTCTCTTTCCCATTCTTTGACCCTGTCTTGCACATTGTCGCGATCCAATCATCTATTTCATCTATCTCTCTTTCTCTCCCTCCGTCTTCCCCTTCCCCCTCTTCCAACTCTCTGTCCATCTCGAGAAAAGGAAAAGCCACCAAGGACTTTTGAGTCGGAGCGTTTGAGGATCTCCCGTACCCGTTCTCAATTAACTAGGTTCTACCTCTAGCAGCGAGGTAGATTGCCTGCCTATAGTAAGACGACCCTTCCTCCCCCCTCTCCCATCCTCTTCCACGGCCGACCAATAAGTCGACCGCCATGCAGCCGGCCACCAACTCCCACCAAACGCATCTCACTAATCATCGAGCAGCTTTCTACCGACTGAAACGGAGCATCAGCCCTTGGCAAATACCGTCCAACCTCGGGAACGCATGCCGCAAGCCCCTCTCCAGGGACTACTGCGCGGTGCTAACCGGATAACGCATCTCGTCCTCGTCAGCAGAAGAAGCCAACTGCTCGATTATTGGCTGGCCGGGGATTCGTCAGTCTAATCTGCCTTGTTTGGCTTCAACGCTAATCATGTACCGTCGCAGTGTACAAGCCACATCCGCTTCTCCAGCAGCAGTCTCGAGAGTTGAGAGCTGGACACCGAAAACACAAAGGCGCGATAGTTTGGGATTCGAACGACGGAAAAAGAAAAGAAAGGTATACAAGACCCGCGATCTTTCGTCCTGCTCTACGGGGGAGTCGTCACCCCATATCGGGAGGGGGGGTAAGAGACAGCGGCTCTGTCCGTTCGTTTTTCTTTTTCCTATCCATGGATTGCCCCGCGGTGGTTCAGGTCTCAGGCTATTTGATTCCTTGGTCTGGTCTTACTTACTTGTTTTTTCTTTGTTCTTTTTTTTAATTTTATTTTCTCTACTTTATTTTATTTTTTTTCAATCTTTCATTTGTTTTTAATATTTTCATTTCTTTTTTCAGTTCTTTTCTTTTTCTCCCCCTCTGGTTGGTTCTTTAATAATTTCTCCGTGCATAGTCAATCGGGTTAATGCTCGAGCCATTGCTACCCTAAGGCTGATCCACGCAATCACATCAGTCTATGGGTTGACGAGGATTAATATTGCCGGTAGACTTACTGCGAGGCGTCTTCAGACTTCACCATTTTCTCGTCTGGCCGTCGATCGATCCCGTCGAGGCCTCCGATTTGTTTTCATCGCAGGGAGCGTGACGAGAGCGAGATCGGAGAAACAGGCAAGGAGCCACGGCAAGTGCCTCCAAAGGGAACGAGCCATTCGCGGTCTGACTTCTGACTTCTGACTCTCGGACTAGGTTAGTCCTCCGTACATACGCCCGCGCTACCCGAACCCCGTCCACATGCTGGGCTGAATTTGAATTCGATTCGATTGGATTGCGAACGGGGGGTTTTGGGAGTTGGAGATGCATGTAGTCCTGGATTAGGTAATTCAGGCCCCAGGTGAGTTCGGCCCGGAGCGCACGCGTCCTACGCGTTGCTTTTTCTTTTGGTTTCTTGATTTCTTGCTTTCTTGAGGTTATTGTGTTTTTGAGTTTGGATTCCCTTAAAAGTCACACAGGATTTAATCATTGAGATTAAATGCGTTGTGCAGCATTTGATTCCATCTCGCGGAGGGGGAGTCTACACAGTTGGGGGGAAGCTAAAAGTCCCCCATGCGGGTGTATCGTGACCGACAGCCAATAACACCCAGCGTGGCGCCGCCTCCCGTCCAGTGACCCCTCCTTTCCTGTCCCTTTCCAAGTCTTCCTTCTTTCCCCCCTCGTCCTGTCCTTTGTCCATTCTTCTCTCTCACCTCCCTTTTCCCCCTTCCCCTTCCCTTCCCTTTCCTTTCCCAGTCCTGACTCCAACCTAACCTTCGTCTCCACTTCCACACCTTGTCCTTCCCCCTTCCCACCCCCCCCCCCCTCCTTTATTCTAATCCAATAATCCATCGATCCTGTCTTACACACACACACTCTCACTCACTCACTCACTCACTCACATACATCATCGTCTTTGTACACACAGACACACAGACATTCTGACGGTCACACAACCCCAGTCGTCCGTCCCCACTGATCGGTTCCATCAGCGGCTCGCCGTGAATCATCTTCAGCGTTATCTTGCAACCCCCCCTCTTCTCTTCCTTCGCTATCGTTGCGCTCCCTGTGCCGCTGCTTTCTGCAGCACCAGGGAAGAACCTTGGGTATTACCTTAGGCGCCCACCCTCCATAGTTGCAACTTGCAAGTTTGCAACTGCCTAGTACCAGGTACAGCCTCCCCTTGTGGCGGAACACCGCCACACGCTTACTGGTGTTTTATTGTCTTTTTTCTTTTTCTTTTCCATTTTATTTGTTTTCAATTTCGGTTTTCTGCCTTTTGGTTGGGAAACTTCCGCACTCCGCACCACTCCGACCAACACCCAAACACCCTCCCTCACCGCCTGCCTCTTCTTGCCCTTGTCAAAGCTCCCGACAAAAGCGATTTGCTCGACTTCCCGCTGATCCGCTTCCTGCCACCTACCAGTCCAAACCACGACCAGCGCTCGCCCTCGTCTTTTCTGCTCCGACTGCATGCGTGTCGTGGTCTCCGTTGACTTGTTCCGAGGATCACTTGCATCGTCGCCCGTTCCTGTCGCTCGCTTTTGGTTTCGCTGCAGGACCCGACCCAGCTTGTCATCCCTTCCCGTTTTGGCGTCTGGACACCTCTCGCGTTTTTCCTTGACGCGCCCGGGGCCTTTTTGCGACGGCTTCCTTCACCTCCTGCCGTCCTGCCTTGGCCCGCCATGTACGGCACTTCCCACTCCTCCGTTTCCGCCCCGATGAATGGGATCGGGGGAGACCTCGTTGATGGCTCGGGGACTATCAATCCGGCTGCGTTGAACAACAGCGGTATGTAGTCTTGTTTTTTCTTTCCCGCTTTCTTTGTATATCGCCCCTCGACGGATTTAACCTTTTCTTTCCCCCTTCCCCCCCCCATCATCCACCCCTTGATTCGACCACCCACATGCTTTGTGTTTTGGTGTGCGAACCTTTTCCCTTCATCTCTTTCCGGGGTTGAACGTGCTCTTGGGTCCTCTCTCCCCCCCCTTGGGCATTTATGCTTTTTGTTTTGATCGTGCGACAACGGTGATCGCGCCGTTGTCGCCATCTATGGAGGTTCTTACAGTTCATAATCTTTCCATCTGTCTGTCCATCGCGACAACCTCCAAACTGACAGCCTTCTGCTAGTCGCAGTTGTTCTACCTGCCCCGTCCTACGCTGCGGCAGCAACAACAACAACAACAACCCTCACTCCCCTACCTCGTGGCGTGAAACGGAGTCGGACTCCGGACCTGCGCGGGAACGCGCGCGCTGATGGGGACCACGATGACGGTATGTGTGCGTCGCGAGTACTCTTGCGGTCCGCCTTTTTCCAATGGCCGTGAGGTACTCGACAGAGCCGCGTCGTCTCATTTAACTTGATCTTTTGGTTTTTCTGAATGCTTTTGGACGCGTACACACACACACGAACACATGCACTGTTTTTTTCTTCAAGATCATATAAACTAACGTGTGGTCTGCTCGACCTTGATGGAATTAGCAGATGACCATGGTCGTCGCAAACGGGGCCGTCCCCCAAAGACGCCGCGCCCCTCCACCGCGAACACGAATGATCAGCCACAGTCGGCAGGCCTTCATGTACAGACTCCTCGCATGCAAACCCAGCCGCTCCCGCCTCATGCCGGCGTGAATGTTTCGCCCCCGCAGGCATCGCCTTCCGACAAGACGACCCCGACCAAGACTACCCTCGTCAAGGCGCTTCCGACGGTGCGAGACCACACCACGGACCAACTCAACGACGAGGGAGACGAGTACATTCCCAAAGAATTCGACGAGGCTGGTGAGAAGAAGGTGGATGCCATGGGCTATCCTCAGGGTGGTCGGGAATACAAGTGCCGCACGTTCCGGGTCCCTCTTCGCGGCACCAAACTCTTCATGCTGGCGACCGAATGCGCGCGTGTTTTGGGGTATCGCGACTCTTATCTCCTGTTCAACAAGAACCGCTCTCTGCACAAAATCATCGCCACTCAAATTGAGAAGGACGACTTGATCCAGCAGGATATCTTGCCCTACTCCTACCGATCACGTCAGATCGCCATCGTCACGGCGAAATCCATGTTCCGGCAGTTCGGCAGCAGGGTGATCGTCAACGGCCGACGGGTGCGTGATGATTACTGGGAGAGCAAGGCGCGTAAGCAAGGCTTCACCGAGGACGACCTGGCCGGCGAGAAGCGACCCGGTGGCTCCAAGGCCCGCGATGCGGCTGCCGCCGAAGCGGCCAGCGCGGCCAACCTACTGCCGGCCCTGGCCCATGGCGATGTCATCTATAGCAATGCGCTCGAGGCGATGCCGAACAGCTTGCCCCTGGGTCCCCCGTCTTCGGTATCCCACGCACCGCTCCCGATGATCCATATGGCCACCACGACGGATGATCCACGGTTGAGGGAATACAACAGCATGCCTCAGACCCGCCAGGAGTTGACCGGTCAACCGTACCAGGACCGGTCTCAACCCAGCTCGGCCGCCGATATCTTGAATCAAGCGTCGCATACGGCCGATTTCAACAAGATCTTGAGCTCGCAGCGCAGCTATCGTCAGAAGGGTCTGGAGGATTTCTACGCCAAGCAACGCGAGATCCCGCAGTCGGCGGCCCAGTCTCAGCCGGGACAACTGGACACCGCCGCGGCGGTCTCCCAACCCTTGCAGTCGCCTCAAATGCCCTCGGCTGGGGTGATGAACTCGACCCAACCGCAGCAGCCTATGCTGCCCCATCAGGCGGCCCCCATGATGCCCGGTCAGTCGGGCTTCCAACAGCCCGCGGGGCATCACCATCAGCAGCAGCAGCAGCAGCCACCACCACCACATCCACCCGTTGGACAGTCACCCGTTCGAGCCATGCCTCCCGTCCGACCTGACCTCATGCACCAACGGTCCAACCCGGCTATGTCGGGCGCGGGAACGCCACAGCCTCAAGCGCCGTATGGGTTCCCATCCCAGCCGCAGCA
This sequence comes from Aspergillus ochraceus, assembly GCA_004849945.1. Taxonomy (NCBI): domain Eukaryota; kingdom Fungi; phylum Ascomycota; class Eurotiomycetes; order Eurotiales; family Aspergillaceae; genus Aspergillus; species Aspergillus ochraceus. The sequence goes on along the minus strand of SSOS01000005.1, from coordinate 3,643,747 downwards.
GATGTGGGGCCAACCGCCGCCGCAGCCGCAGCCTTCCCCCATGCCGGCCAGCGGGCCCCAGGGCGTCGCGATGCCGCAGTATGCCTCGCAGTTACATGCGCAGCAACAGCATTCGCCTTCGCCTCTCGCCCATTCTCTGCCGCAACAGCCCCATCCGTCCCAGTCCCCTCGTAATCAGCCTCGTCCGTCCGTACCCCAGATGCCGCAGTCGTTCCCCTTGCATCACCCACAAGCACCTCAGCAGCAACCCATGGCTTCGATGGGGTTCCCCGGTAACACGGCAGCCCCTTATCCCTCCATGACAGCTGCTCGAGGTATGTACCCGTCGACTCAAGGTCCCGGGGGGCAACCCTTCATGGCCGGCACTCCCCCGCAGCCTGGAATGGCAATGGGGATGAGCGCGGGTGGAGCCATCCAAGGCTGGTCTCCGCAACCCGGGGCGCCCATGCAACCAGGCCATCCGCAGCCCGGTCAGTCTGGAGCTCCCCTTGGATGGTCCAACTACTGAAAGCGGGAAGAAAATTGAACAAAGAAGAAAAAAAAAATATTTCTCGCTCTTTTTTATTTTATTTTCCTCAATGCAATTTCATGGGCCGGCGTTGTCCAGAACTTGGCGTTCATGGGTACATGAGGCGTCGGGACTGCAAATGGTGTGAATCTTGGTTAGTAGGTCCTAGGAATTTGTTCACCCCTTTTTTTATGCCTCTTGGTCTCTTCGCCTGTTGAGTGTCCAGACTCCCCCTTTTCTTTTTGCATGCCGACTATTTCTCATTGTGCCGTTTTTCATTTTTGCTACAACTTATCCTTGGGGGTTCAAGGATAAGAGCTAATGATAATTTGCGCATCTCGTTTCTATACCCTCTGCTATACCCGATGCTGCTGTGTCTGTTTATCTTATTTATCTTGCCTTATGTCTTTGGTTATTATGCAAGTATGCTGAGGCTGTTGTTTTCCGAGCTTTTCGTCGAGGCGGCCGGAGATGGATTCACGTAATGAGTATGAAAGCTGTGCATGTTTCATCTGTTCTATGATAGAGGGCCGGGTTCCAGAGTGTGATGATGACTTGATCTTTCTTGCGACTTTTTGGGCCAAGCGTTATCGACCGCAATCAATTTGTTCCTTTGCTTTCTGTTCCTTTCTTTCTGCCATGTCTGTCTTAGCATCTAGGTTTTCAAACTGCACTTACTCTATCTGTCTATGCACTCTACTGTGGACATTTTGATATCAGTGTCATGGTGCAATGTTTGTATATGTTCATCCGTAATCAAACTGTTGAAATTTATGTTAGTTGGTTTGTCGGTGATTTGGCACATACGTACAATCTAGAGACTGTACGAGTAGGAACGAACTACCTGCAAAACAGCTTGATGTCAATCTACTTGTTGATCGACGAGTCCAAGATCAAAGATAATTAAATCATTAGAAAGCCGAGCTAAATACTAATTGCAATTATCTATGTCTGGACCTCAGTCAGAAACACTAGCGAATTGCAGAGAGTAGAAAATATCTCCTAATCTATTTTGTATAGTTGGCACATGACATAAGGATGTTATATTGAAATTAAGCATTACAATTTGTCCCAACCACCCCCCCCACTTTGTTATTTTGCCACCTGGAGTCTCTGGAGACCCCCCCTGTGACCTGTCAGCCATCTTGGGTTGGAACCCCTACGGAATCTAATACAGCACCCTACAAACTTTAAAGCTCACTCACTCACCCACTGCCCCCGACCTTCCCAGTCGCAGTGAAGGGTGCGTCTCTGATCCCGGTGACAGATTTGTCGAGCGATCGGTTTTGAGAGCAAGGCAATTCATGCCTGCTTAAAATCTAACAGATGCCCACGGATTGGGGACACGTGACTACAAAGAAGCCCTAAGCCTGGGACTTTATGTATGTACACACAATGCGACTATCTGTTGCGGTTATACTGTGGTGGGCAGGCAGTGGTATGGAACGGATGGGGGAGGGGTTTCAGGCTGATTGCTGGATACTAATCTAGTATTGAATACCTAGAGTTGGCATTGGGGACCGCAAGATCCGCAATGATATTTGGCGGGCTGGTTTACGAGTTTTTTTTTTTTTTTTTTTTTTTTTTCGTTTATTACCATCAAGTAGAATGGAAGAAATAAGAGAGAAGAAGAAGAAGAAGAAGAAGAAGAAGAAGAAGAAGAAGAAGAAGAAGAGTATAGGTAGAACAGGATACTATCTATCTATTACTAACTAACTCTTCTTTATTGTAGAAAGAGAGGGAGAGAAAAAGAAGAAAAGATATGTTTCTCTACTTGACGGCTGCTGGGTTTAAACCTAGAAAAAGATAGTATAATCTATTCTATGGTCTATTTTAAGTCTCTCTTACCGGTAGTATTACTGCACTATTATTCGGGAAGTATTAAGAAAGTGTATACAAGACAGGGGTCGGCCATGATCTGACATGCCAACCAGCCAAGAGAGTGAATGGAAAGGAATGCAGGGAGAAAACATCCATTCATCCATCCCATTTCCTTCCTCCCTCTCTTCCTCTTCTTACTTCGCTACTTCTGTGAAACAATGAACACAACTCATTATCTCTTATTATATCAATATATCAACCAGGATAAAGCCTCTCCATATATACAGCCCACATACTCTCGTGGCAAAATCAAAACCATATACAAGCGTCACATATACAAGGCTCTCTTCCGAATGAAAGACGAGCCAAAATGATTGAAAACAACCAAAACAGATAACCAATGACAGACGCAAATTTGCATCCGTCAAAACCAAGGGTATTCTATTTGCGATGATGCAGATTATACCCAACTCCGGGAACACCATGTCCGTGAGAATATTATTTTGTTGATATAACCGTCTCTCATGTCGGTTAGAATCGGTCAGTCACCATCTAGGAGGTAGGACTGATTATGCGGAAATATAGATCGCGTTCAACCCATCAAGGCCTTGAACGCTTCTCGTTCAGCCTGGATCTCAGTCTGAAGTCGGCGTGTTTGGCGAAGAGCATCATCCCTGGTACTTGTTAGCAGGCTGATCTATTAGAGTGAAGATAGGTTCAACTTACCGGTCGGATTGAAGTTCCGCCACGTCAATCTGAGCTCGGTTCATCCGGCTGACCACCTCGCTCATCTCGGTATCCGCTTCGCGCAAAAGTCTCTCGAGTTCCTTCACCCGCTTTTCCAGAGCCTCCGATTGAATGGCCTGGGTCAAAGGCATACCGTCGCCACTGGTCGTCTTATCCAAGCGCGGCGACCGCGAGCCAAAGGGAGTGGAAGGAGGTAGAGGAGACAGAGTGGAGGGACTGCGGCCGCCGTTATCCTTCAAGCGCATCAGTTGCGCGCTGTGCGTCTCCTCGAGGTGACGGATCTCCTCGTCGTGGCGGGCCATCTCGTCCTCGGAATGCTGTTGCGCTAGCATGAGCAGGTCCTCCAGCTCCTTCAGTCGGGCCTGCATCTCGTTGATGCGGATGGCCGAGACCTGCTGGTCCTTCTCACCCTTGCCGATAGCGTCAGCCAGACGGCTGCGCAGCGTGTGGTTAGTGTCGAGTTGCCGGCGCACGTTCTGCGCTAAGACTTCTGTGCGACTGACGGAGGCCGCCAGGTCGCCGTGCCCCTCCTGCGGCGACTGGGCGGCGCTGGCTTCTGCATATTCCCGGTCCGCCTGCAGCTGCTTATAGGCGGACTCCAACGACGAGGAGGTGGCAATGACCTCGGCGAATCCGTCTCGGTCGGTCTCGACCTCCTGGGGAGCGGCGATGTCATGCTCCTGCAGCAGCTCGCGCAACGACGAGGTCTCCTGCTCTGCACGGTCCAGATCCATCTTGAGGCCCGCTAATCCCTTCTCGCACTGCCACTTCTGGTCAAGAGCGTCCTGCGCGCGGTTCCGCAGATGGTTGACTTCGTCTTGCAGGTTGCGCACCTGCCGCTCGTAGCCCAGCCTGCGCGGAGAGCCCGACTGTTGCGCGCGCAGCACCTGCAGTTCCATGACTTTGATGCGCTTCTCGTATTCGCGAGCGTCGTGGGACTGACGGTCAAGCAGGCGCCGCAGGGCCTGGTGGAGAGCGTCGCGTTGAGCTTCGGCGCCTTCCACCCGGTCCGCCAGCGATTCCCGGGTGTTGGTGTCGCGCTCACCGCGAGCGGAGACCGTGTTCGCGCGAGACAGCGAATTCGACCGTGACAGACCGCTGGGCCCGTTCGATTTCGAGTGCATGCCGCGAGCCAGCGAGTTCGAGCGCGTCAATCCCAAGCCCGAGCTTCGTCGGCTGGACGAGCCGTCCTCTTCGGCGATGGATGCGAATCGGCTGCCCTGCAGCTGCGCTAACGAGGCGTTCTCGATCCTCAGCGCCTCGACTTCTTCAACCAGACGCTGCACCTCCGAGGGGTTGGCGGAGCCGCCCTGGCCATGCTGCAGTTGAGGGATCACGTCGTCCCGCAGCTGATCCCGCTCATTTCGAAGCTGTTCTAATTCCACGCGCATCGCAGTGAGAAGATCTTCAAAATTATCTTTGATCTGTCGCTCCTCAGCCAGCTTTCGGCGGGCGGATTCAAGCGCACTTTCGAGTTCTTTGGCTCGGGACGACAGGTCGGAAAACTCGGCTCGTTCTCGTCGGAGCTGGACGAAGCCGTCAATAACCCACGAAGGCAGGAAATAATTCCGAACAAGGGTTCACTCACCTGCTGCACTTGTGACTCGAGGATTTGCACGTGGGACTCGGTGGCCGCACGACGCGACCGTTCCTCGTGCCACTTTTGCGTCAGATCAACTTTCAGTTGCGCGCGCTCTTGCTCTGCGGTACGTCGGAATTTTTCCACGTCTTCTAACCGGCCGTCATAGGTGTATCGGATGGAACTGGATCCCGAATCGGAGAAGTAGTCGCTCGTGCGTCGGTTCGGAGTGTCCTCCGATTGCAGCCGCTCTACCAGATCCTCGAGTTCCATCTCCCGTCGGATCGAACCAGCCAACTCCGAGCTGATTTCCCGCAACTCGTTCTCGATCTCCGCCACCAACGTGGACGACCCCGACTCCGCCATCCCGGCACTGCTGAGGGAAGGGTTCCGCATGGGCGGCGGCGGCCCGGGGTGTTTGGAGTGATCGAGGGGGACGGTGGTCGAGGGGGTGATCGAGTAGGAGGCACTGGGAAGAGACTGCGGTAGCGGAGATGGCAACGGGGACCGGCCCGTGTCGGAGATTTCGGTGCTAGACGATTCGGCGCCAGGGGAGGACGACTGGGCTCGCCAGCCGAAGAAATTACTGATCTTATTTGCGGGGGTTTTCGGTTGTTGTTGTTGTTGTTGTTGTTGTTGTTGTTGTTGTTGGTTGTGTCTGGAGTCCATGGCAGCCTGCATGCCTCGCACGGAGTCGATGTGCAGTGGCGGAGGACGATTGGAGGGGGGATGTAAGGCCATGGTTGCGGCTCTTTTATGAATTATTGGGGGCGATTTCAGGACCGGGACGAAGGGTTCGCTGACAAGGCGGCTATGGACCGGGGTCCCATTCGTGAACTGGGAAGTATAGCCAGCGCCGTCTTCGTCGCTGTCGTCGAAATTTACAAAGGAGGTTGAGGTGTCGATTCGCAAATGGGACGTGGACGGACCACCACGGGGAAATCTGGGGATGAGCAACAACAACACGACGTTAGTATGGCCACAAGTTGGGAAGGCAATCGCATGAGGTGGTCAAGTTGAGGAAAGACGAAGAGGAAAGGTGTTCAAGGCCCCCACAGGAATTGACGATTCAATTGGGGGCAGTTACAGGACGGCATGACGGAGGGGGCAGAAATAAGAAAGCTGAAAACTCCCCCAAAGGGACAATAAGGAGCAAACAAAGAGGGCGCTTAATTGGGGGCGAACATACCTATCCAGGTCCCTGGCAACAAAGAGGGAGGGGTCGTCATGCACGGAAGACGGGGAAGAAAGGGAAGAGGAGGATTGATAGTGGGTAGCTGAGACTGAAAGATGGGAGGTCGAATTGGAGAGCGAAGAAGTAGGGTTTGGAGGATCTGCAGGCGTATCGCCCCCGGGGAAGGAGGTGATGGAGGACAAGGTCGAGAGCCTGGAATGGCTAGAAGGGATCACAGGGGAGGCATCCTGGGGCAACGGCTTACGGCGCACGAGGGAGGGGGAGGGAGGAGAGGTGACAGACAGGAGAGCAGGAGCGGTGGACGAAGAATGCGAGTGAGGATGAGGATGAGGATAAAGACTTGGCTGACCGGGGGGACTCCCTGGATGGGATGGAGGAGGAGATGCCCAGCCGGGGGCCATGGCGGCGGTTATTATGGGTTTTTTTTTTCGGGGATGATTGGACTCGGATCAATGGTCCAAATTCAATTTAATTCGATCAAGAAACAAATAAAAATAAATGAGTGTCAGAATGGGGAAAGGAGAGAGAGAATCAGAAACCATCGTTGGTCCATGGACGGATCGACAGTCCCTCATGGGTGACGAGGAGCGAGCGAGCACGGGGCAGCCGATAGCTTTAGGGGGGACATTCTGGTCAGTAGTGTCTAGACTAGCGGGTTGCAAAGAGACAGAAAGAAGGAGCCATTCTGGCCATCAGGGGGGAGGAAAAGAGAGAGAGGGAAAAAGGAGAAGCGACAGAAGGATTGGCGCCGGGTGGGCCCTGCATGTACCGCCGATGGTGCCGTGACCGCGGAGGGCCGCCACCAGTGCCTTGTCGGAGAAGTCACTCGCATATAGGAGTACTTCAACAGACGGAGTATGTCGGATTTGCCCAATTTGATATGTTCTGTCACAGAGCTCTCTACAAGAGTACTCTCTCTACAGAGTATATATTGCCATCCTCCATACTATCTCCAAATCGACAGAGGTCAAGGTCAAGCAAGACGGCTCGTAGGCGCCGGACTAGAGCGGCCGATCGTCAAAGTCTACCAGGCAGACCCACCGCATCTTTCAGGGGTTACGGAGTAGACAGAAGCAGTCTAGCAGATTAATCTATGCTGTACTGTGTACTGCAGTGCAAACGGCCCCTGGATGAAACCATCCTTCATAGTTCATGCCACACGAACCTCTTGGCCGTTGGGATCGACCGCCTTACAGTCTGATTTCTTCTTGATTCGATCGAGTGCATGCAGTAGTCTGTAGTACACAGTAAGTAGTACAGAACAGGTAGCACAGCACGGGATACTAAACATAGACCTCCTGTATACATAGCAGCGTCAAACTCGGACATTAAACCGGCCAAATCATACGGTGGCGGTCAGCCCTCTCGTAGCTTAAAGCAACCGACCCTCGATCATGTCATGTTATGATGTTCTATTCCAATAGTACATACAGCAGGAATAAATAGAAAATCCTCCTATTTGCTTGCAGCCAGATCCTCGACACTCGGACCAGCGCGCAGCTCCTTCTCCCTCTCTCCCTCTCCACGACCATCCCCGACTCTTGGGCTCTGATCTGACTGGTTGGAGAAAGGAGTCAGTGCGAGGGACTAAAGAAAGCCTACCCGCCGAGTCTTGTTAGTATTTACTGTTGAGTGTTCACTGTTCATAGTGTAGTGTGCACTCGGTGGTTCTGTATCCCTATCGTGATCCAGCGACCAGTTAACAAATTAGAATAGCACGATGCGACCATTCATCGGAGTACGGAGTATTTCCTAACTTCCTAATATTGATGAACACGGACTTAGCTAAAAATATCCTCTACCTGTAACGAACCAACCTGAAACGATAATAGTGCAGCGCCTGCTGGCCTCGAGTCTAGTCACGACTGGGAAATGTCTCCGGATAAACGGACGATAGTTCGGGCGCCACATATTAATTCTGTAAACACCGCCCTATAGGCTTTAGATAGCCAAACACCCATTCGACCTTCTACGGTGTCTATAGAGATCAATGTCACTTCCTTTACTGTAATCTAAATTTCTCGCCTATAAGCCTCGTGCAGTTTGAATAATCGACTCCCCGGCTTCCTCAGAGGACATCGCACTTTAGCACCGGGTTACTCAACTAAGTAAACCCTCAATATTGCCTGATATCCTGGACTGCTCTCCACGCATCGCCGCTCACCATGACACTACATGATGAGAGCTCTCAGGAACCAGAGCAGCTTCCTCGGGAGAACTGGGCCTTTCTCCCCAGCCTCCCTCTGTTCTCAGGGCCGACTGTTCCAAAAGTTGGACGCCAGTTTTTTACTCATTCTCCCTCTACCATCCTCAAACTGGGCACTGACGATGGCGAAGGCAAGATGACCGCGCTCGCCCATTCCATCCTGGGCCCCTGTGTCCCACGCGTCATTTGCGTCATCACGCTTCCGAGAATAACCTCCGACGCCTTGACGCCCAACCGCACCCAACAGGGCCTCATTCTCACTCACCAGCCGGGCACGCCGCTAGTCGAGCTCTGGCCGTCACTCACCCCTCTGCAGCGCCAGACCATCAAGGCAGAGCTCTGCCGTCTCCTTGTGCGTATGCGTACGCACCACTTCTCTTACTACGGCCGGCCCACGCGGCAGCCGTACCTCCTCTTCTCCGAATTCGGCGTAGAGACGTATGTATGTTGCGCCTCCCGCTCAGAGTGGGATGACTCGCGCGTCCGCGCGCTGCAGGTCTCTGCCCCAGACGCAGAACGTGCAGTCGCCCTTGAGCGAGTACAGCGTGACACCACCGGCGCAGGTGATTGGGACCGTCCTGTCCTCTCGCATGGGGACTTGTCTGACCGGAACATCCTCGTGGACCCCTGCACGCTCGCGGTGACGGGTTTCCTGGACTGGGAGATGGCCAACATCATGCCTGCGTACTTTGAGTACGTCGCGGCACGGCTGTCTGGGGGCCATCAACCTGAGTGGAGGAGGGAACTGTTAGATGTGCTGAGGTCTGTTCTGCGCTGCGAGTGCGATGCTGGGCACCAGGAAGACCTGGATGCTGTCAATGTCGATGATGGAGAGGAAAGATACAGGAGGACGTTGGCGGCGTGGGATGCTGTCGTCGATGTTGAGAGAATTGCGCAGGGATACGACAATGACTGCGAATGGACTTTTGAAACCAGTCTACCAGATGTTTCACAAAAGACTGGTTCTGCCTTATAGTCTAATGAGTACGAGAAGCAGCAGCATATACGTAGGAGTAATTCAGACATTATAGAGTAGTATTGCCTGATGCTTCTTGATGGATTTGATCAGGCTTCTGCTGACTGTCACACTTTTGACAGCTGCTACAAGCCTTTCGCGACTTGATACGATTTTGTGGAAAAATGAAGAAAAAAACAAAAGCTTCGCTGCAGAGCTGGGGGCTGCTGGGGTATTACCAAATACATGTGATATGACTCACCCTCTTCCTCATTTTTCAGAGGTAAGCAGGTTTGTGCCAAAACATGCCTCTGCACACATGCAGCGGCGCAGCCAGCACCATGGGTGTTAAGAAAAGAACAGCCCCTGCTACTCAAGCACATTATAACCTGCGCGCCACGAAACAGAGACAAGAGAAAGAGTCTGAGCCGATTAATCACACTGGAGATGCTGACATGGGAGATGCCCCAGAGGCCCATGTGACTCCGAACGCAACTCGCCTCATCCCCATCAATCACCAACCCAGGCTGGACCAGAGCCATCAAAGCAAGATCAAGGCGACCCAACCCTGCCCCAGAAAACCAACATATAGGCGGGCAGGGGACATTAAGACCCTGGTTATCAATCTCAGCAAAAACTTAGTACCTGAGCACCCTACTGAGGGAGAAGAGAATAACTTGCCCACACGCTCTGAATATCGCGGGGCTTGGAGGGTGGTTTCGTGGTGGCCTTGGTGGTTGTCTTGGGTTGGGGCTTGGGCGGCTCGTCATTTGTGTCATCGTCTGTTGATTCATCGTTGTTCACGGGCGGTTGCTGCGGTTGCTACGGTTATTGCTTGGGAGGTAGTTGTGAGGAGGGACTTTTTGGTTCAGGGAGATCAGAAGTTGGTGATTTCGGGGTTGGTGACTTCTGTTTCATCTGCTTCTTGCCCCCGATTGTACCCAAGCTTTTGGTTACACTGATGCGGCTGCTTTCGGGTGCATTGCTGGGAATGGGTGATCTTCCACTGTGGTTGCTCTTGCTGGTTTCTGCTTTGGCCGGGCTTGCTTCTTCACTTCGTGTCAGGAAGGTCTGTTCCAGAAGGCGAAGACAGAGACCGAGGTCTGGCCCGCACAAGGAGGATTAGCTGCAGCATTCCGCACCCAACTATGTACTATAGATCCTCCCACTCTGTGCCAGCTACGGGTTGGGAAGGAGAGTTCGTCGAGAGGCGTGACAAGAGACAGAGAGATGGCCAGAAAAAGGAGACAAGGGGATGAGAGAAAGTGGCATTTTATACGGTCGCCCAGGGAAGCCTGCAGGAATCAGGGAGCAGCTGTATTTCGCAGCGAGGGAAGCCATTTTCGGCAGCGATTCGATCATGAGTCGAAGAGGTTCGCAGGGTAAGCCTGTTAACAGCACGGGATGCGATACTACAAAGAAAAACGGGCTTGGCGGGTGCAGAATAGTGGCCGGATCACGTGTGTAAATCAAATCGTTCAAGCAGCAAACGGCCTCACTGGCGGTCATTTTCGGCGTCGATTTCACCGGTACCCACATTCTAGTTGTCATTAATTCATTAATGTCAGCCCTACTTTCCCTATGTTATATTTGGTATTGTAACTAGTTATAGCTAGTTATTTCATCTAAATTAGATATCCTCTTCCCAGCAAGGGGTCCTGGTCAAACAATCAATCAATCACTCGCTCGGTCAGTGAGGAAAGTAGGGCCGAACTGCCCCCATTTAGATTAATAAATAGAATAAAGTAACATAACGAGTAAATTAAACTAGAAATGAAGCCAAGAACCGCCCTGTTTTCCTCGCTGAAAAGGAACGACTCCGTGCCCAGTGGCAGCATTCCTGGTTCCTGTTCCTGAGTCTGACAGTTTCACCACTGCTGCAAGGGACCGACCGGTAGTTTCGGACTGGCGGGCTGGACGGGCTGGGCCCTGATTCCCTGGTTTACACTGGCATTCTTTCCTCGAGGGAAAAAAAGCTTAGGTAGGCCTCGTGAAGAGTTTCCGTTGTGGTTTTGTGACTGGTCGAGTTCGGGGTTGGGTTTTGGATGTATACAGTGTCTGTAGGTGTATGCATGTTAAATCTAGGGTTCGTATATGTGGAGGTCAATTGATAGGTAAAATATACTAAACGCCGTACATCGCTAACCCTTAAATATATACATAGATTGAAACACCTTGAATATAAACAGAATCATTCTCCCGCTTGCTTGATATCGTAAACATACATTGCATGTTGCATAAAGCATGGTGGCCTCATGCACTCAATATGGAATGAAATCAAACCTCATCCGATCTGTTCCTCGTCAGATAAATCACATTTGAAAAAAAAAATTACATCCAACATACCTAAAAACTGATTCCAACTCTCGCTCTCGTCAAGCTGGTTCCCCCAATACTGTTCCAGAAACTTCAACGACTGCAACACGTTTGGCACGCGGATCGTATCATGCAGCGCAGACAGTAACTGCCGGACTTGCGCGCGGTCCTCGCCCTGCGCTTCGCAGCCCGCGATAAACAATGGCGTCGTGAGTAACACCCACGGACTCAGTCCCGACGATGGCCCGATCTGCGTCGTGCAGTCGAGAATCCGCCTCACGGATGCCTGCACTTCCGGGGCTGACGCGGGCGTCCGTCGTAGACGGCGGTGGATCTGGATGAGCGCGCCGTGCTGGAAGGCTTCGTTGCAGAGGATGGATTGTTGGATGCATGTGGCGGATAGGCCTTCGACGACCCCTGGGTAGAACGTGGGGATGGAGTCGGCACCTTGGTCCATGAGTCGTCGCAGCGAGGACTCGAGCGTCGCCGCCTCGTGGAGAACCGCGATTTCGTCGTGGCCATCCTGAGTCGCGTGGTTCGGATGATGTCGCCAGGCTGCTGCCCCGATCTGCCGGAAGATCGCTGCTAGGTTGACCGTGAAGCCCCAGTAGTCGTCGAGGTAATCCGGGGATTCAGACGCATCGATGTGTCTATTGTCGGACACAACCTCTTCTTTGACTTCGACGGGCGGTCCGTTCCCAGTTAAAGCTGTCAGCGATACGATCGATCGATACCACCGGTCAAGGTATCTGCGGAACCCGTCCGACGAGCCAGGCGACACTCCTCCTCCCCGGTTATCAGCGGCAGCCATCAAAGCCCTGGCACCTTCGATGTGAGCGCGCCACGAGTTGGGGTGAATAGCGCCCGAGTGCACCTCGGCGAGACAGAGCGTACGTGCGGTGGCCAGCAGCGCATCCGAGCCTCTCGATTGCGGATTCTGCAATTCCTTACGGAAATGTTCCAGACTTAGAGCCATCAGGTGGGCAATATCCGGCGCCGACTTGACGTTCTCCGATTGATTGTACAAGGCTTGTAGGTGGATCGCGGACAGCGCCATTGTCGCATAGAGCAGCGACGGGGTCTGCAGGGCCATGGGGACCAGCATCTTGCAGATATCGCGCTGCATGCCGGAATGGCAGGCCGTGATCTGCGACGCATCGTTGAGGAAATGGTGGAGTAGCGCCTTCTTGTCCGACGAGAGCGAGGAGAACGGATCGACGGGTTGCACGAGGGGAAAGGTTTCAACGGCATTCGTGGTGTAGATAAATTCTCCGGGGGAGTATTCTAGACCAAGCAACAATCATCAGTCAGGGACAACCTAGTCCAAATCAAATACCGAGGGGGAAAAACGCACCGAACTTCTGCATACCCCCCGTCCCCACGCAGGCGCCGAACCTTGATCGCGAAAAGGCTCTTCCTCCCCATTGCAGCTGCATCGCATACCCACACTGCGTGCCGGCCGTCTTGCATCGGCCGCAAATCGGTCGTTGTTCGTCACATTTCTGCCGTCGAGCTTTACATCGTTTGCAGCCGGTGAACGATCGAGACATGGGAATTTGACAGCGGGAGTAGTGGGGATTTCTCCCTCCCTCTCTCTCTCTCTCTCTCTTTCTCCCCTTTTCGTTGTTCGCTTGTTTGTCTCGGACGGAACTCGATATCTGTGGCGAAACTAGTCTGCCTGCCAGACACCGTAGCGTATGTACCAACTCTCTTCGATATGAGATTCCAGTACGATTCGACTTTCCAGATGCGATGATACAGCGCGAAAGAAAAATAAGAAGAAAAAAGACCCAACCCCACGGCCACGACCAGGGTGGTGACTGGTTATCAGCGGAAAATCCACACCCAAAGATAAGTCCGTCGGGGCCCACGGAATGTGTCGAGATAGCGGCCGATCACCGACTGCGGTCCACAGGGTCTTGCCTCTTGTTTCAGTCGCGCTGGAGCATGGCCAGCACCTCGGACCAGGAGTGAAAGCCTGAACGGAGCGGAATGAGGGCGAGGATATTGGAGATGAAATGAAATGCTGATGATGGAATGACATACAGAGTGTTTAATTCTGGATTCTTTGCGCTCTGTCGTAGCGGAGACGAACAGGGATTATCATTGACCGTCGGGTTCTCCATGCGGGGTAGCCTTTTGCGTCTATTTCTTCCCCGGAGATCGAGTTGTGGGTTTTTGTCTGGTGGATTCTGACATGGCTGATGCATTGGATGGGCTGGTTGAGTACAGTATATGTTACTTTGAGGGATGGGTTATCGCCAAAGGATTGATATACTCTGTGCACTCACGAAATTGCATAACAGACGAACCTGGATCACTATCCTATGTTCAGAGACTTTATGTCGCATTTACCAATTCTCTATTATGCACATGAAGCTGTACCGTAAACACAGCAGCCGAATCTTACTGATGCCTGAGGTGGGACAAATAAACAGATTGGGTAATATAGACAGACAAATCAATCACACAAGAGAATACAAAATCAGTCGTCAAATGTATACCGAAGCCACTCGCCCACTGCCCGCAAACTTTCCCACCTGACCGTCTCGTCCTTGTCCGCCATCAGCTCCATCACACGCGCCTTCAACCCCAATCGCTCCAGCTGGTTCCGTCGCTCGGGCAGTTCCTTCACCAGGTGTCCCACGTCGTTACAAGCGATCGCCAGCACCTGCTTGTCATTGTCCCAGCTCTTGGAGATGATCTCGGCAAGCTTCTTCGGCAGCGCGGCGTTGGAGTCGTCGAGGATGCGGCGGGCGTTGTCTTTCCAGAAGGTGGGATTGCGGTGGGGTGGGGACCAGCGCAGGTGGCCCGACTGCAGCTCGGCGGCGTACTGATCGAACGTCGTCTGTGTCTTGGTGTACTCCTCTAGCATATCCGCCAAGTATTTAAGGTCCTCGAGGAGGTCGGGGTCGGTCAGATGACGACCGGAGAGGTTGGTGAGCAGCGCGGGGAGGCGCACGAATACCGCTACTGGGAGGAGAGTCGAGCGGTTGGAGGACAGGAGGTTCTTAAGGGTCGCAAGGAGGAGGCGCGTAGTCTTCTCCTTGGGAGACAGACGCAGGAGGTGGGAGTACAGTTGGATAAACTCATGGTCCCTGTAATCCCGTCAGTACAAAAGCCCATGATAGCAGCCCACCAAGGTAACTTACGCTTGAAGATCATCACCGATCAGACTTCCCTCGAAGCTGAGCTGCCACAGGACCAGGAGGACGCGGTATAGCAGTTGAAGGCCAACTCCGCCCGAGAGACCGGGCTCGATGCGGGAGCTACCAGCCAGAGTGCTGGAACCGGTATCTTTGGCCCCGGCAGCAGCACGTAGGATCTCAACCAGGGGATCGACCGTCTCTTTCCTCTGTTTCCAGAAAATTTCCCGAGATCGCGACGTGCGCAATAGTGCCGATAGTTCCTGAACCCCGATATCCTGCAGTCCGCTGTCTTGGTTCTGGGTCAAGCTGGAAAGGTAGGTGAAAAGCTGCGGGAGCGCTTCCTCATCTCGCGGGGTGGATTTAGACGTGGAAACGAGACTGATCGATACGAGGTTGGTCAAGAATGTAGAGGTGAGTAGGGGGATGGGATCTTCGGTGTTCGTGGAGTGACGCAAGAGGGGAAGGAATGGTTTGTAGGGGCTGGGATGCGCCACCAGTGCGGACGATAGAGACGGGACATCTGTTCAAGTCAGTTACAGGTTCGTAGCACAAGACTCCGTCACCCATTCAAGCGACCTACCATTGATCAAATCGGCTGCCAACACCAGAATATATTGCACAATATCGGTTCTCCTGGACGCCAAGTCCAGCACACTCTTGCCGTCGGAGCTGCCAGCTAGCAGACTAACATAGCCCGGAAGGTCTCCCTCCACCGTCTGACGTCGCTGCTCCTTGCGGACCTTATCGACCGCCTTGATCTTCTTCAGATGATCATCGGTGATGTTACCTGCGCGAACAGCCCCCTCCCAGGGGATCGGACGAGCTCGAATATTGTTCTGGAGGGAGCTGAGATAGGCCGGGGGCTCCAACGGCATGGTCGACATGGTGTCGGGCGGGGGGAGATTAGAAAAGGGGAGAGGAGGGTGGGACAGAGACGGGATCCTGCCCGGGCGGAGACGTGACGGGAAGAAAGAAGGAAGAGGTATAAAAATAAAAACAGGGAAGGAGAGAAGAAGAGACGAGGAAGGAGGACGAGGAGGAGGGAGAGCTGCGACAAGTCGAGAGAGCGACGACTGACGTTCTCCATGCCAAGCCCCGTTAGCCCCGATCGGATTCCCGTCTTCAACGCTTCGTCCACGCAAGCCATTTGTTCTTCGGTCGTGCTTCTGCCTACGTGGTTGTGCGCGCTCTCGTCTGCCTTCTCTACCCTAGTCTCTCGTTTCTGTTATTTATTTGTCGAACTCGCCCCCGTGGGCCGCCCGTTGAACTGGCCTTGTTGGTGATAACCACTCATCGTCTAATCATATCGTCATTGTCAGGAACTGTTGCCTTTCATGACTGAGAGAACCGATCAAGTTGAGTCTATCTACCGCTAGAAATCGCATCATGGCGCAACAATCTTCGAAACCAAAATGGAAGGTTGGATCCTTCTTCCAGCAAGCAGTCGCCGGCGTAGAGTCGAGACTGGACCTGATTTTGGCGGAAGAAGAGGAGCAACAACAGTCGCAATCTAAATCCGCGACTGGAAAACCCAACCAGAGCGGCAGTATGCTCATCCTTGCTCACCGTCTGATTTGTACTCACGAGGTTCCAGATATCTCTCGGAGTTCATCCAATGCGCGCAAAAACGACCGCCTTCAAGAACGTCTAGCGCGAGCCGTTGTAAAGAACAATGCGCCGGGAAATGTCAGCTCATCCTCCCCTCCGAGCCGTGTCGCTTCGCCCGTCGCCAGTCTAGCCGCCAGCAATGATGCGCGTTCGAGTTTGGATGTCGAATCGAATCCCGAGTCCCCCGATAAAGCCGAGAAGCTTCCCCAGAGCCCTCCCCCGCAAGAAGAAACGGTCGACCCGAGAACCAGCCATGATTCGAGCGTCCCTTCACGAAGTTCGAAAGAGATTACCTCTCCGTCTGCCGATGATGCTGCATCCAAGGACCCTGGGACTGAGATTGTAGCCGAAACCTCCGAGGATACGGCTGGTCTTACGGACCAACCAGCAGACGAACCGACCGAACCTCCACGTACATCAAGAGAAACTGCAGAATCCACTACAGATACAGCAGCCAATGGCGATGATAAAACGATCACGCAGTTGCGAGAAGAACACAAGACGGCCGAATCGCGATGGCAGGAAGAAATGTACGGGTATATCGAGCGAATCGACGCCTTGCAGTCTAAGCTGAAGTATCTTGCCAAAGACGCTGCAGACTCGGCGAAGCAGGCAGCAGCGACAGCGGACCCTGGAAGTGTCGAAAAGCAGCTGCGAGAGAAGGATGAGCGAATAGCATTGCTGCTGGAGGAGGGACAGAAACTTTCGAAAACCGAGATGGACCACCGGACGGCAATCAAGAAGCTCCGACAGCAATTATCGGACAATTCCAAACTCCAAACGGAACAGAAAAAGAAGACCGACCGGCTGGAAAGGGATCTGGCTAGTGCAGAAGCGCGGGCTAAACGAGCGGAGGCGGCAGAGAAAAGGGCAACCGGTTCTCTCACTTCCCAGTCGAAGATCTCCCGAGATCTCGATGCAGTTACTTCCGAGCGGGATGCGCTAAGCCAGACTGTCGAGGAGATGAAATGTCAGCTTGCTAGAGCCGTTGCGCGCGCCGAAGATGCCGAGGAGAAAGCCCATTCGGATGCCTTGGAACAGGAAAAGCGACATGCTTCCGCACTGGAAGAGGAGCTAACCAGCATTAAGATTGAGCGTGACATCAGCGAGGAGAAATTTAAGAGAGAGATCAGCGACCTGAAAGAGGCCATTGGACAAGAAAAGGAAAGAGCTCGGATGTTAGAGGCCGAGCTGAAAGGCGAGCAGTCGATCCTCGAGAGTAAGATGGAGTCACTTCGTTCGAAGGCAGAGGAAGCCTCGTCCGGGGTCGCCAGTGATACCCAGGCCAAGCTTCTACGACAGATCGAGACTTTGCAGACGCAATACGCCGTGGCCAGTGAGAACTGGCAAGCTTTAGAGGGCTCGTTGATGGCGCGACTAGCCAATGTCGAAAAAGAGCGAGATGAAGTCTCCAAGCGAGAGGTGGAGTTGAGACGCAAGATCCGCGAAGTGGTAAGAACTAATCTGAATCTCTAATAATCGAGAACAACATGCTAACATGAATGCCATGGACAGAGCCTCAAGGTCAAGAAAACAGAAGAAGAACTAGAGAATGCCAAAGAAACCGAGCAGGATCTGGAGAGCAGACTAGAAGAACGCGGCCAAGAGCTACAGAAACTAGAGCAGAAACTACAGAAAGCCAGCGACGATCTGAAGGCAGCACAAACCGATCTCATCGAACAGAAGAAGGTGTGGGATGCGACATGGACGCAAAAGCTCGAAGAAGAACGGTCCAAGATACGTGATCACTCTC
The DNA here is from genome assembly GCA_004849945.1 of Aspergillus ochraceus. Lineage (NCBI taxonomy): Eukaryota > Fungi > Ascomycota > Eurotiomycetes > Eurotiales > Aspergillaceae > Aspergillus > Aspergillus ochraceus. The sequence continues at coordinate 3,625,910 of SSOS01000005.1, read as the reverse complement.
CTTCGCCAATGCACCTTCTCCGGACAGAATCCCCAGTGGGCTTCAGTCGCCGATCGAGCAACCTGGAGCCCGTCGGCTCTCTGTCCGACCACCGGCCCACGAGCCGTCGTCCCTCGACCTTGCAAATGACATCGTCAGAAATCGGCACGCCTCCGCGACAGAACTCCTTCCCGGCTTCTGTCGCAAACGGTGTATCGATCCATCAAATCCCCGAGACCCCTGGGATTTCGTACGAGCCGGATGAATTCTTCACCGGGATAGGCACCCCGTCCGCCCACGGAGGCGCGCAGGCGCGCGGAATCAACGACATCATTTCCGAATCCACCGTCGGTGCCGGTCCCTCCGTTCAACTAGTCGAACGCATGAGCGCCACGGTCCGTCGACTAGAGAGCGAGCGAGCAGCGTCGAAAGACGAACTTGCCCGGATCACCACCCAGCGCGACGAGGCCCGACAACAAGTCGTCGACTTGATGCGGGAGTCGGACGAGAAGAAGGAGTCTGACGATCGGATCCAGGAGCTCGAGAAACGATTGGAAGATCTTGACCAGCGGTATCAGACCACGTTGGAGATGCTGGGTGAGAAGAGTGAGCAGGTGGAAGAGCTGCAGGCTGATATTACCGATCTCAAGAAGATCTATCGTGAGTTGGTCGACAGTACTATGAAATGAGCGATGCATAGACTCCGAATAGTCTTAGTTTTTTAATCTTTCGTCTTTGTGCCCCTTCATTATTCACATTATTCTTTTCTTGTATATATAGCATTTCACGGTAGATGGGTTCCGATTTAGACGACGTTATGTGATACAGATTTTACAAGAAAACCTTTCTTCTGTAGTGAGCTGTTCATTACTAAACTGCACTCGAACACATACACCGTGTAGGTTAGCTTTGTAGAAGTTTCTCACCCACGCCGGCCACTGCGGGGATTGAATGACCTTGACTTCATTTGGTTGTATTGGATAAATGTAGCTAGAAAGAGGTGTTCATGGTGCTGTGTGTACAAAGTCTGGGTATCTGGATTGTTACGCCTCTTTCTCTTGCCTACTCCTGGTCTGCATTATCAAGACTAGACCTACAACTCTATGCCCTCCCTCTCCGCAGTCTGGATTATATACCCCTTGACCTAGATCCAAATCATTAGCATCAGCGTCTTCAACCAAAGCAGAATTACCATGTAAAGCCAAATTGGAGGAGGTGGAAGTAAAACAAACCTTCCCATCAGGAGCCATATCAATCGCCAATCTCCCATCAGCATCCCTCTTATCCGTCTCCGCACCCGCCTTGAGCAACGTGATTGCAGCATCACCATGGCCTTCACAGATAGCATGGTGTAGCGCCGTCATGCCATCCATGTCCGTCGCATTGACCGGGCTCTTCCCATCCTTCAGCAAGATGTTGATGATGGCCGTCGACCCGATCGCTGCGGCCCGGTGAAGCGGCAATTGTCCGCGTTTGTCCTTGACTCTGGCGCTGCATTTGTTGGCTATTAGGGTGCGGACAGTGGAGATGTTGGCTTTGGAGGTTGCGAAGTGGAGCGCATTCTGTGTAAGATTACCGATGGTCAGCAGCCTGCTTTTCCTCTTGCTTGGATGTGGAGTGGAGAGTGGCGCGTACCTGGCCAGAGTTACTCTTGGCCGTTACGTCGGCGCCTTTTCGAAGCAATAGCTCGATGATCGGGTCGCCTTCTGCGTTCTTCAAGCTGGAAGCGATCATCAACGGGGTCCAACCTGATCCGTCCTGTGAATCTGATGAGTTTCTTTCTGTGAACCGTGGATGAGACGATGGCGCAAACCTCGACATCGGGATCAAAGTGCTTGCTCGACACTAAGAGCTCGACGATGGGAAGGTGGTTGTATGCGACGGCCCAGTGAATCGGTAGGCGTTCATCGTCATCTTTCGTGTTAGCTAGCTTCGGGTTCGCCTGGGAGTTCGTTAGTATATGGTGTCCCGCTTGTCATCGATGCTGTCCGTTAGCTGAAGACAGCTTCGGCGGATGGATGCGGGGGCAGTTTGCGGGCACTCACGTTCACGAGGGATTCGGCCGTTTGAGCTAGAGGGAGTTAGAGATGATGCCGGGTATTAATGTGAATGGAGGTACGTACTTTTGCCCTCCCGGGAAGCCTCGTGGAGGGGGAATTTCGCGTCGTGATCGGGATCCATGGTGTTATCGATGGCGGTTCTGGAGAGATCGGATGATTGTCGGAGATGCGATAAGAACGAGCGGGTGTCGACACCTGACTGCCTTACTGCCTCAGGCATCAACAGCTCTCCGCCAAAAGTCGAACAGGAAATTGAAGTCGATCTCGTCCCGTCCGTCGCACTTCCTCATCCACTCTCTTTCGTCGCCCACCATTCGCTTCCCTGGACGTGTTCTCTGGCGTCGAGCAGCATCTGGAGGATATTGGACCCGCGGTTATTCTTCGAATTCAACAGCCCTAGCCCTTGATAGCGGATTAGGACGCTAACGACACGCTCTTTCTCGTTCACGCCTCTCGCGATCACGTCGAAGTAGCTCCGCCACCGTTCGAGATTATTGACACTACAACACTACACACCCCTCAATCGCAAAAATGGACGTCGCTCCGTCCCCCCTTTCGCCGGAAGATGCAGTGCGCACGTCTGCCAAAAGAACCGCCGAGCTCTTCGGCTCCGACTACCTCATGGTCACGCCCTCGACAGGAAACGGCTCAATCGGAGTCTCGTACCGCCGCAAAGCCGAATACCAGGATGTGAAGGAACTTCCGCCAGCTCTCGCCGAGAAGCAAGCTAAGGCCGCCGTCGCCGGGCGCGCAAAGCGGCCGAAGACTCACATGCAGGCGCAAGCGCCCGTGGATGGCAGCGGCGCCTCCATGTCCCTGGTGAAAAGAGCTGCCGGTCCCCAGGCCGGCGGTATCGGTGGCGAGAACGAACACAAGAGTCTGATCCAGCGACCCTCCGCGACGCGACAGCAGAGACCCGACTGGCACGCGCCTTGGAAGCTGATGCGTGTGATTTCCGGACACTTGGGATGGGTACGGGCTTTGGCCGTGGAGCCGAACAACGAGTGGTTTGCTAGTGGTGCGGGTGACCGGACGATCAAGATTTGGAACCTTGCGACGGGTGCCCTGCGCTTGACGTTGACGGGTCACATCTCGACTGTCCGTGGCCTGGCGGTGTCGCCTCGCCACCCGTATCTTTTCTCCTGCGGTGAAGATAAAATGGTCAAGTGCTGGGATTTGGAAACGAATAAGGTCATCCGCCACTACCACGGTCATCTCAGCGGCGTGTACACACTAGGTCTCCACCCCCGTCTCGACCTCCTAGTCACTGGTGGTCGTGACGGCGCCGTCCGAGTCTGGGACATGCGAACCCGAAGCAACGTGCACGTCCTGACCGGCCACAAGGGCACCATCGCCGACGTGAAATGCCAGGAAGCCGACCCGCAGATTATCTCCGGTTCGCTCGACGCCACCGTGCGGCTGTGGGATCTCGCCGCGGGCAAGTCCATGGGCGTGCTCACCCACCACAAGAAGGGTGTGCGGAACATTGTCACCCATCCTCGGGAATTCACCTTTGCCAGCGCCAGCACCGGCAGCATCAAGCAATGGAAGTGTCCGGAGGGCGACTTCATGCAGAATTTCGACGGCCACAACGCCGTCATCAATTCGCTCGCCGTCAACGAAGACAACGTCCTCTTCTCCGGCGGCGACAACGGCTCCATGTCCTTCTGGGACTGGAAGACCGGCTACCGCTTCCAATCTATCGACACCACCGCCCAGCCCGGTTCCCTGGACGCCGAAGCCGGCATCATGGCCTCCACCTTCGATCGTACCGGCCTGCGTCTGATCACCGGTGAAGCCGATAAGACCATCAAGGTCTGGAAGCAGGATGACGAGGCCACGCCCGAATCGCATCCCGTTACCTGGGCGCCTACCCTGGGTCGTCAGAGATACTAGAGTTCTTCTCACATCCTCTCTGCCTCTCTTTCTTATACCCCCGCTCTATTAACTGGACGGATTGATCCTTCTTTATTTTACAAAGAGAAGGGAATCTACCGACCCAAGAAACCCTCAACATTACCTATCTACCTTGTCCATCCATCTACCTACATGTTCTGCGCACTTTATGGCGTTCAGCGTTTTTGATGTCATCTATTCATTTATCTGTTGGAATTGGAATTGGGGGAGGGCTCGCAAACGGAATTGATTGATTGATTTTATTTTTCATCCTTTGCCACGCTGCGATCGTTTGTATTATATGATATGAAACGTAGGAAACTTTACTTTGACCATCTATTACCCCTGGTGAGGTTTAGCCTTGTATGTTCGTTGCTTTGACATCGATATAACATAGAATGGGTATCATTTATAATTAATCTATCGAATTGTACCTTGTGTACAAGCTAGCTACCGGCCGTATTTCTAAATAATCTTAATATCACCGCATAGATATACGCCATATATGCTTCCTGGAATCTATAGCTATTATCTTGAACGATAAGAGAACGGTCATATCTCTATGAATCCATCCCCAACCCCAACGACTTCGCCTCGGCATCTTCTCGGAAAGCAAGTTTGACGTCCTCGACGGCCGCTCGGAGCCTCACTTTGCCTGTGCGGTCTCCCCTGTTTGACAGCAAGGAGTTGCCAGCAGGTCCTCGGGCTCCGGTCCCGTATTCGACGGCCAGGACACCCGAGTTCATGAGTTCCATAGCGGCGTAGCCGAGGGATCGCACGCGCGCTGTGTTACTCCCGCCACTGAGCAGGAACTCTTTGACTCCGGCGCCGGCCGCACCTGCCACGGCCACGGCGGCGTCGGCGATCCGTTTCGCTTCGTCGATGACGTCGCCAAAGGTGGATTCGGAGATGCCGGTTCGTTTGATGCGGGCGACGAGAGCGGCGAGGAAGAGTTTGGCGGAGAGGGGCAGGCAGCGGAGGGATTGTTGGAGGGGGGTGGAGGTGGCTTCTTGGATTGCTTGCTTGATGGTGGCAATGGTGACGCGGCCGGTGGGTTGTTTCTGGGGGGTAGGGTCTTTCTGAGGCGATTCGCTGATCGGGGGGAGGGTGGATTGTTTGATGGATTTTTGTTTGCGAGCTGGGGTCTTGCTAGGGGTTGGAGGGAGGGACTCGGTGTCGTCGCCGTTGGGTTGATCCAAGCTTGAGACCCTGGCTGCGGCATCGCTGGTCTGCTCGGCGATTTCCACGGCGCGACGGCAGATATCAAGTGCGCGGCGAGCATCACCACTGACGGCTGCTACCTTTCGACTGGCGAACTGGACGGCGTCCGCATCGACAATGTTTCCTGGGACGTTTGCCAGGCGGGTGCTGATGATCTCCATGAGGTCGGTATGTTTGTAGCCGGGGAACGTGATACGAGTCAGGCCTAGACGGCTGGAGATCTTGTTGCTTAGGGTTCGCTCGGGTAAGTCCATGGTGTTTGCGACGGCAAGGACGATAAGACGGGAATGGCGCAGGGCTGGCCAGTTGAAGAAATTGTACATCACGGACTGGTTCTTCGTGACAAGTTGATCCAGTTCGTCCATGAGAACGACACACGAGACTCGTCGAGGGGACGGATGTGAGAATTCCCTTTCCAACAGGTCGAGTGCGTGGGAAGGAGAAACGCGGTCACCTTTCAGAGCCTCCCACAATAGCGAGTAAGATTGGTGAGGATCCGTCACTTTCATTCCGTTGATTTCGACGAAGATGAAATCATCCATCTCCTCCGCTAAAACAGCGGCATTGAGCTGCGCAACTACCTCACGCACTGTGGCTGTCTTGCCCGTCCCCGGCGTCCCGGAAATATAGATGCAGGTGCCGGTCCCCTCCATGATCGCAGAGCTCAAGTGCGTATAGACCGTGTCAAACTCGTTTTTCCGGCATGGAAGCGACGTGGGGACTGTGGACACATGCAATAGGTTGCGTGCTTGACGGTATGGGGAAGCAAAGTGGGTAGGAGAGAGAACGCGAGTTCCGAGAGGCGTGAACTCGAGCGGTTTCTTAACAACGATTCTATCGAGAATATAATTAGTGTCTATCTTGGGTTTAGGGTGAGGTGTGCGCGCCTTACCTTTTGTGAGTTGGCGTTGTCAGAGGCTTTTGCCGTCGGGACTGAGGAGTGGTGGCCGTCGAGGTGACCTTTTGTCTCTTTCTCGGGGTCGTGGGGGTAAAGTCATCGTCCTCGTTGGTGTCCTCATACTGTTGGATCTATTAGCATCGTAGACATTCTCAGTTCATGTTACGCGCGGCAACTCACATCGTTGTCAACCTGTTTGCGCTTCTTGGCCGATTTCAGGCCGTTCTTGATCATGCTAATCAGGTCGAAGATCTTATCTTCTTGGTAGACTTGTTCCCAAACAAATTCATCGGTGTATCGTCCCTGGAGTTGATTGACACCTCTGCGGCAGACAATGCACTTGTTGTACTCGGCCAATTCGTCCTTCCCCTTCGGAGGGGTGCCGTTCGGGTACTTGGCATAGAAAGCATCCTTTGACATCACCGTGGCTTTGCCGTTGATCGAGGTCAGAGGGTTTGTGTTGAAGTCCGCCGTCAGATACTGCTCATTGGGCAAAGCATCCGCCCGTCGCTTGTTTCGTGTCGACATGAACTCATCCGGCGAGGCGAACCACATGATATTGACCGATTTCAAGACTTCTCCCTCGGCCTCATTGTCACCTTCTTCCAGAAACTCGGTAATGATCCCGATCCAGTCTTTCCCAGGCTCCGGAGATTTGAGAAGCACCACTTGTCCCAATCGGCATTCGAACGAGCCCATCCGAGCTCCGAAGATCTTTCGGCGGTTCTTTGCGTTCAAACGGGATGAGCGTTTCCGGCTTGACCTCGGGGTATCGTCCACAGCATCGGTCGTCGAGTCTTTTACCGCATTGTTCTCGGAATCTTCGTCGTATATCCAGTCCCAAGGAAGGTCTTCATCGCCAAGCTCGTCATCGGAGTCGTCGCGGACCAGGCCTCCCTTGGTCATCCATTGCTGGGCGCGCTTTCGAGCATTGCGCTTGCGAGACTGCAATTGATTAGTTTCGTCTGTAGGGTCTGGAGTCATCTCCGTCATGAAGGGCGTCAAAGGCTAGGAGCGATATCCGGGGAAAATTGAACGGCAGTGAAGGTAAAGCCGGCGCAGGGAGAAAAAGAAGCGTCACGTCGGGAAAGGAAAGGCGCGTCGTCCACTTTTATCCCGTTTGGGCTTAGCGCAGATCTCAGCTGATCCGCCAATCCAAGGCCTCCATTGGATCTATACAATCAAATTACCAGTCAGGGTCTTACTGTAGGCAGCTAGATGGAACTGGAAATTCACCTTTGCGTGGGGTTTCTGGGGAAGAAAAATCTCTTCTTCTATACCTCCTTGTAGACTTTAATATGAACGGGCCATATTCTACAGGATTCGCCCTAGAAATTCACAGACATGGCCAATGCAGCTATCCGGTCACTCTGGCCATGTCTTAAACCTGGTGGTAGGTACTACTGCTCAGAAATTCGCAGGGGAGGTACATTCCCTCTCCTGCCCGTTTGGCAGAGACAACAAGCATGGCACGTGTCATTCCCTTCTGGGTCGCAGTCCTCCCCAGTGTTTCCTTCACTGTTCTTTCACATCTCATTTCTTCTCTCTCAATCATCCCCTCCTCTGCAATCTTTCTTCTCCAATTGCTTGCTTGTTTCCATTATTACACAATCATCTAGACTCTGCAGCGCTTCAATCTATCATTTATCATAGACTGAACAGCTCCAGTACAGCAGTTGGGTGTCGTCATTGCATCGAGATATTTCCCTAGCAGTCTTCTCTTGTCGGGTGGTCTCTCACTGGTTGTTGCCACGCTCGAGCTGCGAACAATGGAGTAAGTAAATGTCCATATACACTATTTTCTTGTCGGCTAACTCTACTGTAGCTACGAGACTTCAGGCGCTCAAGGTAAGATTAAACTTGACTTCCAGCCCTCCATTAAACCCCAGAGCATGCCCGTTTCTCTGTTTGGTGAATAATTTGTCAAACCAACGGTTTTTGCTAACCTTGTTGCAGAATGGCGCCTGCCTGGATACGGACGTATCGTGCTGAAAGAAAGCAATCCAGCGTCCCAGCTTACTACACCTCGAGAACCTGTTCCCAAAGTCCAAGCCCCTGCCGCGAAAATCTCTCTCAATCAAATACCAGAGGACGGAGTGCCGGTCGAAATACCTAGTGGAAAGCCGTCGTTCGAGAACCGGCCCAGAGGCTGGTCTCGCCCATCGAGAGGACGCGGTGGGTTCCGGGGTAAATCATCCCCGCCTCGTCAGCCAAGGAATCTTTTTCAGGAGTCCCCTGCCAAGTCAAAATGGAGGTCAGGAAACGAGCCAGCTCGTGAGTACCATCGATGTCCCATGCTTACCGATAAACAGCGCTAAAGATGTATGAACTTTCTAGATTCCATGAATCTGCCCGCTCCCTTTGGGTCCTTTAAGCATGAGTATGTTCTATGTCTTCACTGAAATAGATTGATATATTGAATAGTGTGCAGATTTTTTGGGGTGGCAAGAACGCACATTTTAGGCGGAGGCCATTCAGAAGCCAATGCCAAGCAGGAGGTATTTGATGCTGTCGGCAAGAGGACTGGTGCATATGTAAAGCCGCCCTTGTATAACGAATCGGTGAGCAACTGAGACTTCTTGAAAGCACCGAATTCTAGTACTGATAGATTAAAGGTAATGTGCATATGGGGTGAAGCAGCTCAGGTTTCTGCTGCAAAGGAACTACTCGAAGGTATCATTTCTAAGTGCATTGGTCTGCAACGTACGTTCAGCAGCAAGAAAAGTGAATGGCCAAAGATCATCGCACACTCAGTCAACAAAGAGGCAAATGCTGAGGTGGTAGAGAGACACGAAAGCATGCTGATTCAATTGAGGAAGGAGCCGGACATGACCTACGTGTTTCCAGAGCAGGTCAGTACATAAAATCGTCCTCGCATTCAACCCTTACTGATTCGGTTTTCTTCTCAGTTGCTTTTCCTCTGGCCCAAGGAAGGCCCATGCATCAAAGAGGCACTTGGACCCGAGCTTGAATCCCTTGACTCAATCAGATCCACGTTCCTATGCCACGTCTTCGTTCTAAAGGATGATCCAAATTTCATTTGCGTCCTTGGTCATGACCATGAAACCATCAAGAAAATTGCCCACCGTTTGAGAACCAAGTGGGCCGAAGTGATTGCGAATAGCAATATCGTATCCAAGGTTTACATTGTCGAGCCACCTATAGCAGGATATATGAGAAGAAAGGTTGTTGTTCAAAACAATACCCTGCACAAAGCCGCGCTTTCTGGAACTGTACTGAGTGAATCGGAATTGAGAAATTGGCGCAGTCGAGGAAAGCTCATACAGTCGAAGAATAATGCGCGCGTTATAAACGCCGTTGAAAGATCGTTGCGGGGTCTTGTTTTCGTGCGTGGACATTTGCGCATGCGAGTGAACATTGGCTCATTTATCCTGGAGAATTACCGACTCCCAAAAGATGATAAGTCCTGGTACGGATTTGAAGAGTTCCGAGAAATGCTGCTGTACGACCAAACCAAAGGCCGCTTGATCCCCGGGTATGCTTTTTCTCTGATTTCATTGACAATAAACCTGCCTGCTAACAATCAAATGCGAGTTAGATTGAAAGTCGACCAAAAGGAACTTCTTACAAGATGTTATCAAGCAACCCATTTACTCGAGCCCTACGATACCACATGCTCCTCTTTAGAGAACGCAGAACTTGCTTACTCTGTCAATTTTGAGTTCCTGGGCTCGAACAATTCGATGCTCCGGCTTGAAGCAGAGTTTGCGAGATTCCCCGGTGCACAAGAGTATGAGATTAGACAGAGGCGATGGCTCAGACCTCGCCAGAGTGGCCAGAATACCGAGAGGCCGGCCCCTCTGCAGATTGGGGTCATTGATTTTGAAAGGTACATTCGTCTGAGTCCCTCTTTCCTAGTCAGTTCTAGCGAGCTAAACTGGTGTAGATCCGACTGGCAGCTTGAGGTCAAATCTTTGGAGTTTTATGAAGCGTCCTCGGTTGATGTCTCCCTGAAAGCATTTTCTCATTTAATCTATTTCCGCCGTTCCACCACCATGCACGACATCCTTGCAGAGCCTCAGAGGAAGGTGATGTTTTCCCAGTCAGCTCCAGTGGCCAGGTTTGTGGAGAAGACAGCCATGCGGTATCGGCTGAAAGGAACCGAATACATCCTCGAGATTGCCCGCTATGACGAATATAGCCGTGTCAACCCGCAAAGATTCCCAGAACAAAGCATGGCGACTATGATGAACGAGATTTCTGATGTCCCCTCAACATCTTGGGGTGCATCAGTGTTCAATCCCAAGTGGGACAACTTGCTGGGAGGACACGCCAATCTATCCGTGGGACATTCGGCTGCTTACAGCACGGATCTGGACACTTTCTTCCCAGCCCAAAAGGAATCGCCGTTTGAAGGCAAACATACGGGCTTCTGGGAGTTCGTATCCTTGGTCCAGCAGATAGCTGCGGTCCTTGGTTCGACCCCCTTTCCTCCCAATGCTGCATCAAACACTAGTGCCGTGCGGTCTATCCGGAAGTTTACTAGTAACAAGAAGCCACAATCTGCTTCACAGGAACTTCCCACGGGTTTGATGCAGACAGATCTCGGCACTCTGTTTTGATGGAAGATGGGATTGATTTTCGGGGATTTAAAAACGTTGTCCAGTTGCATTGATGGATGATCAAGGCTTCTGTATTTCCTTTTTCAGTTCTCCGGTAGGAATAAAAGAGTCGTTAAATGACATGGATTCTCATTTTCGAGCTGAATAAGGCAAGCGAACCATTTTATTCCTAACATCACTTTGATGACTGAACTCTACCATCCAGCAAGCTCTATTTACGCTGGCATAACTTTAATTTTTATTTTCATGAGTCCTACCAGGATGGCAATCATCCACCCAAGAAAGCCCTGTCCACTTTGGACATTGCCCAAAGTCCCCTATCATGAACTCCCTGCACAGGAACTATACGTCAAATTCAACCGCCACCGGCAGCGGCAGCCTGACCCGATCCCCCGGCGGCACCTTCACTCAACAGTTTTTGTCTCAGGGCTAGAAGCAAGCGGGTTAGCAGGTATTCCAATTATCAGAGCTGGATGGTCGAATCGAGTATTGGGCCGTCCATCCTAGTCGGGAAAAACATACCATCTTCGAAGAGCCTCTGCTGCGAGCTCTTGGTCTGCACGATCTTCTCCAATTCCAGCAAGTTCGCATCTAGGCTTTTGATCTTTTCGTCGTAGAACTCGATCGCTTTTTGCGGTGTCTGTTGGTTTTCATCAAGTTAGCTTGGTTTGCACGAGCTAGAATTCAGGACAAGAGTCCCCATCCAATAAAAATGCCCTCAATCACCCCCACCTCCCTCCAAAGATCCAAATGAACAGATCCCCAGCACTCAACAGACCACAATAAAATCGAAGGAAGAATGGGAGAGGGGAAAACCGCACCTTCTCAACATAGAACCCCGTCCCAACATCAACGAGGACCTTTTCGCGATCCGCCAACTTCCCCTTCACGTAGAGCGAGCTCGTCAAGGGGACCAAGATATCATCTTTCCCGTCAGTACCCTTCTTCTTCGAGCCTAGGACACCTTCGTTGATGGAGCGCACGCAGTCGCGGAACTTGGACTGCGCGGCGCGCAGCTTGGCGTGCGAGGAGGTCAGGTGTTCGAGTTCCGAGGAGAGGCGAGATTGCAGGGCGCGGAGCTGCTGGGAGGAGAGGGAGTTGATGTTGACTTTTTGGAGGAGGTGGTTAGTACTGAGGGTTTGGATTGCACCTAGAGCAGGTGTTTATTTTGGGAGGGGGACTTTACCTGCGCCTGGAGGGGGGTCGGATGCGGGGGTGTTTGGAGGGGGCATTTTTGTTGGTGTGTGGAGGATCGAAGGAAACTCCGGACTGTGGGTGAGTTGAGTTTAAATGTTAGACGGGAATTGAATATCGAGGGTGCGGAGGGGAGCTTCGGAGACACTCTTGAGGGGGTTGAGGTCCGTCGAAGACAAAGGAGCTGCGGACGTTGAACAATGGAGATCTTTCTTTCTGGCGTCACGTTCGGGGATTCTGGTTTGGGTTTAGTGCCATGCTGATTCAGCGGGCACTTCTTGTAACTAGGTATTTGATGCCTGAGGTTGCACTATGCTCCCTTAAAAAGTCAACATTATTGATTCATTCATCATATCTAGCACCTCTGCATACATCTGGAAACTCACTATAACGTTCTTTGCTCACCCTCTATGGCATTTTGCATATTGTAACATTTCTATAGAGAAGTCCTCTATAGATTTACAACAAAAAATGTTTTATTTTTAACTCCTGTATATGGCTAGTTTTACCTTTTTGGGTTTGGTGCCCCAATACACCGTCATGTAACCTCTCCCTCCATTGCCTGAATATAAAAGACTCAACCTTGCCCTTTCAACCTCTTTCTCATTCTTCTCCTCCCTCCGACTCCTCTATCCTGCACGCATTGGCGCCTTCTTTCTTCCTCTCCTGCCCCCACCGACCACACTGCTTGTTGGCCTTTAGATCGGTGTATTGCTCCGTTTGGTTCGCTATACATACTGCCCGATCTAATGCCTAAACTCGTTTGTACTTTTGAGGCTGGAATAGTAGGATTATCCAGCTCGCAGTGGTATCGTAAAATTTCGCGTTAGTATTTCTCTGTAGTTGGCCCGGAGGATGATTCGCCAGAGAGGCCTTTATATCCTACTGGAATGGTGACTGTCACGCATAGGAACACGTCATATTAGTGTGATCTCCTCCTGCCGACGTCTGACGACCAATTTCGCCGTCGGGTCCGAGATCAAAGACGTGCCATAATTTATAGGGTCGGCACTGGATCCCTCAGCCAGGCGGAAATCATACTTTAGCAAAATATGGCAAAGTGAGATCTTCTCCACAGCATCCGCAAAGTATCGTCCCGGACACGCATATCCCCCGTGTCCAAATCCGACCTCGTCGGCGCTGGTGTTGACTAGTTGGTGGAGGTTCTCGTGGCCGGGCTCTTGTCGAAGTTTGTAAAAGCGGTATCCGTCGAATTTGTGCGCATGCGGGTATATAGAATTGCTTTGCATGTGTTCTGAGGAGACAAAGAATGTCGTATCTTTAGGGACCTCGAGTCCATCAGATAAGCGGACATTGGTAAGCGCTTTGCGTCTCATTGTGCCTAGTAGGTCTCTGTCAGCTCTAGTAAGGAGGTAAGAGAAAGACGAAAGAGCCTACTGCTTACCTCGACTAATTGGTTTCAGACGTTGCGTTTCCTTGAACACGCTGTCCATAAGCATGAGTTTGCGAAGGGATCGTCGGCCCCACTGCTCGTCTTTCATTACCGCGATAATCTCCTTGCGTAGATCCTGCACCAGATCTGGATGCTTCGTCAGATTCAGCATAGTCTGCGTCAGTAGATCCGTCATCGTATGTTCTGATACCATCGATAGCGTCAGCTGGACCAACGCCGGATCGTAGTCATGACCGTCTGCTGCTTCTTCCATCCATTGGATCGAATCGAAATACTCGGAAGACTTTCCTTGCGCCTTTCGCGCAGCCTGGGATTCCCGGCGCTGTTGTACGACTTCGTTGACGCGCTGTTGAACTTCTCTCATGTCCCTACGTAGGGTGCGGCAAGGGGCCAGGAACCAGTGGACTAGATGTCGGAAGATCCTAGGCCAGTTGTACATCGTATCGCCCGCTTGAAACGAATTCACAGCATTGCGCTTGACGAGCTCCGTCCAAGCCTGATCGTTGGATAGGTCCTTCCCTACCAAGATGCGGCTGCTCATGCCAGAGTGTAGTGTCAAAATGGTGTCTTTTAGCGAGACTTCATGCCACTCTGCATAGAAATTAGTAGAGATGCAATTTTGGGGGAAGTTAGGCTTCCTACCTGTGTTGTCAGTCCAAATCCGTTGAAGATGGTTATGGGCCTCTGAGGAGAGGATGCCTGCAGATTTCTCTATAGTCCGCTTTTATTAACACAGATGAGGGCCCCTCGTCGCCAGCACTATAAAGCTAGCTTACCTATGGCCGAAGTGAGTTCTTTAAGCACAAAGGAGTTGAATGTCTTATTTGCTGGCATATACTTCGTAGTAAATGCTGCGAAACCAGGGAGGTTCCCGTGCATTTTCTAGTCCCAAGTCACGTTAACTTAGCTACTACTCGATCGTCCAAAAGGAGACAAAACATACCTCTTCCGTGTACCCGAATACATCGAACCTTCTGTCTTTTGCAACCTCTTCTGTGTAATCGTGGGATATGATCAGATCGATTCCCATGTCTGTCAATGCATAGAAACCTCTGGGCGACTATTTCGGAAGACCATATCCTTATTAGCTTATGTCGACCAAGTGAAGTTCCCGGTACTCCAAGGGGAAGACGAAACCCACTTTTGCGAATCCAGCTCTGAGAATCTCTGGTCCGTTCGCCACATAACGCTTCCGAGCCCTGTACGAGGATAATTCCCATGGCTTCTTACCATTAAGCAGTGGCAGACCGGCCGTATACCGTGGCCTACAAGCAATTGCAAGCAAGAGGCTACTCAGCAGGAAGACAAATACCCCTGAATAAGCAGCCCGTACAGGGGCGATGATTTCTAATGCGGCGCTTAGCATAATAGAACCAACAGATCCACAGACTGAGAAAAGATTGTCAGCGTGCGGACCGTGGGTGCTGGATGAAAGATATTATCATGGGTGTGCTGATATGGAACTCCTTCCATATGGTCCAGGAAGGGCCGCTACACCGCTTCATTGTTGGAATGTCCAAGCAAGCCCCTTGCTTGTACTCGGCTCCTACTGGAGTTAATCGCTCACATTGCTGAACGCAATGTGGGACTGGGTGATGACCTTGAGGAAGAGCGCTTAGATTCTCTAGCACCATAATGTCGCAATATAGAGGAGCGATGCCACATCACCATAACAGTATTAGTGAATGCGCAAGACTGCGGTAGGAGATCAAGTAGTAAAATGATGGGAAATGTTACGGAAGGTCTGTATGACTGCCTCCTCCCAAATTGACAGAGCAGTGTCACAGCACCGCCATACATGGTCCCAAGTAAGATCTGCCTCGTGCTGGGAACAAAACTGTCGCTCTGCCGGTATCCGGGACAGCTCAGTGCCTGTGATTACCCTTCGGTGTAGCATACGCGGCGCTTAGACTTCTACAGTTCTAAAATCGTCCTCTGTTATTGATCATAACTCTCTAATCTTCATATCTGATTCCCGCGAAAGGCTAGTTATAAACAAGTAAGCAACCAGAAAAACATGCCGAATTAACGAACGAAGACAAGGATGGCCCCGAAAAAGTATCTTAAGACTGCTGCGTCGACCCCTCAAATCCATCAAAAGGGCTACTCAGTAGCAGACAGAAGTCTCACAAGCAACTTATTGAACTGAGCCTCTTCCATCGTCATCAAATTGTTTCTAAGGCCATCTCGTTCAGCCGCAACGGTTATGGGAATTTCATTCTCCAAAGTTGCCAGCATGAATAATGACATTCTGAACAAATTCGCCTCCCTGTGCTGTGCAACCGAATACAGTTTTCTGGCCCATAAGGTCTGCACATATTGCGATCGTGTATAGAAATCTTCTCTTTTCGGGGACAAGAACACATTATCGCCCGATACGTCAGGCAGAGTGAAGAAGAGCAACTGCGAGATCGTGCAGATCAGCTCGTCGGGATACATGTTCGGTTTATGAACGAGTAACAGGTCCCTCACCACCTCCTCTGATATGTGTAATCTGAGCCGGCTCGATACGCGCAGCGCCCATACTCGCCAAAGTACGTATCCAGCGATCGTCGGGTCGGGACGACGCAGATTCGGGTTGATCAACTGTGTCAAATCCCAAGCATCCAACGCGGCTTGGACATAATAGATCTAGGAGGCAAAGTTGTTCTGGCCTTTGAGTATGGGTATCTTAGGCAGGTCGATGGTGGTACTCTTTGGAAGGTTGTCTGCTTGAGTGCTCGGAGAGGGGCGGTGATCTTGCGCATATTGCTCGTTGCTCGGTAAAGGAAGAGCTTGAGAGAGGCCGGCGAAGGGAGGAACTTTGACTCGTTGAGGTGATTTGTTCATCTCGGAGTGTCAAACAAGGTTCTGTGAGGGTGGTAAGGAGGGTTGTCACAAGTATATGCTTGGTTAGTGGATAGCATATGTGTATGTGTAAACAAGGAGTTGAACAGGATTTCGGCGTAACTAGAGAGGCATTCGCCTGCCTGGTTTGCACCTTCCTGTTCCATTCAACCAAGTATAGGTAAGGAAGGCGGGCGCAGGAGCCATATAGATTCGGAAATAGGAAACGTTCATACGTTGAAGATGATAAAGATAAATGAAATATAATTTGGTCGGTAGAGATAAGGAGGCTCATACCGTTTGCCTCAGTACATCGCCAAACGTACAGTATCATCATCAGAAGCAAATGAAGGGAGGCGATCTATCCTTTAATCGCTCTTTAATTCTGTTATGTTGGTTTATGTGGTCATTCACTCATCACCCGTTCACGAACACTTCTCGAAAAACATCATCAATTCATCAAACAAGAAGATTCCAGTCCAGTCCAATCCAACTCGCGTGAAAACCACTCAAGTTCAAGTTCATGCATTCAGGCTATGAACCGGATGAAACCCCTTCCGCTGCTCGAGCAGATTCACAATCGGCATGAACAGTCTCCTTCCTTCAAACGAGTCCATCCGCCCCTCTTCCTCTGCAGACCTCTGCGCTGTCGCAAACTGCTCAATCTCCTCCCAGCTCACCCACTGCCATTCCTCGCACTTCTCTGGTTCGAGGACCTAACAACCCATCAGAATCAGTCACAAGCAAACAAAGCAAGACGAAGCCAATGAACCAAGAAGAGCAAGAGAAAAGAAAATTAGGGAGATAGAAAAAAAATCCAAGAGACGGACCTTCACTTCCACCTCACCTCCCCCAGAAGCAGAAGCAACCCTACATCCCACGAAACAAGTAACGTAATGCTTCCCCTCCGCAGCCATGACGTCGTTCGTGGCAGTCAGGAACCTGATACTCTGCGGGGGAAGATTCAGGCCCGTTTCTTCGAGCACCTCGCGCGCTGCGCAGTCTTCAAAAGACTCGCCGAATTCAAGATGACCGCCGGGAAGACCCCATGTTCCTGATTTTTGGAGGTTAGATATTGTGGTGGATGGTTGGGTTTTGTGGGGAGGAATACTAACCAGCACCGTGGCTGCCCTTGCGTCGTCCAAGAATAACTTTTCCTTGGGCGTTTAGGACGAAGACGCCGACTCCGATACGGGGGTTCATTGTTCTTGATTATTGGTTTTCTGGAGTGTGCGGGGATATATGCGAGTGTGGTGGGAATGGAGGGTTTGATGAAATGGGAGAATGGTAGGCACGTGACTGAGACTTGGGGAAGTGATTCAGGGAGAATGAAAGGAGGGGTTGTAGATATGGGGATGGTTATATAGAATCCGAGAAGAAAGAAATGAGACGAACAGACGGTGAGTCAGTGATTGTTGACATCAACGCCAAGAACTGCGGTCGTTTGCCCTGCCCTACGGATACAGGTAAACGCCGCTCAGCCACACCCATTTGATAGGCAGGCACAAGAGACGGAGAATGCCTTGCTATAATGTTTTCTTCCTGGGTTATAGGCGGATTTTGCCTTGGATCTGACTGAGCAGGCTGATTCGTGCATTTACTGCCAATTGAGGGGTTCTCTTAATGTTGATTGAGGTGAGATTATGGATCGGGGTTCATGTTCAAGGCGAATGAGATGAGTTGGGAATATGAGGGGTATAGAGACACTAGTATACAATCTTTTGCCCCGTCTATCTATTGTACATGGACGCAGAAATGGCCAGACACTCCGCTATAGTCGGTCCAGCAAGGATTTGACAAAGTCCGACAGTCGGTCCAGTGGCACGTCTTCTCTCAGATTATCCAGTCGACGACATTGCACCTCCAAGGTCTGCTGTTTCTTCCACCCCTTGCCCACGACCACGATCACCGGGTATCCAATCAGGTCGGCATCGCCGAGTTTCCAGCCCAACTGCTTGTCGCGGTCGTCGAGGATAACATCGATCGGAGAGCTGGAGCCGGACTGCGCGCTGAGAACATCGTACACCTTCTCGGCTTCTTCCTCTAGACCCTTGATCGGGACGACGATGGCTTCGTAAGGGGCCATGGCGCGCGGCCAGTTGAGACCCTTGGAGTCTGCGAGGCTGTCGGCGACTGCGGTGATCATGCGGGAGACGCCGATGCCGTGACAGCCCATCTGCATAGGCACATTCTTATCCTCCGCGCCGCCGCCGCCATTGTGGGTTTGGTCGAGCATGACAGATGCCTTGAGAACCTCACTGTATCGGGTGCCCAGGTGGAAGGTGTGGCCGAGCTCGATGGCAGTGTGCGTTTTCATGTGTCCCTGAGCACATTGGCTGCATTTATCTCCCTCGTGCATCTTGACCAGGTTGAGTCCGCTGGTCGTCTCGGGGAACCGGTCGAGCATTGAGTAGTCGACGTCGTCTACCTCGCAATTCACCTGCTGGAGCAGATCACTCAGAGGAGGCCGTTTGTACACGCGCACCTGCGAATCGTACATATCCAAGACCCGCGGTCGGTAGGAAGAGTCGTCCGATGCCTTGGCAGTCTTGATCTGTTCCGTCCACTGCTCCAAGGGGTTCTCGACGCTGAGATCGAGATCGATGCCTGCTGCGGTCGCGACGGATTTGACAGCGTGAGAATTGACCTCTCGCTCCACGGGCTCCTGGCCTCCGTCTTGCATGGAGAATTTCGGGTACCAGCCCCGGAGCAAGGTTTGCTTGTCCTTGGAAATAGCCATCCAGAGGCCCGTTGAAACGGTGAACGCCGCGTCGATGGACTTTCCTCCGGTGTCAAATCCACCCGCCTTGGGTGCCTGGTGGGAAATCTGCTCGGGCCCATGGGCCTTCCCATCCGCTAACTCTTCGTTATAGACACTGTCGCAGCTGGTGCAGCTGATGATCGTGTCCTCACCTTTCGCGCTGGGAAAGTGAAATTCATGGCTCATGCTCCCGCCCATGTTACCTGAGTCTGCAGCAGCAACCAAATATGGCACTTTGAGCTCGTTAAAAAGTTCCGTGTAGGCGGCTTTGACTGATGCATATGTCTTCAGCGCCTCCTCCACGCTGTGGTCGAACGTGTAGAGATCCTTCATGATGAATTCACGTCCACGAAGGAGCCCTTGCCGGGGTCTTGGCTCATCTCTGTACTTCCTCGCTATGATGATTATCAGCTACTTTTCGCCTCATACAGCTGAACAATCTGAGCTTACAGATCTGATATACCCGTAGAGGCAGATCGCGGTAAGATTTGGCGAGACTCCCAACCAGGGTGGTGATTTCTTCTTCGTGAGTGGGAGCAAGAAGAAAGCGAGACTCTTTGCGGTCAAGAAATCTAAACACCTGAAGGGTAGTAATTAGCGACAAGTCTTAGCCGGAAGTCATGGGCCCATACCTCCGAACTGTCCGTCAAACGTCCGGATCGCTCCCAAAGCTCTTGGGCGGATATGGACGATAAAGAAACCTTAGAGGCGCCTGAAAGTCTAGATTAGATTTTCCCAGCCAGTAATGTGGTAGAGCCGCTTACCGATTGATTGCATGTGTTTGTCGATCAGACGCTCTAGTTTATCTTGAACACGTAGTCCCAGAGGTAGCATGTGGAAGATGCCCGAGTAAGCCTGAAGCAGATTAGACCCACCAGACTCGTTGAGTGCACAGCATGAACACAAACCTGTCGAAGGAAACCACCTCTGACCAAAAGATCATTTGCATCCTCTAGTTCGAAGTTAGATCTATCATTCAGAGCGACGGTTCTCGGGGGTACCTTTTTCTCCCGTGACATTCTTCTTCGAGATGCCACCTGTCGGGATCCAGAAATTTGATATCCGAATTCGGCCATCAGTCTACAGAATCAGCAATGATGCCCGCACTTGAGCTCACGAGAACATACATGGTAACAGCATCCTGGAACTCTCTGGAATCGCAAGACTCCCAGATACGCTCGATACGGACCCGAGTAGCGGCCCGCAGTCGGGCGGACCCCGGAGAGCATGAATCACGAGAGATTCAATTGAAGCTTTCACAAAACCCTTGAGTCAATTGACCGAGCTGCGCAATCCCAAGAACCCCAGATTGATCGAAGTATACCTTCATGCCGGGAAGTAAATCAAATCAAAAAAGTCGGAATCGATGGGCCTCCGGATGGCCCGTGCACCGGCCACTTCTCGGCGGAACTATTTCTCCGGCGGCCTCGTCCGTCTGGGATTTTCGGGCGGCAGAAAAAAAAAAGTTATCAGACAATCAATTCAATCCCACATCTTGGCTGATTTGAACTGCGCTTCATGGCTAAGAATAAGGGTAAACGCTCCTCCGGAGCGAATGCGATTGTCCCTGATGGTGGTGTGCCCATCAATGATTCCAGTGCTGCCGGAGATGCTTTCCCCCAGCTGCAAGAGGGGGCTTTTGCCGGCCTGCGACAGAAGATCGAACAGAAGCTGAAGGACCAGAATGCGGCGAAGGAGAAGAAGAACAATAACGCCAAGCCGAAGCCGGGTGCTAAGGAAGCCCCGAAGCAGAACAACAAGCCGGCTGCCCCGACGCAATCTGCTAAGCGGGGATCCGATGCCGATAAGAACAACCAGGGCAAGAAGCGCGATCGCAACGGCGATGTGATTGCGAGAGGAGGAAAGAAAGATGCGGAGAAGCCCAAGCCCACGAAGAAGGATGAAGCGGATGACAATGATACCCTGCGACAGGAGATTCTGGCTCTGGGCGGTACCGAGGAAGACTTTGATCTACTGGCGGAGATCGAATCGGACTCTGAGGTGGAGGGTGCGAAGGAGACCTCCAAGAAGTCGAACAACAAGTCAGACGACGACTTCCTACGGAAAGAACTATCGAGTATGCTGGCTGCTGCTGGACAGGTTGTTCCTGATGATATACCCGACGAGGAAGCCGAAGCTGAAGATGAGGACGAAGAGGAAGAGGAAGATTACGAAGCGGAGGATAATGAAATGGATGTGGACGAGGAGGAACAGAGCGACCTCAACGAGGGCCCGGATGGCGATGTGTCGTCAGACGAGGAAGTTTCTCCGCCTCCGACTAAGAAAGAGACGAAGAAGCCGAAAGCCAATCAAGATCCGGTTAACAGCCTCCCTAAGGAATATTCCAAGCTTGTGAGTTTGCACAAAAATCTTGCAGGTTACTATATACTAATGCGAGGCACAGACGGTTTCCCCACGATCTGATTGGTACCACATCGAACTTCCTCCGATCCCTGCGAAGCAAGTCAACGCACTACCCCGACACTTGATTGACCGCGTGTACCAGCATGCCCTTACACTGCTAGAGAAGGAGAGCAAGATGTATTCCGAGGCCCAGCAAGCTTCTGCATCGTCCTCCCACAAGTTCTACACGACAATCATGTCATCCGGAACGCTTAGCGATAAGATTTCAGCCTTGACGCTTGCCGTTCAAGAGTCGCCTGTGCACAACAGCAAGTCGCTGGAAAGTCTGATCAACCTTGGCAAGAAGCGCAGTCGTGCCCAGGCCGTGGAAGTCCTCCGGTCCCTGAAAGATATGTTCGCCCAGGGTACCTTGCTCCCTAGTGATCGTAGACTCCGGTCATTTGCAAACCAGCCGGGTCTTTTGACGGCCTTCCAAGGCGCGGGAGGCAGATGGTCGGAGGGCGACGCTCTTCCGGGAGGTCTCGAGGAAAGCCATTTGATCGTTTGGGCATTTGAGAGCTTCCTTAAGGACCAGTATTTCGAGATGCTGAAGATTCTCGAGGTGTGGTGCAACGATGAGATCGAATTCTCTCGCTCCCGCGCGGTCAGCTACGTCTACGAGCTTCTGAAGGAGAAGCCCGAACAGGAAACGAACCTTCTGCGATTGTTGGTCAACAAACTGGGCGACAAAGCGAAGAAGATCGCCTCCCGAGCCTCCTACCTGCTTCTTCAACTCGAACAAGCGCATCCGCTGATGAGGATGACTATCATCAACTCTGTTGAGGAAGTCCTTTTCCGTCCCGGTCAGAGCCAGCACGCCAAGTACTATGCTATGATCACCCTCAACCAGACCGTCCTGAGCCTGAAAGAGGAGCAAGTCGCGATTAAGCTGCTTGACATATACTTCACTTTCTTCGTTGTTTTGTTGAAATCATTTAAACCCCAAAAGGACAAGAAGAAGAGACATGGCAAGTTCGGTCAGAAGGGTGGCAAAGATAAGGAAGACACAGAAAAAGGACAAGCTCAGACTGAAGAAATGCGAGATAAACTCATCTCGGGAGTCTTGACTGGTGTCAATCGGGCTTATCCTTTCACCAGCTCGGACACGGAGCGGTATGTTATGAATCTATCTACTCAACCTTAAGACCGTTACTAATTACTTCCATAGGCTTTCTAAGCATATCGACACTCTGTTCCGCATTACCCACTCCTCCAACTTTAACACCAGCATCCAAGCCCTCATGTTGATTCAGCAATTGACATCCACTCACCAAGTTGCCGCCGACCGGTTTTACCGCACTCTGTATGAGTCGCTCCTCGATCCCCGGGTGGCTACGTCCTCGAAACAGTCCCTCTACCTCAACCTGCTGTTCAAGGCATTGAAGAACGATGTGAACCCTCGTCGTGTCAAGGCTTTCGTCAAGCGTATCATCCAAGTTCTCGGCCTACACCAGCCAGCCTTCATTTGCGGTGTATTCTACTTGATCCGAGAGTTGGAGAAGACGTTCCCTGGACTCCAGTCCTTGTTCGACCAGCCCGAGGAGAACGACAGCGACGACGAAGAGGTGTTCAGGGATGTGCCCGATGAGGATGACGAGCAGCAAGAGCCAGTGGTTGCTGAGGCCACCCCGCAAAAGCCTTCCAATAACTACGACCCCCGCAAGCGAGACCCTGAGCACAGCAATGCCGACCGCACGTGTCTCTGGGAATTGGTGAGTTCACCGCTCTTGAATAAGTTCCATGTGCACATGCTAATACACTTTACAGCTACCCTATCTGTCTCATTTCCATCCGTCTGTGTCCGTCAATGCCGAGCATCTACTTGATCACAAGCCGATGAGTGGCAAGCCGGATATGACCATCCACACGCTCACTCACTTCCTTGACCGTTTCGTCTACCGAACCCCCAAGGCTTCTGCCGGTGTCCGTGGTTCGTCTATCATGCAGCCCCTTGCCGGCAGTGACGCCAAGGACCGACTGGTCAGCTCCGGCAAGCACGCCCACCACCTGCCCCTCAACTCGGAGGCCTTCTGGCAGAAGAAATCCGAAGATATTGCCGCCGAGGATGTCTTCTTCCACGAGTACTTCAACCGTCTCGGAAAGGACAAGGAGAAGGCGGCTCGCAAGAAGAAGGCCCAAGATTCCGGCAAAACTGGAGACGACGACGAAGAGCTCAGTGGCGCCGAGTCCGAGATCTGGAAGGCTCTCGTGGATTCGAGACCTGAGGTTGAAGGTGGCGACAGTGACGACGATCTTGACATGGATGATCTTGAGTCCGCCTATGACAAATCCGACGAGGAGGAAGCCAGCGGCGACGAAGGCGTCATCTTCAACGACGAATCCGACGACGAGGACATGGACGAGGACGAGGACGAACCCGCCGCCGTCAAACCCAAGGCCCAGCCCAAGTCCAAGAAGGCCGAGGAGGAATTCGACGAGGACGACGACTTCGACATGGACGTTTCGGACGACGAGGCCTTCGTGGGCAGCGACGAGGAAGTGGAACTCGGCACCGTCGACGAGCTTCCCAAGGACGAGAAGCAGGCCGAGAAGCAGAAACGCCGCAAACTCAAGCATCTGCCGACGTTCGCTTCGGCAGACGACTACGCGGCCCTGCTGGCTGATGAAGATGAGGGAATGTGAGACGATCAGTTCGGTGAATAGCATAGTAATCCGATGTGAATATTTCTACTGTAAAAAGTTTTCTTCATCTCTACACCGTAGCCCTCGTATTTTCCCTCTTCTTTCTTGCTCTACCGTCAAAATCTTGGTCTATTGGGCCTCCTCTTTCTTCAAATCAAGATTCGTGCTTCTGCTGCTTCCTCTCGCCGGGAAACCCGCTACGTGGTGTCTACTGCGCTAGAAAAAGACACGCCGACAGTTCGTTCAAAAATCCGGTCATCGGATAATCAAGTGGCTGGCCGAAGCATAGTCCCTCCAAAACGGGCACTTTAGAAGAAGTGTCCCAATCGATCCCGGCGGCCCCATCCAAGCAAGGGAAACAAGGGACGCCGCGCAGACGGCGCACGGTGCCATCTCTGATTTCGAATTTCTCGCAGAAAATGCCTGTCCAGTGGTTTACTCATGGTGGCTTCCGTTGCGTACGTTGCCAGTGTGCAGTGTAAATCTAGACAAATTTCTACATTGATATCGTACGGACAGTTTCCTTGACTCGCCAAAGAAAGCCTGCATGTGGTTTGCAGACAGCACCAGGTTAGAGAGAGACCTGGCGAAAACGGCGATGACATATCAGATAACAGATAAGTTTCCGGCTGTTACAGAAAGATCAGAAACTACCCTGTGAGTTGAACCTTAACGCACCTTATGGGCAAGAACCTGGCTGATATTGATACCGATAGAAAACTGTCCTGTAGAGTTAGGGTTGACTCTAAGTCCTGCAGGATGGTTACAAACCTGCAAAATACAGCGGTTTACAGCGGCTTGCGAATCCTGGGAGCGCCACAGTGGGATCCAAGACGAGATTGTCTGCATGTCTGTCATCCTCGAAACAATATGTGGCACTTTATCAAGCTCCCCTGGAGGTTTATGGGCTCTGTTGTCGTTAGTCAACGCTTTTCGATTGTGACAATGTCCTGTGATGTTTGGGCCCACAGCGTGTCTCCGGTGTATCCGGATTTCGAGCAGGATGGAATGCCTCTGAATCACCAGGACTCTACAAGGAATGCGCAAAGAATACGCACCGCGTATTTGGTCTGGTTCCTAACACTATGACAGATAGGATTGAGGAATCGGTAACAACTGTCACTCGAGGTCTTGTGAAGAATGCTCGACCCCTTCGCATTTCTCTCATGTTTGTTGAAAGGACTTTGGACAACGCATTTTCAAAACCCCTGAACTGTCCACTGCCCTCATCAGATACTTGGACAGACCCTGTGAGGAATATGATATACAACTCCATGACATGGCCGCATTTACTCTCCCAAAAGAGCCAAGTAAGCCTGTTTGAGAAACCCCGGGGAAATAACATACATCCCCAAAAATATGCTTCTGGCCTTCGTTTATGATCTTGGGCACAAGTACGAAAACCTGCTTGTCGAGCGACACAACGACGACCTTCTCAGCCAGTTGGTACCATACAACTCTGCTCATAGTGACTCCAATGCGTATGGAGTTGAACTAAAAGCAGCTGTTGAAAGACAGCTAGTCCTTCGGGGCACTGTGGATCCTGATGCCATTCGCACTTAAGACGACTGCGTCAGCCGGCCGTCGTTGAGGCGAAGGCCAGCAACCCCGCTAGTAGGGAGGATCAGATTCTCGGTGCGATGGCTATCGTTGCCTGGTTTCGGAAGGAGGAGAAGAAACAGAATAACGTGGTCTATGGCATTCTGTCAGATTCTCGGACCTTCTATTTCTACCGCCTCGAGAATTTCGCTTACAGCGTCTTGCGTCTGGAATAGGCAAGCTCGGACGAACAGCGAGAAATCATTAGACTCCTGGGCTCCATTTTCGACCATGCCAGCGTCTTGTCTCCCACCGGTACTCTCGAGCAGGTCCCCTCCCTCTCCCTCAGTCACGACCTGTTCGACCCGATGGACCTGGACAACCGTTTTCATTGAGGTGGATTCTCACGGTTTCATGACCTGGAAATGTCGGTAAACTTCTCGCGGAACAAACCGCGTTATCAAACTCCGAAGGAATATGAGAAAACCGGGTGGCAGGACACAGCTGTTTCTGGCGGGCTGACTCGCAGAAACAAGGCCGCACGTCAATCTTTCAGATTTATGACACTGAAAGTCTCGATATCAGACTCTGAAAACCCGAGAATAACAGTCATTGTGTATCGGACAGCCCCGGCCGTTGATGTAGGAAAGCCGACAGAGAAATATGCTACGATGCAGCGCAGCGAAACAAAATCCTAGGTAAAATCCGTCTGGTGTTTGTTTCAAGACAGTTGCGCTACTGTCATCAACCGGGAAAGATTTATACGCAGACCTAAAACTCCTCCGGGAGAGAACAACCCTATTCGCATAAGCACCTTAATAGCGAATGTGGATCAGCCTGGGTTTCGAGACAAAAAAAAAAGATGAACTCAATCGAACTGAACATCGAAATGAAAGCGTACTAGGGGCTTGATTCATAAAAGGTGTGACTGTAAATCCGGGCGCACCTGTCGAGCAAGGTTGTCAGACCTCCCATGGTTGAATCTACACCTGAAACAGACAGCAACAACCTCGTTTTGTTTGTAGCCCGAGCCACTCAGGTTGCGACGACGGGGGCATTCAATGTCATGGAAGCGAAATAGACCTGGACTAGATACGTCAACACATGGGCCACCTTGCCGATCTTCATCAGGGTTCAAAGTGAAAGTTCGTGATGAAGCCCTGAAAAATCCAACGGGCATTTTCGAGCGCGAAAGAAAAACTCGAGGCTTTTTTGGGCCTAATCATCCACTGTTGTTACAGTCAAACCAAACAGAATATGGTTATCAAGCTATCTCATTTTTCTACCTGTCTAACAAATGGTGCCTCCGCTGCCCAAAACACGAAAAAGGGAGGGAGCGGAAAGCAAAGGAGAGACTTCGACGTCCTTTGATACTCGCTAACAGTAGGAGAAGCAAGGAGCATTTGAGCCCAGTAAAACTGGACACCTGCCAATCTTATGTGCTAGTTACTAGGGAAGCACCGAACTTATCATTGGAACTATTCGACATACGCGACTCACGAATGAGCTCACAGTTCCCACATGGTGGTAGTGCCTCTGTACAGCGGCTATCCGAGGAGCGCATCATCCCCGGTTTTGGTTGGCCGGCGAATATCTACAGAGATAATGGCCAACATTCTATCAACAAGGGCGTTCAGTCCAGATCAAAGATCAAGAGACCGTGCATATCACTGCTTCGATCTTCTACCCTCTGTGCGTTGGCTCCAGCGAGGGAGCTGTGCAAGCCATGATTTGTACTCATGGAGAGATCTATGTAACCAGGTCTGGCAGAATGCGGCATTAAGGTTAAGAGACATGACGAGGAGCGTATAGCTCGTACTACTTACTTGCATTATGAATGTTGAGGTGCAACAGTCTATAGATAGACTTTACTACTATCAGCCCAAAGATACCTACGACTTCGTGGAAGATACGATTGGGCAAGACCGGGTTAAGATGAAAAGCATTGGGCTGGTACGAAGACGCGATGGCTGGGGGGTATTTAGTCAAGAGATTAGCTAACCGGGTGTACAATCATAAAGCATTAGGGCATAACATTATAATGTATCTTGAAGGCTGACATCATCATACTTTCATATCGATTTCCATCTTCATGAGGGTTGCTGCCTAAAATGCTGGCATCCCGACCATAAATAGCTGTACATAATGTCGACAGCCTTGAAAAGATTAACGGACGGAAGTTTGCCCCAGGTAGCCCAAAGATTTCAATAGATGTTCTATTCATTTGTTCGAGGTGCACTGAGATCTAATGAGAACTATAGCATTCTGTAGGGCTGCGGACTTGCTTGGCCACGGCTACCGTCCTCCTCATATCGATACATGCGCATATCTGTTCGAAAGGATTACAGCCACGAGCACGAAGAACAGGGGAACAAGAATGAAGCATCAATTAGAGAGATATTTACGGTCACCGGATAGATGAGCATCAACCAGATCTTCGGGTGCACCATAGTGACTCTACTCTAGTGCGGTGTACGAAGTATAGGAGAAGAGAAAGCTCCAATTTCTGAACTCTGTCCACAAAACCCATGACCCTTTTCTTCCTCAATTCCATCATCAAAATTGGAGAGATAGTAGATGCCCGTACTTGTTCTCCGTCCATACTCCCACTAACCAGACATAGTTTGTTGGATGTTGAGGCGCATCCATGTGGGCCGATCCGAGATGGTGCAATCACCGCTAATCTGATACCATCGATGTAGAACCACCTACATCTTGCGACGGGGAGACGATTGGACGAGAACCGAGGGCCAAATGACAAGCATTCTTGAGCTCCGATGGAGCTGCTCTAGTTAGTAAACTACCTGGTCCTAGCTAGCTGGAATGAACCTATAAAATTGAATCTGCGCGAATCCTGTTCCGTAGAGCGACGTGGGGACTACTTGGTAGATGGTGGTCAGGTCTATGTACCACTTTGCTCAGGCCATGGTACTAGTGAGCTGGATACGAGGATTTTTTTGTTGTCAGTATGAGATAAATGCTTTAATCTAACTCCTTCGCCCCAATAGGTCGATGGCGTGCTCGATACATTTTCCATCTGACTGCCCTACTTCGTACGCACATCTAGTACTTACTGAGTGGTATACATACTACTGCATAGGTAGTGAGTACAGAGTACAGACTACGGTCGAGGCTAGGCCAGCCCTAAAACCGACAGTCGGAATCGGGAAGTGGGGATGCAGTGGCATGGCCTGGCATGGCATGGATGAGTGGGACAGGTACTCCGTACAACGAGCGAGAACATACAAGGAGAGCCCGGTTGGTAACATGTGAACGTGCCTGTATACAGTAGACCACCCTCCAGGTTATGACCACATGCAACGCAGGGTCATCCCGACCAGGCGCACTTTAGGTTCGAAACTCCCCGACCGCAACGGTCTGCACAAGGCCCGGAGCAGATGGGAATGGCGCGGATGGGGGAAATTGAGCCGTGGAACCTCGAGTTCTAGATGTGGTTGTATAGGATGGGTTCTCTATCTACCAGAACCCTGCATATGTGTGGGACAGGAGATTCAGGGCTTCTGCATTAGGAATCTGATGCAGATGGATGGGATCGTGGACTAACGCCGGTGAGGTAGGTGGCGTCAGTCAATGTTGTAGAAAGGGAGAGGGGGGATTTCGCCTAACAAAGAAAGTGTACTTATGGTGTGTGTTCCTTGCTATATCGGAGATGGAAAACCATATGATAACGAGGCATTCCCGTCATACGACGCAAGGGCTTCAGGCACCTGTAGCGACTGGAGTCTCCCAGAGAGGCAAACGAAGGCGACCGGGCGACACGGAGATGGCCGTACAGTACATCCTGTGTACACCTACTGTAGACACACGTGGAACGACGATCACGCCATCAGCTAGTGCATAGCGTGCTCGAGGTTAATGCCAACCAGCAGTCAGACTATCGGTGCATCCTGCAGTCCTGCTACTGCTGGGTCCTTCCTGTCGGTCATCTGCCAAGAAAGCCTTGGCCAGGTGCAGGTTACCTAATTATGAACTAACTTATGAATCCAACTGTGCAGGTCCGTTCATAAAAAGGAGTGGATGAATCATCGACCAGGTTTGCACTTCCAAGGATTGCAGGTCGCACGCAGCCGACACCCAAGAAACCCCGAAAGAGGCAAGTCAGTTCTAACCGGAAAAGAAAGACGCTTGCGGGGCCTGGAAAAACTCGGATGACTCCGCCTGGCCGCTCCGGAGTTGCCATGATTGGCGGGAATCCGATATGGAGGTGGAGACTGGGGGGGAGAAAGGCAGAAAGGTTGCCCCAGACCCGCTGTATATCGTGGAATGCTCACGGACTAGTTCGCTTCGGGTAAGCCTGCGAGCAAGAAGAGAAATGAGAAAAAAAAAAAAAAAAAAAAAAAAAAAAAAAAAAGGAAAAAGTAAAAGAGGCGAGAAAATTTCAACTCCAATCGCCCGGTTGTGATCGTAGGACAGACATGGCTGTGGTAAATTTCCCATTTGTTCAGGGGGAATCCAGGTCCGTGGATGGTCAGGGATTCAGAGTTAAGAGCCGTCACCGTCCAGCGCCCCACGCCGAGCACGTCATGGTCTGGATTGCAGTTTACCTTAAGAGTTAAGGCCATGGCCGCATTGATCGCGTTGGCTGGACTCGGAGCTTAGATTTAGTTATTTAATTATAATACTATTTAATATTTAATATTCAATTTTTATTCTTATTTTACTTGCTACCGCTCTTATCGGTCGATCTTCACCGAATGGACGGAATTAATTTAAGCCATCGTTACTAGAAAGTTAATTGCAGCCAATGTGACAACCAGATAAGAAAGTAGAGAAAAAACGAATTAAAAAAAAAAAAAAAAAAGACTAGGATTCCCATCCAAGTCGTCCTCTTAAGCCTTTACTTTTGTCCCTTGGCTTTGCTTCGCCTTTTCTTGATTTCCTCTCAAGACTTTTCGCCCCTCGTCCGGTGTCTTGGACTCTTGGTACGCCGCCCATCGTCTTTCCGGTAGGTCCAATGCACTTCCCACTTCCAACCCTCTAGCGAACACTCGCTTGACTATTTCTTCACTCGCTTCGTTCGGGTCGATTTTTATAAATCTCTCTGCCCTCGCCTGCTCAGTCTTTTCAACCCATTGCTCGTCTTTACAGCAGGGGGAATCTCATTGCATTTCCCTTCCGTTATTAACCCAATTTCTCTAGATTCGTCTCCGCCTAGTACTTCCCTTTTTTTTTTCTTCGCCGACTGGAGCAGTACATGCATTTGCGACTCGTGAACGTGATTTCGTTTTCCCATTCCATCGACTCCTTCCACCTGCGGTTCGTCCGCTCCATCAAATGGCGGAGTACAACACAACCCAGGCCGCGGGCCGTAGGCCCTCCTTCACCTCCGACCAGCTCGATCCGGCCAATGACAAGGTGAAACTGGATCCCGAGACTCAACAGCCCATCGGAATGGACTCTGGATCCGAGGGAGGCGACATCGGAAGACAAATCGAACTGGAGGCCGGAAATTCCATCAAGTATCGCACTTGCAGTTGGCAAAAGGTACGTCGCAAGCGCTGTCAAACCCCCAATCTCAAAAGGCCATTGAACGATAGCTAATCCAGAGACTCTATTGTAGACCGCGGCGCTGCTTTTCTCGGAGTATATCTGTCTTGCGATCATGTCGTTTCCCTGGTCCTATTCCATTCTGGGTCTCGTTCCGGGGTTGATCCTAACCGTATTTATCGCGGCGGTTGTACTCTATACATCGCTGATTATCTGGTACGTGTGTCAGGGCTGTCGGTTCGCTAGCGCGCATACTCATGGGTGACTTAGGAGATTTTGTTTGCGTCATCCGAATGTCCGCGACGTGTGTGACATTGGGCAGCTCCTCTTCTGGGATTCGAAGATTGTCTGGTACCTGACCGCCATAATGTTTTTGCTGAACAACACTTTCATTCAGGTTGGTGCCCCTCGGTTTATGGTATTGGACAGATCTAATGTCTAGTTAGGGCTTGCACTGTCTGGTCGGCGCCGAGTACTTAAACACGGTCACCGGTCATCCCACCTGCTCAATCGTGTTTGCCCTGGTGACGGCTATTGTGTCCCTGATCTTCTCGCTCCCGCGCACATTTAGCACGCTGTCGAAAGTGGCAACCTTCTCGGCTCTGACTACCTTCATCTCGGTTCTGCTGGCCATGATCTTTGCCGGAATTGAGGATCATCCCGCGGGCTACAGCGCTAAATTGGGCGAACCCATTATAACGGCCATTCCCGTGAAGGGGACAACCTTCGTCTCCGGCGTCAGCGCTTTCCTGAACATCAGCTATACCTTCATTGGCCAGATCACCCTGCCAAGTTTCATCGCCGAAATGAAGGAACCCAGGGATTTCTGGAAGTCGGTAACTGCGGTCACGATCGCAGAAATCATCGTGTTCAGCTTGGCGGGATCTATTGTATATGTCTACACCGGTAATCAGTACATGACTGCGCCGGCATTTGGTTCGCTGGGAAATGAGGTCTACAAGAAGGTGTCTTTCTCCTTCATGGTCCCGACCTTGATCTTCCTCGGGGTGCTGTATGCCTCGGTGTCTGCGCGCTTCGTCTTCTTCCGCCTGTTCGACGGAACTCGTCACAAGGGCAATCATACTGTGGTCGGCTGGGCCGCATGGACCGGTATTCTGGTTGTCCTGTGGATCTTGGCCTTTATCATCTCCCAGGTCATTCCGTTCTTTTCCGACTTGCTCTCCATCATGAGTTCGCTCTTCGACTCCTTTTTCGGCTTCATTTTCTGGGGCGTTGCGTACCTCCGGATGAGGCGAGAGGACTACGGGCCGGGGTTCTATAAGAACCGAGGCATTCGAGGCTGGGCCGGAGCCATACTGAACGTCGGCCTGATTGGCGTGGGGCTCTTTTTCCTGGGACCAGGAACCTACGTAAGTTTTTCTCATCCTTTTATCTATTAGAGCGCGGGCTTACTAACGAGATATCAGGCTTCTGTCGAGAGTGTGGTCTTGAACTATCGGGCTGGAACCGTCGGAAGCCCCTTTTCCTGCGCCAATAACGGACTTTAATGATAGCCTTCATGACATGTTTGATTTTGTTTACTGTACTGTTTCCAGAAAATAGCTGGGATTTGTGTTGTGATGTCGAATACACCTCGAGAGAAGGGCGGTGCTAATGTCGAAGGACTGGAAGGCCGGATTCATTTGATGCGGGCAGATCTTCCGTTTTCGAAGCAGGGATCTTGATCTTTCTCAACTGCCCAACCTTTATTATCATGGGTCAATACAAAAT
Organism: Aspergillus ochraceus; assembly: GCA_004849945.1. Classification (NCBI taxonomy): domain Eukaryota; kingdom Fungi; phylum Ascomycota; class Eurotiomycetes; order Eurotiales; family Aspergillaceae; genus Aspergillus; species Aspergillus ochraceus. The sequence goes on along the minus strand of SSOS01000005.1, from coordinate 3,593,254 downwards.
AACCTACTGCTCGCGAGCAAGAAAGCCCTGTAGATCAGCCGGAAGCTGGTCTGCTGAAAGAACAAGGGCTTGGAGACCACCCCAGACCCAGGGTGGGATTATGGATGATGCAGTGCTGCTTCTGTCCCTTACTCGCAGCAGGTCCTGGGGCATTTATATCGTCGTCGTAGATCCCTCGCTCTCCTCACGCTGTGGTAATGTATGGGCCGGATCACCGCCTGGTGCGGGCACCGCCACGTCTGGGATAGCATGATGATAGGATAGAACTGGAGGATCAGGCGCGAAAAGTAGATAGCATTCTGCATTGATATGATTAGACTCGCTGATAAAACCACTTGTATATAGAAGATCCTGGAGTTCTACTCCGAAGAATTGGGTTATAGTCGGAGCGGATGCTTGAAGCTAGATTAAAATGACGTCCCTACTGTTCAGTCGCTAGAGATGATCCAGGCAGTCAAACAATGGAATCCAATTGAGAACCCGTGATATCGTACACTCCGCTCTGTGGATGTGGAGTTGCCCGACGTTGTCCGCGGGAAGGCTACCCTATCGCCATGTGACTTTCCCGCTATCTCCGCATGACCGTCCGCTCTTCAACCCTCGCGTTGCTCCTCCGATTTGGTTTCTGTACATCATCCTCTACACTCTTCAGAACTGCATCATGTCTGCCGTACGGCCCTTGCGAAGAGGTCTTCACCTTCTGGGATCGAGATCGCTCGCCCAAACCGCACCTGCCGTTGCCAATGGCTCTTCTCTCGTCCCGCGGCAGTTCGCTTCTCCGCGCGGTCTCCGCTCGCCGCTCGCCGCTGCTGCCCGCCCTTCTCCCCGTACAGCCTCTCTAGCTGCCAACGGTGGTGCTCGTTATGCCTCATCCAGCTCCTCGGGCCCCGTTAAGCAGACGCAGCTCTACGACCTCCATGTCGCCCGCGGTGCGAAGATGGTGCCCTTTGCGGGGTACTCCATGCCCCTAAAATACTCCGATCTGAGCCATGTGGAGAGCCACAAATGGACCCGGGAGAAGGCTAGCTTGTTCGATGTGAGCCATATGTGCGTATCCAGCTTTCCCATTGGCAATTGTCAGTCAGAATTAGCGATTCTAACACAATCCCTCCAGGGTGCAACACCAGCTTAGCGGCCCCGGTGCCCAGGAGCTCCTGATGAAGGTCACCCCGTCCTCCCTTGACAAGCTCAAGGACAACCAGTCCACGCTCTCCTGTCTGCTGGAAGAAGCCACCGGCGGCATCATCGATGACACCGTCATCACCCGCCGGTCCGCCGACACCTTCTACTTCGTCACCAACGCCGGCCGCCGCGACGAGGACCTGGCATTCCTCGAAGCCGAGATCGACAGCTACAAGAACACCCACGGCGCCGACAGCCTGAAGTGGGAGATCCTCAGCGACCGCGCCCTCGTGGCTCTCCAGGGTCCTCTCGCCGCGGAGGTCCTGCAATCGCACATCCACGGCTCCGGCCCCGAAACCGACCTCAGCACCCTCTACTTCGGCAACTGCCGCTCCCTCCACATCACCCTCCCCAACGGCTCCCCCACCGCCCACCCCCTCCTGATCTCCCGCACCGGCTACACCGGCGAAGACGGCTTCGAGATCTCCATCCCCTCCGCCGGCCACCCAGAGCTCCCCGCGCAAGTGACCGAGCTCCTCCTCTCCAACCCCGAACAGGTCCGTCTCGCGGGCCTCGCCGCGCGAGACTCCCTCCGCCTCGAGGCCGGCATGTGTCTATACGGCAACGACATCTCCACGGCACAGACGCCCCCCGCGGCCTCCCTCGGCTGGGTCGTCAGCAAGGACCGTCGCGACCCTACCTCCCCCTTGTCCAACTTCAACGGCTCCTCCGCCATCCTCCCCCAGATCGCCTCCCCGGCCAAGACGCTCTCGCAGCGCCGCGTTGGCTTCACCGTCGAGAAGGGCTCGCCTGCCCGCGAGGGCGCCGTCATCGTCGACCTGAACGATGAATCTCGTACCCAGATCGGTGTCGTCACGTCCGGTTTGCCCAGCCCGTCGCTTGACGGCACGAACATCGCTATGGGGTACATCAAGCAGGGTATGCACAAGAAGGGCACCGAGGTGGGAGTCCTTGTGCGGAATCGACTTCGCAAGGCGAGCGTTGTTGGTATGCCTTGGGTTGAGAGCAAGTTCTACCGTGGTTAGAAAACAAAAAAGAAAAAGAAAAAGAAAAAAATCCCCCCCAAGCTAAAATAGCATGATGAATCAAACCCTACCCAGCCTGTTTCTTGCCTTGCCCTGCCTCACTTGCCCTACTCTAGATTATCTTTCACTGCTCCCTGAGTTAGTCAAAGGCGACTAAAGGAAGTTAGTCAACCCTAACCTAGTGTTGGGAATGGTGATGAGAGTAGTAGGCCTGGGGAAATGCGTTGCTCAACTCGACGCCAAGGTATATGATTCGATATTGACGAGCGCATTCAACTTTGTACATAGATATTACGATATCCTTTTTTTTTTTTTTTTTTTTTTTTGCTTTCTGTTCATTTTGCTACCAATTCCATATCTTTTCCTTTATCTTATTGTTTCGTTTCAAGCTTCCAATCAGAATAGCTAGGCTGTTAGTTTCATTAGTATTCGAATAGAACCAGCGGAGCGGTTGCAATATGCGATTTCACCATGAATGGATACGTGTCCACGACCTGAAAGGATGTATAAACGTATCTAGGTAGTATCTACCTTAGCTATCAGTGTTTTCAAAGCGTTGCAGTGCTTTACTGCATAGGCACTTAAAATAACTAACTCCACATGGTCTTGATTCTACCTACCTACCGCCTAATATAAAACAGTAAGTAGTCAAGTAAACAAGCCTTACCTACTCTACTTCCTCTATCCCAAGGAAGAAAACGAAGTTGACAACGAAGGTGGCAAATCATCCTCCCCCGTGCCCCAGGAACTCTCATTCCGGCCTAAAACCAACACCAATTCCCTCCCCTCCGTGAAGAAATCATGACCAACCCAGCTCTTCGTATACGGCTTTCCATCCAGCGTCGCAGACTGAATATACACGTTCTGATAGCTGGAATCGAAGTTGACGGTGCGCAGGGTGGCCACGTTCCCCGTGAGCGGGGATGTGATGGACACGGACTCGAAGAATGGGGTCGTGATGAGGTAGACGTTTTGGCCCGGGTTGGGAAAGAGACCCATCATGGTCATGGCGACGAAGGAGCCCATAGCACCGGAGTCGTCATTGCCTGGGAGGCCGGCGGGGGTCGGGTTGAAGTATTTTGGAATGTAGAAGTGGGCGCGGGCGGTGGATTTGGCGGGGCGAGCGGCGTAGTGGTATTGGAAGACGGTAAGGAAGGAGGGCTCGTTGCCGATGTAGGTGATGCCGCTGTCGTGGAGGTAGTCGAGGCGGCGGACGAATTGGGAGGGGCCGCCGAGGTGGGTGATCAGGGAGGCCATGTCGTGGGGAACGAAACTGGATTTGTATATTAGTAGTTGTGCAAAGCCAGGGGTAGCATAGAATATACAATTGGTATTCCCAGATGCTGGACTCGAAGGTTTCCGCGGCGTTGTTCTGCAGCGAACATGCTCGTCCGCTTGTGTCGATGTTGGAGCAGGTGATGGGATCCTGGAGTCGTTAGTAGTTAGTACTATCATGCTAAAACATAAAAGAGCATACCTGGTATCCCCATGTCCCATTCAGATACTTCGGCTGGAAGAATCCTCTGAATCCCGTATCCGTTCCATTGAGGAACGAGGTCTGATCCTCTCGAAACAGATTCTCCCAGTAGCGAGAGCTGGTTTCGTATTTCTCTACGTCTCCCGTCTTTCCTAAGCCACGGGCCATCTGCGCAATAGTGAAGTCGTCGTAGCAGTATTCCAGCGTACGAGAGATGCTCCGCGTCATTGGTCCAAACCCGAGATAGTCGAAATCCTCAACCGGGATGTAATTCAGCGATTTCCAGCTGACTAGCCCCCCTCGACCCTCGTTGGCCCAGTCATAGGGCTCTTCTTCGGCATCCTTTTTTACCGCTGCATATCCTGCCTGCCAATCAATGTGGTCCGTAATGCCCTTAAGGTATGCGTCCGCAAGAATGACATCCGCGTTGGAGCCGCCTTGGGTGTACCCTAACATGGGTTAGTCACTGCCATACCGAAGTTGGATTGAACACAAACCCTTGCAGAGAGACATGCGGCAATCAGGAAGCCATCCCAAGTTCTGTTGAGTATCGATCAACGAGCGGATCATTCGGGCCAAAGAAGTCGGGTCAAAGATGGTCAAGAAAGGCAATTGGGACCGGAAAGAATCCCAGAGGCTGGTTGGCTATCAGAAAGAGGATCTACAAAGTGTAGGCATACATACCAGTAGAATGAATCAAAGTACGGCTCTGTGCTCTTCCACAGAGGGTTCTCCCCTGTATAATCCTGCGGGTTAATCATAGTACGATAGATACCGCTGTAGAAATTGGTCAAGACCGACGAATTAACGCCCTCTTTTGACACGCGGATTGGGGCCATCTTCTCCGTCCACAGATCAACTGCCGCTGAACGGATAGCCTCAAAGTCAAAGTTAGGAATTTCAGCTTCAGCATTTCGACATGCCTGCGCGCTGCTGATGAAACTGAGACCGGTTCGCGCCTGCACCGTGATGTTCGGGGCTGATTCAAAACGAACAAATGCACCACCCTATAGATGTCAGCTCCAAGCATGGGAAATACCGAGTGACACGAACCGGAAGTGGGTACCCGTTTATGCTTCGCGAGATGTCGAGGTGATTCACATCGGTGCTTGCTCGCGAATTGATGAAAATACCGTGGTCGCGCACCTTCGCCGCACTGTCAAAGTCGACGCAAAAGTAGGGAACGTAGGTGCCGCTACCAAAGCTCGGTTGAAAGCGAGCATGCCCGGTCATGCGGCCTGTCATGGGGTCGACGGAGACAGTCCCATTGTCCTGACGTGTGTCGGATAGATCGGTGAGGTCAAGAAGGATCAGAGGGCTCGATTTATCATCCGTAGGGAACTGGAACCGAACGAGGGACGTGTGATGAGCCACCGTCATGTCCACATGGATGCCCGATTCCATCGTAAGCCCAAAGTAGCCCGGGCTTGCCTTGACCGAATCGGAAACGTAAGTCGTCTTTCGCTGTTTCTTGGGGTACACGCAGCCATTGACATCGTCGTCGCGACATTTTACGTAGGGGAACAGAGGGAAGTTTCCGAGAGAGGGTTGACCTCCGGTTCCCGAATCATGCAGACTGGAGAATCCGGTGATACGGCTGCCGTCATACGCGAAACCTCCCTGGTTGCTCTGGGAGTCGGTATCGGCCACGGCTTTGGCCATGCCGTAGGGCAGGGAGGCGCCTGCGAAGACATTTCCTGGACGCGAGAAATAACCCTCATTAGCATCGGAAGAGTAAGACTAAGCACCGAGGCAATTGCAGAGCAGCGGATACCTCCATTTGCGCTTCCAATAAGTGGATCGACGTATTGTAGGACATCGTGGCTATCAGGCACTGGAGGAAGGGAGTCGTCGGACGAGCCCAGAACGAATGGAGTTGTGGCCAGAAGCGCGAAAGCGCGATAAAGGGCCATTATTACTGGAGATAATTACAATTGACAGATAAAAGAGTGACAGGAGTATCTAAGAACGGCGAGTCGGTGACAATAATTGCCTTACGCCGGCCAGAGGGTTCCTTCCCGGCATGCTGTCTGGCAATGCAGTCCAGCAAGGGGCGCCGGACTCCGAGAATGGGCCATTCATGGACATTAGGAGTCTTCGATAGCTAAAGCTAATATAACTGCAGGCATGCTGCAGGCGCAGAGAAAAATGCAACGTGCCCCTGAAGATCGACGCATGTCTCACCAACAGTAGGAGAACGATTATCGATTAGGGCTATGGGAAATGAGCAGTTCACGCTAGGGTCCAGAAATGCGGAGGATCGATCCAATCTGGGGGATTCAGCGCCATGCCGTGACAGGAATGGTGTCAACTAGCCCATAGAAGTAGAACGGAGCTACGGAATCAACCTGCCCATGTTGTACAGACTTCAGAGAAAGACCGCCGAACACGACGGGAGACGGAGAAAGTCGACGGACTCGAATGTTTTCCTTCCCTTTTTCGGACTAGGGCCGACATGCAGTCCGGACGATGATGCGGCAGGACATCATCCCACCCGGAGAGGACTTATAAGGTCGCTGGATCCCATAGTTCGATCAAGACCGTCTGTTTCTTACCATTCAAGGCTGGGCCACGATGAGACGACATCATATCGAAAGTTCTCCGCCGGCCGTTGAAGGTGGATCCCTGACCGTTGATGGAGGATGAAGAAGGAAAAAGGAAGAAGAAGATCCACTTGGCCGATGGAGAGGGCGACTGTCACGTGCCAGGGGCAGTCATGCCGCGCAAAGACAACAAACAGGGCAAACCACGACTTGTCCAAAAGGCATCACTCGAGGATTTGGTGTGAATTCCGGCATCATCCGTGACGATGTCTTACTTCTTCCTCTCTTCTTTCTTTTCTTTCTCTTCTCCATGTCTCGTCGGATTACTCATCCTCTCCATCAGCCGAGGTTATTTCGGTCTTGTCCGCCTCGCCCTCGACCAATCAGAAAGGAGCGGTGCCCTGATGATCTTCGGGGCTGCATGAAAGACCGTTGGCGATGAACTTCCGGAGGCTCGCCAGTCACTTACGCTGACCCGGATTCCCCAATTTCCAGTCGCATCGCTTTCCCTCTAGACGCTAGAAAGCAAAAGAGCCTCGGAAGCCTGCCTCTGGGATCCATTTCTCTGCCAAGTCCAGACTCTCCGTCATGCCGCGAGTCCCAGTGTCGAGATTCTTTCGGGCGGTCCCCACTACGACCAGGCTCGGTCTCAGCTTGAATCCTACAAATAATGCCCCGTGGTTCGTGCGTCTGACCCGTCAGAATCGTCTTCGATTGTACTCTGCTGGTAGGCTGCCGTCTTTTCCCCTGATTGATCCTCCGTGCCCCCGGCCGTCCGATGACTTACTGATCCCCTGAATCCCTCCCTGCAGAAGCCGCCTCCTCTCCCGTTTCACCGGAGCTCCCCAAGCCTCGGTCCCGCTTTCGTCGCTTCGTGGGATTCACTTCCATCGCTGTTCTTGCCTTCGCCGCCGGATTAGCCTACCAGACTCAGAAAACCGTGTCGCGCATGATGACGGTTGCACTGCCCACCGACGAGGAGACCCTCACTTCGTTCATCCCTCCCGATGCGATATCCCAGGAGGTGGAGGACTTCATCCGCGACCATCCGCTCGCCGTGTCGCTGCGGGAGAACCCGGCGTTCACCGAATCGCGTCCTCACCTGAAGATCCCGGAGCAGATGCGCACCCGCAATCTGACGGCCGGTACGCTCGCGGGTCCTGAAAAGATCGTGGTCCCTCCGTATATCTTCTGCGAGGAGGGTGGCAAGAGCCTGATCTCCCTGTTCTATCTGGGCTCGAATATCTGCGGACACCCGGGTATTGTCCACGGTGGTCTGTTGGCTACTCTGCTGGACGAAGCCATGGGGCGGTGCTGTTTCCCTGCTCTGCCGAACGGGGTGGGTGTGACGGCCAACCTGAGCATCGACTACCGCCGGCCCGCCATGGCCGAGGCCTACGTCGTGCTGCGGGCGGAGACCGTGAAGGTCGACGGTCGGAAGGCGTGGGTGGAGGGACGCATCGAGACTCTGCCTGAGGAGGGCAAGGAGCCGGTTGTCCTGGTGGAAGCGAAGGCGCTGTTTGTCGAGCCTAGGCAGGCTGCGGTAGGTTCACTGACTGGATTGAGACTAAATGAAAAAGTACGCTGACCACATTGTTCACAGGCTATGTCGAGTCTCTACAAAGTCACCAACTAGAAATTAGACTAAATGGGGGCTATGGGCTATCTGGGGGGTGTCTATATCCAGAGTTCGGGCAGGGCCGGCGTATAGATGGGCTTGTATTTATCATTGTATATATTATCTCTCTCTCTTGGACGAGGCACATTGCCCGTCATTAACTAGAATGTGTAAGATTATCCCTAATAGACAGACTCGATTTATGGACAGGCATGATAAAAATGGCGGGTTATCTCTTACGTAGCCTCTCCCGCGGGAGATAATCGGATTGACCGCCTCCGGCCAGCTGCAGCTCCGGCGAGATTCGCAGCATGACGGACTCACCTGCTTCCACCTCCCTCGATCCCCGACTTTCCCTCCAACTTCTCCTCCGTCTTACCTCCATGCCCGCTTCGTCGAGCGCGGCAACGGATTCTCCTCTCTACTAGTTTCTCTGTTCGTTTCTCCCCGGATATCTACCCAACCCCTCTCCCATCATGTCCAAGACAGCCAAGTACCTCCTCGTTTCCCTCCCCACCTCCATCACTCCCTCCCACCATCGCGACGATGCCCTCGATGCCGTCTCCGCCACCGTCGCCCCGGAAAACGGATCGGCCGCGCCCTTCCCCATCCCGGAGTTCAAGATCGGCACGTTAGACGCCCTCGTGCAGCAGGCCGACGAGCTGGCCAAGCTCGAGTCCGCTTGCCAGGCCGTGGTGGTGAAGGTCGGAGATGCGTTGAAGAACATCCTGGACGGCGACGAAGCGCAGATCGAGAAGATGAAGACCGTGAATGACAGTATGTTGTGCCTACCTGCCTGTCTGGTTTCTAGATGACTCGTTGTCCGTGAGCGACGGTCGGTTAACGTGGTGATGTAGAGCCGGTGGACCAGTACCTGCGGACGTTCTCGTGGAACAAGGTCAAGTATCGGGCGGATAAGTCGCTAGGTGAATTGATCGATCTGCTTCAGAAGGTATGTCTCGGCATGGGACTATTGAGTCGGCGGCCCTAGGCTACTGGGGTTGAGTTAACTCGCGCATAGGAGGCCGCTAGCATCGATAACGACATCCGGACGAAATACTCCCAATACAACCAGGTGAAGGGTAACCTGGCGACTCTCCAGCGGAAGCAGACGTGCGTTATCTGGACCACCCCGCGGTTTTCTACTTTCGGATTTGGATTCTAACACGTATACAGAGGCAACCTATCGACCAAGTCGCTCGCCTCCGTCGTCGACCCCCGCGCCATCGTTCAAGATTCCGAATACATCGAAACCCATCTGGTCGCCGTGCCGTCCCAGCAGATCAAGGAGTTCCTGAAGACGTATGAGACCGTCTCGCCGATGGTGGTTCCGCGGTCGGCGACGCTAGTCGCATCGGACGACGAGTTCACGTTGTACGCCGTCACCACGTTCCGGAAACACAGCGTCGAGTTTGTGCACAAGGCCCGTGAGAACAAGTGGATTCCCCGCGACTTCAAATACGTCGAAGGCGGCAAGGAAGAGGAGCGCAAGGAGTTCGAGCGGGTGGGCGGCGACGAGCGCAAGCTCTGGGGTGAGACGCTGCGACTGGGCCGCACGGCGTGGAGCGAGGCCGTCATGGTCTGGATGCATGTGTTGGTCCTGCGGGTGTTTGTCGAGACCGTCCTGCGATACGGTCTGCCTCTTGACTTTGTCTGCACCATTATCCGGGTATGTTTGATCCTTCGCAACTCAAGCAGAGCTAGACTAACGAGTACATTAGACTCCCAGTTCGAAACAGGCCGACAAGGCCAAGTACAACCTGGACGAGAAATACTCGTATCTGGCCGGCAACGCCTTCGGCCGCGACAAGAAGGGCCGGGTCAAGCGAGACGACCCGGGCGAGATGCACGGCGAGGGAGGTGGCGAGTACACGGCATATGTGTACTATGATTTTGAATTCAACTAAGCCGAGGGGAGATTATCTCTGTGACATAATTTTGTTCTGCAATTTGGCTGGTATACTTGATACCTTGCTTTTTGGTAGCGTACCGTACATACATTTGTTATGCAGTTTGATCTATCATACCATGAAGTTACGTACTCTGGCGGAACCAGACCAGTAGGCAATCAAATCACCTCTACAGACAGAGTCATTTGCAACGAATCTCCCAGAGTTCTAACGATGATTGAATCAATCAACCGATCAAGCAACAAAAACCATCGTCCATCTATGTACATGTACAAGAAGGAACACAAGGATATCAACAACAGGAATCAATCATAACAGTCAAATCTATCTATACCCTTTCCCAACCAGCAAGCAACATCAAACAAACACAACTCAGACAAAATCTACTCCTTCTTAGCAGGCAAATAACCCTGCTCATCCAGGTACTTAATAATCTGCGCGACAGCATCCTTGACAGGCAGATCGACATTCTTGATATGCACCTCGGGCTTCGACGGCTCCTCATACGGCGCACTCACGCCCGTGAAATCCTTAATCACTCCCTCCCTCGCCTTCTTATACAACCCCTTCGGATCCCTCTGCTCGGCCACCTCCACGGGGACATCCACGTAGACCTCAACGAAGGGCAACCCCGTGTCCTCGCCGGGGGTAGGCACCTCATGCAGCGCGCGCGCCGTGTCGCGATCCACCCGGTACGGCGAGATGAAGGAGGTGATGGCGATGGAGGCGCTGTCGGCGAACAGCTTCGCGACCTCCGCGATCCGGCGGATGTTCTCGTTGCGGTCTTTCTCGCTGAAGCCGAGGTCTTTGTTCAGGCCGAAGCGCACGTTGTCGCCGTCCAGACGGTAGGCATGCACACCGCGGTCTTGGAGGAGCTGGTGCTCGAGTTCCACGGCGAGGGTTGATTTGCCAGAGGCGGAGAGCCCGGTCAGCCAGATTGTGAGGCCGCGTTGGTTGCGGAGATTGCTGCGCTCGGCGCGCGTGAGGGCGCCGGCGTGGAAGGTGATGTTTCTGGGTTGGGGTTAGTTTTCATTATGTAGTTGTTGGGGATAGGGATGGTGGGATGTGGGCATGGAGGGGTAATGAATGGGAGTGGAATTTTCAGGGAGGTGACATTGAAGAGCAGATTGGGGGAGGGAGTTGGAGGGAACGTACGTGGCCATCTTGGTGATTCCAGTATGTAGAAAGAACAATTGAACTGAAAGGAATGGACAGAAGTGTAGAAGGAAATAAGAAAGGAAGAAGAGATGAAAAGAAAGGATGAAGAAGGTACGTGGCGGTCCTGTCACAGAGCGGGGCGCTGATCGCGGGATTGCGTGCGCACTGCGTGTACTCTACAGTAGTTGGGCGGCGCTAGGTCTCAGAATGAGAGGATCCTGTCGGTATTTATATTGATATCGTTTCGATCTATATGTTAATGATTGTAGAGGTCTCTTTTCTTTTCGAGACTTCTGTGTCTGACCGTCCAAGAGATTTCTCTGAATTGGCGGTTCTTGCGTGATTTGCGGAATGAGGGGCATTGCGAGCGGCGCCGATGATCGGAGCGGAGAGTTGGAGTCAATTGTATCACCTCTGGGGTATGACGAATGGAGATTTATACTGTGCTGTAAGTATGCATGGGATCATTCAGGATTATAGAACAAACAAAGACCCAAAGAACTGAATTTGGAATGGTTAATGAGAACTCTGCAGATCTACATCCGCCACTGTGGTAGTTGATCTCCCTACACTTCAATCGGTTGGCCTCAGGGATAAAACCTGCTTCTGTCTTGTTGTTACTGAGCTTTTCTTCTTTTCTAACAGCGATCCAACCTGTTGATCAAGTCTCATGCATCCTCGAGTCGCATCCTAGGGTTCCGACTTGCACGTAGCTTATCACATTTGAACCATTCACCAGCTGTTAGATGCTTTCAGTGACCAGGTTGAGCAAGACTCATAGAGTCAATAGAGTGGAGCGGACCCATAATATCTAGTTGGTGGAATTAAAACTAGAAGGCTTCTCATGGCGCGAAAGGTTCAATTCAATCAAACATGTTCATGAACTTATCTCTGGAGTCATGAGCACGTCCTCTCGTGAATATACTTCCCGGCCAATTGAAGGTTCAATCTAGCTTCCAGAAATGATGACATGCATAGCCTTATACAGCGACGTGCGTAGCATTCCATCCTGGTATGTCGTAATACTAACTTTCAGCTGCTTGCCTTATCAAGGGATGTTGGTATTGACCCACTAGACAGAAAAAATCAAGTATGTCGGTTCCCATTTCATGTTATTTCGCATACATCAGTGGACTTGACTGGCGATCCGTGAAGCAAGGAGACAAGGTCGGCACTTGTCATTGAAACCTTGTCGAACCTCGTCTTCGAACCGTTGCAGGAAGCTTGCATCAGGCGACAGCTGAGGACAGCCACTTGAAGTTCACGAAGTACTAACAAATGTCAGACTTTTGTGACATCAGAGTGCAATTGGGGCCTCAGTAGGACCACTAATCCCCCCCTTTTGTGTTGCATTTTAGGTTCCATTCATGGGTATAAATACCTGGTAAAAGCCTGTAGAATCAACGCGGAGATTCACCAGTTAGCCCAGAGATTTCTTATTGCCCATACCTGCCCCGAGCCCGCTAAGCCATTTGGATTGCGTATTGTTTATTTTTGCTCTGATCTGTTAAAAGAAATCGGCTTGCCATGCCTCAGTCCAAAAGTGCCCTCGAGGCATCCTCATACTTTCATCCCAACAAAGACGACGCTTCGCGCCGACAAGTTGAAGAAATAATCCAAAACATGCTCGAGCAGGGACACGAGTACCCCACTCTCACTCAACATAACGTTGCCTGGGCCGAAGACCAAGACCCCTTCGGCCATGTCATGTTCCAAACCTATGGCCATATCTCCGCTCAGTGCGGCAATCGCGTCTTCGAATCCTTCCAGAAGCATCTTGGAGACAAGTTCCCGGATTTCATGACCGCCAAGGGGATCAGTGCCATGAGCAGGAGGATCACGATTAATGTGAGAAGGGTTGTCAAGTATCCGGATTTAGTAAGTTGGTTGCAGAACATATAACCAAGGGTATATGACGTCCTGACTTGATTGTTAGCTTATCACTGGAGCTCGCATCTTAGAGGTCCGTCCTGATCGGTTCCACTGGCATTTCTCTGTTTGGTCAACGAAGCAGAGAATTGCTGTGGCTGAGTCAGAGGGGTGGACGGTATTCTTCAACCATCGGACCGGGAAGAAGGCAGATTTGCCACGTGAGGGGGGAGTCTATGCTGATTTACATGCGGCGTTGGTAAGACGTGTGGAGGAATCCACTCATATCAGGAATAAATGGGATGAAAACCGGAAGGTGGCAAGCAGGAGGGCGAATCTTTGATTAATCCGAGTCGTAAGCATTGCTTGTAAAGCAGCTAGCCCTGTCGATTGGTTATTTGCGAATTTGCTTCTTTCAACAACGAACGTTTTCTATATATAAATCCATCGGCTCTGTAGGGAAGGGATAGTCAGACAAACATTGTGTCTTAGTGGCTTGTACAAACTTCCTTCCTTACAAACCGAATTACCACCTGGCCGGACCAGAGTTCTCCCAGTGCAGGATCCAATCGCATGCGACCATCAAGAGCTTTGTATCAACATAGACGATATTGCATCAATCTTCGAGCATTATGTTGCATTTCCATAAAAACATACAGAGCTAAATGTGGGTATGGCTGAAGCTGATAGGTCATCGAAATTCGGCAGGACAATTTTCCCAAAGTGGCCGCAAGACATATTCACATACTGACTTCCTGAACGTGATGTCCTTCCAATCAGGGGATGCAGAGCTCATTGCAAAAGTGCATTCAACGCATCTAGTAACCACGTCCAAATAAAATGGCAATATGTGGTACATGCTCAGCTCAAGCCATTTGATTGCCGCATCGTATCGGCTACCATAACTATTCCCCAGGTCAAGTCCTGTCTCATTCGCATATTCGTCGAAGGTCTTTCCATGCCATAGTTCCATGAGAATTATCCCCAGCTCGAGCATAGAGCGCTTCACGTGGTTCGTACATTCTTCAGACCCCAAGCCTGCAGAAAATGTTTGTCGTATGAAAGGTCGAGGGATGTCATGTCTGTATACTGCGCCATCTTCATTTGCGTATTTGATTCGCTACTGTGCGTAAAACAGATGGTCTTGCTCGTGAACGAAACTGATAGCCACGGGGTGGAATGCAACTGCATGATCGATGAGGCGATATTGAATGATATAGCCATTCGTTGGTTGAGGGTCCAGCGAATTGCGCGAAACTGACTTGGTTGTATCTTGGTGTTGAGAATTTCGTCCAGAGATACAATACGTTCAGTTACTGCGTCAGTTCCTGAGGAAGCGCCAGCTTTGAGATGCTTATGGTGGTAACAGAGACATCCGCCTTGAGAAAGATACAAATCGAGACCTTGGCCGCCACCCGTTGCTTGTTTTATTGAGTAACAGAGATCTTCCATCTTCTGGGGTGGCGGACTCTGCTTTTTCTCTGGTAAATTGATGGTAACTATGGTATGTTGCGGCCCAGTCATGATGCTGATTACATTTTAGTACTCATCAAGTAATCATTTTGATGGCTGTGATGACCTACCTCGCATAGTCATTTTCCTTTCCCTCTTCCAGCACTTTCACGTCGGCTTTATAACTTACTGTCGGCTTCAACTGATTTTCGCTTGGAAGAAATGCCACAGTAAAGGCAACAGGCGTCTTCTTAAGCGCCACTTGCTTCCTTTTCCTCTCCATTAGTGCCGATCGACTTTGAAGAAACAGCCTTGTTTCGTGCTCAGTGTGGCAGCCCGCCATGTACCCAATCGAGATAGCTGAATATAATTGATGCGCATAGTTCCGAACGGTACCCAGAGCTGACGTGAACTTTGCAATTGTCCGGGATGTAGATTGTAGAGTCACTTCGGTCTTGGACGCGCTTGTTTCTCGTATTCTGCGTAATTTCTCGGTGGCCTCGTTAAGATCTCTGATTTGCCTTTCTAGATCATCTTTCTGCAGACTAAATTTGATCTTCTTCGCAAATTCGTACTGTCCATTTTTGGGCACATGCGCCTTGAGGAGTGCAGGAAGATCTCCCTAGAACGGACATCAGTAAGTCCAAAGTCGATTCCTGTGCGTTACGTAGGTCATGCGAACCGGTGACTGGGATGCTAGACCACCAATATTTGACGCAATCTCGGTTAGAACCTGGTAACATCGAGTGACCGCCCTTTGGTAGGGTAGATATCCATCCCCAAGATATTCGCGGACGGCATCAATGATTTCCAAGTCTTTGAAGATGTTCGAGCTTGGCTGGCTTAATAGATCATTGATCTGATCATCGTCCAAATGCGTCGCACGCAGTGGAATGTAGAGATCAGATTCGATGAAAAACTTCTGGTCTTCCAGGGACAGTATGAGCTGCGCGACGAAGGGCTCCTTATACTTGAAGAATTTAATCCGCTGGCTGGTAGTTTTGTACTTCCCAATAGCCGAAACGAGTAGTGGTATCACCCCTAAAACAACGCCGACAATCTCAAATCCGCTCATTGTTCAGAGGCGTCCATAGCAGGTGGGATAACGAGGGAATGGAGAGACATGACAGAGGGATTTGCGGCGTGAGGCTGAGAAGTCGAATGCCTGCGGGGGGCGTGACCAGCCATGCCCAATCGGTCCCACTCTGGAGGGGCTTCCTGAGTGCAACTTAGACACGCCCAATCCACCCCAACTTCTTCACTCCCTACCATCGCTTTCTCTCGCCAAATAAAAAATGACCGTGGGTGACACGGAGCCCGCCGAGACTTTGGGATCAACTGGTAAAAGGGTTAGCGTTGAATTCGAAACGCTGTATCTAGGGCACCTCCTAGATGAGGACAGAAGTCGCATCACCAACGAACGCCAACGCTTCGAGTTATGGGCTGTAAGTCTTGGCCTTTATCACGGAGGGCACAGCTCTCTGGATTATCGATTTAGAGACTCGACCCCGCTCTTGAGGTACGCATACAAGCTTCTGAGAGATCTAGAGACAGGACTAGCCGGCGGTCAGTACTCACAGCGTCCTCGCAATGTTGTCTAGCACTAACTAGTCATGTAGTCAAGGCGTCATTGAATGACTTTCCCCCACCTTCAATACCTGAAATTCACAATGATGGTCAGGACTCCGAAGAGGATACTCTGCTAGAAAGCGAGCCAGAAGATGACGATTCCGAGGAGGATTTCTCATCTTACCAGACAGGGTCGCTCACTCAAGCCCACATTAACAATGTCACCACTTCTATCGACAGATTATACCGGCTCTCCTTTAAGATCCGGAATTCAGCCATGAGAATTGGTCTTTCCAAAGCCTTAAGGTATCAAGAAGTAGACCCGGACACTGGTGTCAATCTGTTTGATATGTATGCCTTGCTTGACAAACGACATGTTGTCGAACTCTTCTGTTTTTATGGCAACCAGAATGTCGACCTATCTCATACCAATTATCTTGTTGAGCGTCTCGCCAGAGCTAATACTCACCGGAGACAGCAGTTCCGACACTGGAGTAGACGCAAGGTTAAATATGAGATGTACTCGAAACCAACTGCACCGATATCCAGAGCTAACGACGTCGGCGCAGAGATGAAGCGCTATAACATTCCAACAAGCGATCCTTGCCATGTGCCATCACAGCCCTCCACAGCAACCTGGCTAAATGCAGCTCAAGTGAACTTAGAAGATGATGTCTCCCTCATATCGACAAAAACATTCTTTATAATAGAGGATGAGAAAAGCGATGACCATGGTTCTATTCCGCCGCCTCCTACGCTTAGACCAGGGACAAAGGAGTTTGAATGTCCAATTTGCTTCGCGATATGTCCCCATACAATCCTAAGCAAGAGAGCGTGGGAGTAAGTGTGACCCTCGATCGTCACTGGCAGCGGATAAGTTAAATTCGGATTTAGGACGCATGTCTTTCGCGATCTGCGCCCTTACGTGTGCACCTTCGAAAACTGCAAAGAGCCAGATCAACAATACGACACTCTTACCGACTGGATAGCACACGAGACCTCAAACCATGGCGTCAATACCAGCCATCAAGTTGACCACCACGAGAACACTCGCGACTGTCCTGTCTGTTTGAGCCCTAACAAAAACCCAATCCATATTGCATGCCATCTGCGACGCATTTCCTTTTCTCCCTACCCCAATTGACCGAGGAAAGTAGTGAATCCGCATTCGGTAGTGAGATATCTCGCCAGGCTAGACTTTTATCGCATAGCTCCGACCAATCCTCATTGGAGCGCGTTTCGTGGGATGCCTGGGCTGAGAAAGTTTCAACCAGGAGTGAGTCATCAGCCTCTATGAAAATGGAGACGTTGAATCCTTCCAGTTCGGAGACAACAAACCCCCTGGAACAGCAGCAAGAAGATATAATTTCTGGTATGCAGTCAATGACACTTTCTAATCAACACGAAACCCATGCAGCTACGCCAGATGAACGCTTGGGTTTTGTATTAGCCGATCAGATTGAATTGACAAGCGTCCTGGGCATTGATGGTCGTGGTCGTACCATATACACCGGCGTAGATACTTCCAGCAAGACTCTCTACGCAATCAAGGCCTTGCCGAAATCCGATGATGGAAAAGAAATGGCACAAGCACGGCGAGAGATAAGGCTTCACCATATGGCCACTCAACATCACAACGTGGTTTCATTGATCCGTATTATGGATACATCCAATTGCACATACGTCGTTATGGAATTTTCCCCGGAGGGTGATCTGTTTGATGCTATCACTGAGAAGGGGATGTACGTTGGGAATGATCTATTGGTCAAGCGAGTCTTCGTTCAAATTCTGGATGCCGTTCACCAGTGCCACGCGCTTAAAATCTACCACTTCAATATCCAGGCAGAGAACATCGTTGTCGCGGATCAAGGAAACACTCTTAAGCTATCTAATTTTGAGCTTGCTACCTCAAACCCTTACTCGAAGGCATTCAACTATAAGCGCAATCTCTACGCGTCTCCAGGTAGGCTTATACTTGTCTCTCGTTTTGCCAGACACGGCTCCACTAACTATCTAATCTCGGTGCAAAGAATCTTTATCATCAGGTCCAATCTCAGAAGCATATGCTTCGGTGCCCCATGATGTCTGGAGCCTTGGTATCATCCTTATCAATCTGACATGTGGCCGCAATCCATGGAAATTGGCTTCCATAGAAGATCCCATGTATCGGGCCTACTTAAAGAACCCGAAATTCTTGCAGTCAATCCTACCTCTGACCGACGATTTCATGGCCATCTTGAACCGCATCTTTGAACCCAATCCCTACGAAAGAATATTGATTCCGGAGCTTCGAGGTCTAATTCTGGGCTGCCCCTGCTTTTCCACAGACCCGCGCCCGGCCTTTTCGGAACCAAGACCTATGTCTACACTTGATGTCATGAACTCTGCGGAGATTGGCGAAGGGGTTGGAAGCGACAGTAGAAGTTCCGAACACCCTGGGCAACCTGTCAAACTCTCCGCTAAAGGCACGTTCCGAAGACACATTACAACAAGATGGACCCATGGATTCAAGCGGCATACTCCGTGAAATTGGCCACGAAGAACACGTGGATTATGTCGACATAAACATCGCCCCTTTTCTTCTAGATAGTTATTCGCCGCAATCAATGTGAGAAATTCAATTCGTTCATTTTTGATCACTTCGGCAGGCCACGCCTGGCACCAGATTTCTTCACAGCGCCGTTGACTCGAACAAAGCTTCTCTGGGTGACTGGGAACGACAAGAACCGGCTACAAGGGCTCAACTGGTAAATCTAAAAGATTCTACATTGAATGTATACCTATATCTTGACATCTACCACTGTCTACACCACCTAGTAACGGAACACTCTATATCATGCACCAGAGGGCTTTCCTCCAGCAAGACCGATCACCTTCTTTGCCGCATCTTCGAATTTATCAAAGGCGTGAAGAGGAAGGCCACTTTCGGCAATCTACACATTCGAGAATATCAGTCATTGAGCACTCATACAATCAAAGAAACAAGATCATCTTACCATCTTCTGCCCCTCCTCCTCATTCGTCCCCCTCAATCTCACCACAACAGGAACGCTCATATTCAAGTCCCGGAATGCCATGATGATTCCTTCAGCGATCATGTCACACCGCGTTAAGCCGCCGAAGATGTTCACGAAAATGGCCTTCACGCGCGCATCCGAGACGATGATCCGGAACGACGACTTGACGGTCTCCGATGTGGCTTTTCCGCCGGTGTCGAGGAAGTTGGCGCAGTGGCCTCCGTGGAGGGTGAGTGCGTCGACTGTGTTCATTGCCAGACCGGCGCCGTTCACTGTGGATGTTTTGTCAGCTTCGTTAATCTTCATGCTAACTATGGAGGATATTGGATTACCTAAGGTGCCGATACCGCCTTCACCGTCGAGTCTAGTTCGATATTTGTAAGTATAATGTCAAGCTCAAGTTTTTTCATGTTTATCGGAATGGTATAACGTACTTGACATAGACGATGCCGTCTTTCTCTGCCTCGACTTCCTCGGGGACTTCCTCGGCGGTATTTCTCAATTGATGAACCTCGGCTTGACGCCCTGAGCTTCTGAACGCAGCATCGTCGAATCCGAAGCGCGCGCCCCGTACTTCCAAGGTCCCTTGCTTGGAAGGGTTAGCTCGGACTTCGAGCATATACGCTTCCTTATCTTTGAATATCTGCCACAAGGCTTGCACTAGGTTCGCTAGCCCTCCATGTGCAGCTTCCGGGAGTAGTAATTGAGATGCAATCTTTCCAATTAGAGGACTAGAGGGGTTGAAGTCTGTAGTCTTGTAAGGGAATGGGAAACGGGCTGTGTGCGAGGGGTCGAAATCTGCATTGATGGAGGCTACAACGCAGGGTGTTAGTGCTGTTCTATCGACGGTCAAGGACAGGAAGATATCCGATTCCGAAGGTGGTACGCCGTTAACGGAGACGGATTTGTGTTTGAGCATGTCGAGGGCTTGGAATTGCTTGATGTAGAGGGAACGAGTTTGTAACTGTGGGAGGAGCTGCGATCTGGTATGTCTGGGGACCGCGCGTCTCATTGTATGGAGGCCTCGTTTCTGGGTGGCCACGTTGGTGGACTTTATCTTGTCAGTCCATGACAGCTCTGTTATTGTTTTTTGTTGAAACGTACCGTTGTGCCTTGGACACGCGCCCGGTTACTGAATAGGGTCTTCATTCCCTGTCCAAAGTCCTCGGGGTGGTTAACCATGACCGCTCCAGCGTTCTCCAGAGCCTTGTACTTGGCGCTTGCATCCGGCTCTCCAGGGGCCGTCCATGCGCCGGCATGGCCCATGATACGGCCTGGAGGTGCGTATCGGCCACCGACAAGAGCCATGATGGGTCTATTGAGACATCAGCGACACTCTTTGAGACTTCCTCAATAGCATTGACATACTTGGGGTTCACGCTCCTCCGATGATAACCCTTAATCCACTCCGCCGCATCAATCTCCGCCGTTCCACCAACCTCGCCAACAAGAATGATTCCCTCGGTGTCGGGGTCATTTTCGAAGATCTTCAACGCATCAACAAAGTTCGTCCCAGCGAGGACATCACCTCCCATGCTGATGCAAAGACTCTGACCCAGGCCCGCCCGCGTGGTCGATGCAACAGTCTCATAACTCAGGGTGCCCGACTTCGCGACGATGCCGACATTGCCGGGCGCAAAGCAGGGGAGGGGCTGGAAGCCAATGCGGCATTTTCCAATCGCTGAAATGATTCCAGGGCAGTTTGCGCCAACTAGCCTCGTTTTCGATTGGGTTTGGAGCATGGAGTGGATCTGCAGAAGAGGTTAATACCGTGCACATCCTTCCATGAAACGGGGGCCAACTAAGGTACCCTTAAAATGTCATGGATGGGAACATGTTCGGCGACGGCTACAACGAGGGGAATTTCTGCCTCAATCGCTTCTTCCACTGCCTTGGCTGTGGCGTTCCCTGGCACGTATATGGCGGACGCATCGGGTTTCGCCTTTTCTTGGGCCTGCGTCTATAAGTAGGGTGTTTGTGAATACGAGTACAAGGACTGGCAAAAGCGTACCGCCCGAACGGAAGGGAAAACAGGGAGCCCCAGGTGTTCCCCTTCTACTCCTGGTTTGACGCCCCCGACGATCTTGGTTCCCCAAGCTAGAGACTCTTTCACATTCGCAGTGGCCTGGACCCGTTAGCACCCGATGCCGTCAATTATGACATGAGGCTGGTCGAGGTATGTACTTGTTTGCCTGGATCACTTGTCAGCATGAACCAAGCATCTGTCAAATATTATCTAAGTATTCTCCCTCACCCGTGAACCCTTGAAACAGGACCCTAGTATGCGCACCAATCTTCAGATTCGGCAGCGTGTCCGCATAGCTATACCTCGGTCCTAAGGTCGAGAAGCGATTCAACCTCTTCACGGGCATTTGGACAATCGACGTTCTCCGCGCCCGCGCGGGAAGAGAGTATAAGCCAGCCATGGTGCAATTGCGACGGGGGGGGTCTGTCTCAACACTGGATAAGTGGAGAGGAGGTAGAGTAGGTGAGGAAGGTCTCGGGAGATCCGCCGCCTTTTAGACGGCCACTCCGCCGGTCTCGGACTTACATTGCCGGTGGTTTCCGAGGTGCCGGGGTTTACGAGAGGAAGAGGACAGGTGCTGATTGGGTTTCTCGGAACTGTGGTCTCTTGGCAGGAGTTGATCACGTGCATTTTCAGGCAGTCCGGCAGTCAGGCAACCAGGCAGAGATGGGCTCCTCCTTTTTCAGGAAGTTGCTCAGACGATGAGGGAATCTTAAGAGAGAAGAGGCATACAATGGACTATACAACAATTGCACGGTCACTCACCCATGCCTGGAAAGGACTCAACTCCAGAATGTAGGGCTATTGACAACCCTGTCGTATGCACGTCATTCCATCTGAATCTACTAAATCTACGGAGTACGCCGGACAGACTACACTCACCACCAAGAATCCCTGAAACGGGATCCCAAGCCAGAAAGCAGAAAGCAGACCTGCACCGATCAGCAGCAGCCACCGACTCGACGATGAAACGCGATCAACCGCCAGTCCAGCGCAGCAGAGCCAGTTGAGCCAATGACCCGCGGCGGCGGGGTCTGCCTTCTCCACGCCTGACGCCATGCATTCCGTAACTTTTGCTCGCTATTAATATCTCCCTCCCCGTGGCTATTGTTCTCGACCGGCTATCGACTCCGTCTGATCTTCCTCTTGGTTACGGAGAACTTACGGAGTAGTACTCACCGTTCCATCTCTCCGGTCCACTGTGGCCCATCTGGCAGATCGGTGGAATCGCTGTGTGTGTGTTTTTCCCTCCCCCGTATTTGCCGCTCTTGCCCAGAAGCTCCTTCCTCCAGACGACTTCCTCTGAGATCTTTCCTTCTATCTTAGTTTCTTGTCTCCTTCCATCAAGCAGTTCCTTTCTCTATATCTACTATTCATCTACCCAATTACCTACCTGTCCTCCTCAATTAGCTACCTAGTTCAATTGTTTTCAAAGTCCTCCATCAATTCACATCTCACATCCCACATTCCAGTCCATCCATCCATCCATCCATCCATCCATCCCAATCCAATCAATCAGTCATTCAACTAACGTCCTCTTCCCTCCCCTCGACCAAATGTCAGCCTCCGCAGCAGCAACCTCCGAGCTCCAATCATCTCTACGCAGTCTCTCCATCGCTCAAAGCCCCGTAAAGGACATACCCCGCCCCACCGTGCAAACAACAAACATGTCGGCCAACCGTCTGGGCAGTAATGCCGCTTCATCCAAGAAAAAGAAGGCCGCCCCTGTCGCCGACTCTTGGGAAGATGAAGCCGACGACTCATCTGTTACTTCGTCTCCGGACCTCGCTTCCCCAGATCAAGATGCAGATTCAACCCTCCTCTCCCCCTCCGTCACGGCCGAGGGCCCGCTAGACCCCCCACCCACCCCTATCTCTCCGCAGACTTCGCAGCCATGGGTTACGACCCCAGCGTACGCAAGCACGGGACCGTCCTCGTCTGCGTCGTCGGGCGCCCGATCGCCAAACAGGAGGCCCGAGAAGCAGACGGCTGTCGCGGGACGGATGATCGCGGGAGCGTTGGGCATCCGGGCACCGAAGAGGACGGAGGAACAGCGCGCGTATGACCGCTCCGTCAAGGAGCAGGAGATTCGACGAAGGAACCGTGAACGCGAGGAGGCGGCTAAGGCGAAGGAGGATGAGGATCGAGTCAAGGCGGCTGTTTGGGATGAGTGAGCTTACTTGCCGAGGTCATGGCACCTGGCTTTTACTTGTCGTGCTCCCTCTTTGGGTGGTTTTGCTTGTTTTGTATTTATTTGTTTGGCCTCTCGTTGTCTGTCTGTCTGTTTATACACATTTAGTTTTGTAGGGCTGTTTGGTGACGGTTCTTGCTGGGGTTTGGATGTAATCGTATAATTATGAGAGGCTACGGGATGGATAGTGGGTGGTCTGCTTTTTTGGGTGTATGCAAGGGTCTATCATTAGTCTACAATGAACTAGAAAAGTTTTGTCAAGTAGAAAAAGGCGTGCCTTTTTCGGTCGGCAGCAGGTTTTTTTTTGGGAGTTTTTATAGATACAAGTAGAATCCCTTAATTTCACTCTTCTTTTCGGTCTAGGAAAAAGCAGAACAGGAAAGGTAAGAGTAGATAGGTAGTCATTTGTGAAGAAAAGACAAGACATCATCCGTCCATACCAATCACGTCATGTCAAAACTTGGAAGGTTCCAATGCAAACACCACAGCGCCCGTCTCGTATGCGAGGGAAAATAACGACGAAGAAAGAAAAGCATTCGGGGGAAATAGGGAGAAACAAAGATGAGGATATCGAACATGTTCACATGACGAGACGTAGAGTATTGGATGAGGATGCGGAAGCTTAAGACGCGACGATCCTAGATGAAAGGAATATTCGGCAGGAGAGAAAGAAAAAAAAAAAAAGACTAAGAACGAATGGACGAAATTCTTTTGCGTTTTAGATCTAGCCTCCGATCTGCTCCTGGTGGACTTCGAGAGTGTCGCCGTCGGCCATCTCCAACTAAAAGAGAATTGACAAGTTAGCGGGGAGTTTCCTGTTGGGGGAAAGATGGAGGGAGAGAAATGCGACAAGCGGTATAACATACAGTGTCCGGGGTGTCTTCAGGGCGCACGCGGGTACCGTCGAACAGGAAGCGAACGGTAGACAGCTGCTTGCCTTGGCGGTCGCAGAAGGCATCCATGAGTTTCTTCAGCTGGGTGGAGCGCTTGATCTTGAAGAAGACTTCGTTGTTGTTGTCCGTGACCTTGATGTTCAGGTGCTCCACGGGAGCCTCGCCGGCGGGGGGTACAGAGTCGGACATTGCGATATCAAAAGATGGAGGATTCTGCGAAACGGGTGGGCTGGCTGTTGGGGTGGCAAAAAAAAAGTGCCATTAGCCTTGGGTTCGTAGAGAGAGGATTCGCCCCTCACCGTCGCAAGTCGCGAAGAGGCAGAAGAGGGGAACGAGGGAGGCAAGGCGAGGCGAGAGATGGACTGAGATGACAACTTACCTGGATGAGCTGGGAGGGTCGGAGATGACGAGGGGTCAGAGCCGGAGCGACTTTTGGAGCAGATATGGGAGACGGGAGCGAGAGAGGACGGAGGAGAGAGAGAAGGAGAGCGAGAGGTCGGAGGTGTGAATCTCATGGCTGAGAAGTAACTGGAAACCCCCACCAGCGGAGAGATCTCGGATAATCTGTTTTTGCGGTGCAGGTCGGACAGCGAAGGCGGTGAGAGGGAAGAGGTTGGCTGGGGAGTTGAGATGCCGGTTTGGTGCAGCGTCACTCTGCATGCATTCAATCACTTCACGGCTTTCCCTTTCGCCCTGACTTCTGTGGAATAATTGGTCGCTTGAAGCTTGCAAGAACAAAGAACCTGCAGCTTGCAGTGAAACAAACGCAGGAGTCAAGTGAATAATTGAGGTCTTCTTCACCTACCACTCATTATTGCTGGTCAACATTACATCATGGTAAGAGCTCTCTCGGCACTCAGAGCACCCCGGGTAACGGAGGTAAATTGAATGGTGAATGACTGGTAAACTCAGGGGAATATGAAAGAAGATTTGTCCTACGATCCCCCCTGTCATCCACGAGCAGTAAGTCCTGACTAGATACACATTCGTTAGAAACCAAATGTAATATTGACTGGTCGAGTAGTGTGCTATCCAAGGTATATATTTGGTCATGGATCATTCCTCTACGGCATGCTAACCTGAACCAGCCTGCCTGACAAAAAATTCTTACCAGGAGGCAAAGTGCCAGGCACAGATCGATGCCCTGTATGAATGCTGCAATGCGTTCTACCAGGACCGAGGCGACGGAGCGAAGACTCCCAGCTGTCCTAAACCCGATCTGCTGAAGCTGAAGATGAAGCAACGGGCGCAGGAGTCCTAACGACCTACGAAAATTTTCCTTGTCCCTTGGTGTTTCGTTCAAGAAGACCATCGACGACTTTGTACATAGCATTGTGGCATTGTGGTATACAGCGTAGAGAATAAATTCGAAGCGATTCGGCGAAGATTTCACACCATGAAGTGAATCCAAATCGAAAAATCGGGATGTGACAATTCCTTTGCAGTCTCAGCCCTCATGTGAGGAATCAAGAGCTAGGCTAGTTGAGTAATTGCCAGAATTTCTCTAAGACAATCGTGAGCACGCAGAGAGGCCGATTGACCTAGACGAAGATTGAAGCTGCTCGTCTCGAGACTCTAATGACTGCCTAAATGACATTAGAGAAAGAAAAGAAAGAAAAAAGAAGAGAAAAAGCGACGGGAAAATCCGAGGTTTTTCAATGCGTGCGCTGGACAGCGCTAAACCCCTTTAGGTGCTAGTGGCCCGCTGGCGCCAAAACACGCGGAACGAGGAAGAAGTTCGCTGCTTCTGCTTCGCTTCTCCTCCGCTCTCCCCCCATCCCAATCTCCTTCGGACGCACGGCTCTCGAGAAGCTCCAGTTCCGTGGAAGCGCTTTTGATCCCGCCAGACACGCCGGCCGTGCTTCTCATGGCTCCCTTGACGAGAGCTACGGGCCCGACCGGTTCCGCCGGCTTTGCCCCCGTTAATGTGAGTATTTGTTTTTTGCCCTGTTTCTCGGAGAACTTGTCTAGCTGACTCGGTTCGTCATCCGTTCCATTTGACTAAAGTCTTCTCAGCCATTTCCTTCGAACGGACACGAGGTTATCGAGCTCGACGACGACAGCGATGAAGACGATGATCAAGCCATGGACGAGGATGAGGATCTAGACACTAATGAGGAGGATGAGGAGGATGACGAAGGCGAGGAAGATGAAGACGAAGAAATGGATGAAACCGAGGACGGAGAGGACGAGTCACAGGACGACTACGGCGATGAGACGAACGGCTTGAACGGCAGTGAATCGCCTTTGGATTTGGCTCCCGCCCCGAATGGTCACAGTATGTTTCCCTTGTCCACCCGGTTTCGCCTCTGTATGCCCATTGGGTAAAATGGCTGACTTTATGCAAGAAACCCTGAACGCCCCCGCTCCCGAACTGTTTACATCTGCTGGTGCGCAAGAAGCGCTGCACCCCCTTCGCCGCACAGCCGACCGGGTAACGCGTCAAATCGAGGCTTTCGCGGACAAGTTAGATCGGTTCAAGCAACAGGGCAGTCGCGCCGATGGATTCGGAAGTTATCAAGCTGCGTACCAGCTCGTGAAGAACTACCAAACCATCGCACAGGACGCCATCAACGACATCTCCAAGCAGAGCACCGTGCGACGTGCCAAATTGGGCTGGAACTCGAATCGAGCCAACGGATCCGCGCATGACCCCAAGACCGAGGAGGAATTGCAACGTCTTAACTTGGAAGCAAACACCTGGCAGCTTTTGCTCAATCTCATCAGCGTCAATGACCCCCCCAGCATAGCTAGTGCCAAGCAAGCCCAGGAGACCGCCTTCCAAAAACTCCACCGCTATTCGTCCGATCGTGAAATTTGGGAGCAGTTCCTGGATGCAGACCACTACGCGCTAGAATGTGTGATCATTATGAAATGGTTGGAGCTTACCGCGAAAACCTCGGCTCAGGATATCGACTCGGTCATGGCTGAGCTGGAGAAACAGGCCGAAAGGGGAGAAGGGCTATGGACTCATGGCTGGCTCTACACGAAGGAGGCCATCAAGGGCCAGAAGCGGCTTAGGGCCTGGCCGCAGCCCCTTGAACCCAACGATCCCGGAATCGCAACGTCTCTCCTGAACTCCGAGAAAACGGAACCCCTGATCACGCAATTGGACCCCGATGCCATCACTCGCCAGAAGCACGGCCTCCAAAAGCAGGACCAGTTCCACGAGCGCGCCACATGGATGGCTTGCTGGAAGATGCTCAGACAAGGGGAGGACTGGACTCGGATCCGTGAGTGGGCACAAGCACGCCTGGAGAATTGGCGGGCAGTCAGCTTGTGTGGATCCAGCGTGGATAAAAAGGCGCATGGCGAACGAACGCCGGTCGATGATAGTGCTACGCGCATGATGAATTTCCGATCACAGAACACCTGGCGGGCGGCTTGCTCGGCGCTTGCTCGCAACCAGCACGCCGAGGATTTCGAGCGAGCCGTTTACGGGCTTCTTAGCGGCGAGACGGACGCAGCCTTTAAGGTTAGTCAAAACTGGGATGACTACATCTACGTTTACTTCAACAAGGTCGTTCTCTCTCGCTACCAAGGGTTCTGCAAACAATTTCAGCGAAAGCTGACCTACTCGCCCACAACTCCCGTGGCATTTGTACCCGAGCCGGCCGGCTACGCAGACGTGCACAAGTTCGTCTTGTACACTAAGGGCAACGAACGCGTCGGAGTCGAGGCGCGCAACCCGTATCGCACCATCCAGGCTGCGATTATCAGCAATGGATATGATAATTTCTTCCATTCCCTGGCCAAGGCAGTCTCGCAGGCGGCGACGACCAAGACAGAGCTAACGACCTTCGTCCCCGACTTGTCGCCGAGTAACGTCGAAGACGCCCTTCTTATCGCGGCCGAAGATAGCGACGCTCTGCGCATTGCCACCCATCTCTACGTCATTGCCAACTCCCTTGGAAACGTCCGCACGGATACTCAGTTTTCCGACGTCGCTGCCGTGAATGTGATCGGGTACATCGCCAACCTCGAGGAGGCAGGCCTTGTGGATCTTATACCCTCCTATGCATCTTTGTTACCGAGAAACATGGCACACTCCGTTCTCGGGCAGGTCTTGATTGAGATTGTCGACCCGCATGAAAGGAAATTACTCGTCAGACTCATGGACAAGCACGCTATTGACATTGAAGCTGTGCTTCAAGACCAATGGAACTGGATCAGCGACAGCGTTTCTTCTGTGGAGCATCAAAGGTCTCGCAAGACTTACCCCAAGGTGGTCATTCGAAAGGATGGAGTCCGCGAGCTCGCCCCTGTCAAAAAAGATCTCATCGGAACCGATCTCTCCGGTGCCGACGAACGAATCATTCGCAGTCTCGAGTGGCTCCGTTATGTTGATGGACAATGGGGCAGGATCTGCCACCTTGGTGCTCAGCTTTACAAGCAATTCTATCGTATGTATTTCCACGGTCTCTGCGCTACCATTGCAAAGTTCGTTTATTGACTCTGTCGAATAGTGAGTGGTAAATTTGCGGCTGCTCGAGAGCTGAGTCACCGCATGGGATTGTCTGATGTGTCGCGCGAACTCTTTGGATTTGACGTCACCGAATTCCCAGTAAACATCGTTGATGGTTTGGAGTCCTCTGTTATCGAGCCCTCCAGCCCGACCAAGAGATTGTTCGGGTCTCACCGACGCAGTCGGTCTGCCACCAATGGGGTTCCATCGAGCGGCGAGACCAATATTCTCATTCAACAGTCGCGACTCATGCGGGAATTGGAAGAATTGGTTCTTGGCTTTGAAGCCCTGGAGGCCTTTGCTATTACGTATGACAAGATTGATAAGTACGTTTAGCCGACCAACAATTCTGCCTGAAGATATGTGTGCTAACCTAATCGAAATCAGGACCAAACATCGACGCGACTCTGGCACCATCCATGATTTGCGAGAGGCGCTTCAAGAAGCTCTAGATGAAATAGCATTGCACGTTGATGCGGTGTTGGATGAATGGTTGACCATTGCTGCGGACGGTAAGATTTCATGCTTTTTTTCGTGTCTAGCGGTTGAACCCGAGACTAATAGGCGTTGATATCACAGAGAATGAGCAAGCTCAGCTAGAGGAGATCCGGAACACTTACATTCCGGAACTGTTCCTTGACTACCATGCTGCTCTCTATTACTCGGCACGTGTTCTTACTAGCGATAACCTGGTGCAATGCATGAATTTAGGCATCCAGCTAGCCGAAAATGAGTTCTTAACCCGCTGCTTCGTTACGTCCCGCCGGATGAGGGAGCTGGTCGAAGCTCTGGCTCTCTCCAGCAAAGCTATGGTCAACACAGGAGCGGACCCTGGCAAGAAACTCCTGGGTGGTGAATCGCTGGGACTTTGGAACGTCACTGTACCCGAAGACGGGAATCTCCCCGGGTCAGATTGAATGTACTGTACGATGCGTTGAAAAGGGGCCTTGTATATTATCCCCATGTCATTGCTTTTTTTTGTGTTACAATTACCCCTTCCCTTGTCCGAACATGAACTGGCAGGGACGAGGAGACCGGTCAAAAGCCCCAGCTGATTGCATTTGAACTGGATTTATGAGGAGTATTTCTGAGGGCGCTTTGACGGTGGACGGTTGTTATTCTATTTAGCTGGACTGCATACAAGATACAAGAGAGAACAAGCGACGCTTTCCTCCGGCTGTCGCTTGATTCGATTTCACGATTATCATTACCTCAGTGATCACTTGAGTGGCAACGTTTAATTTAGATCGATAACGAAGGATATCAATCATTTGACGTGGACACCAGTTTCTATTGCCCCCAGCCCAGTTCGTACGGTAGCACAACCTGCATTCTTTCTTGGGTCGTCCCACCCTATCCGCCCTCCCCCGAAAGAGGCATCCTTATCAGTCCCCCCCAAGGGCAAGCTTCTCGCAGCTCGCCGTGGGGCAGTACGCCGGACCGAGCGGAATCCTCCAGCGTCCACTGCCATTGCGTCCCAGGCCCAACCGGCCGATGCTTCTGGGCCTCTCAGATCTGGGGCTCTATCCGTCCAGGATACCCTAGGGGTTCAGCGAGCCAATGCCCCCTGAGCAATGCACACCTGCCCATCGCTCCTCCCCCACTGTTCCTAGTCTTGACCCTGGACTAGTCGATACCCTTGCAGATGCGCGAACCGAAGACGCGCGGGGCCCCGACGATGCTGCTTCCAACCAAATTCACCCGGTGTGTGTTCTATATCATCCATTCTATCCCGATGACTTACTTCGCTTGCAGTTAACCTCCGATCCTAACCTGATGAAGCTTCCACCGCGAGCCATTGGACTAGGTCTCCTTGATATTTATTTTGAACGATTATATAATTCCCACTTTGTTATTCGACCGATCCCGGATATTCGAAGACTACCTCAATAGCTCAGTTCCGACTTTTCTTCTGAGAGCTATATTTGCACTCGCATAGATGTAAGCACCATGACCCCCTGTTGCACGTGCTCTAAGAGGCCTGTCTAACGCCAATGTTTATGGAGAATTTTTCGACAACTTCGAAAATTACCATCGCGGCTGCGTTCTTCTACGCCCCTTGCTGGGCTTGGGGCTTTCGCATCGTATGCCAGGAATGGGCCAGCCTGGGCTGAATCTGCAAGCCGAGAGGTCTTGCTACTGGCAGATCAACCATCCATAGCAAATATCCAAACCTTCTCATGTCTACATCTATATTGGTTTTCAGTGGCGGGTATGGACCGAGCTCGAGTCTATCTTGGTAAGACACTCCCTCACGAAGCCCAATATATAGCGCTTCCAGTGTCCTAATTGGTGATGATCCAAAGTCATTGCCTACACGTTGTGCTCGAGCTTTCGTCCTTTTACCCCTCTTGTCAACGCAGAGTATACTGAAGTTGGTACTTGGCATAGCGAGCGCAAACGGGGCTGCTTCTGGGCATGTTGGGCATCGATGTGTGCGTCCGCCATTCCAGACGCATACGTGAAGAGCGCATGGGACGAAGCATGTAATGTGCCGCTTCCTCTGGGACTTGGTCAGCGGCGTGAACTTGGGTGTCTCTCAGGTCTGGCGTGTATGGACCTAAACTGGAACTGCGTGACTATACCTTCAACAACTAGTCCTTCGCAAGTCAAGATCCCTACATCCATAATGACAGAACATCTGAAGCTGATGGGAATTTGGTAAGTTGTTCGCGAATTAGGCCAATGCGCGACTCTTGCTGACCACATTTCTTATTTTTTTTCTCCTTTCCAAGGGCGCGCATCCAAACGCTGTCTAGAAGAAACCAGCCTAGATCGGATGTCGCTGAAATTGAGGGGCTTTCCACCATAGCCAAATATATCTACGAATCGTCTCAATTTTCACAATACAAGATTGGGAGGGAGACGCCCGATAGGGACCATGCACGGCTGCTCGGACTGCAATCATTGTATCACCTTTGCCAGATGGTTGCCCTGTGCCCTCTCGTGTCACTGTTCCCCGGCCACCCGCTCGATCCTAATCTGGTCAATGGTCCAGGCCAGGTGTTCAACTGTTTGCTCCTTAAAAATCCCTGGTGAATTCGCGGACGGATGCTCATAGCTCAACTGAAGGTTCTGATTCAGTGTTACAAACTGTACCAATAACGTTATATTCTGAAGCCCGAGTTCAGGCTGTACCTGCACAAAGTGGATGTACTCTGTCCACATAGTAGATCTATCTTTCCTATGAAGGCTTTTTTAGGAGCCCATTTTGTCCCCAGACGTTGGCGTTCGTTGCCTTCAAGAGTGCAGAATCTAGGTATATCACTATCTCTGAGGAAATGGGTTTGGGAGAGCGTTTCTTCGTTGGTACTTCGGGCCGACAGGTGACTTCCTAAGGGACATAGGTAGGTATGGACACAGAAGCATGGCACCTAGAAATACTATTCATGTAAGTGCGACGACCGGCAAAATCCTCCATTGTGATCCTTTTGTTATCTCCTCACTATGCTGCAAGACTCTGAGACATTCACCATTGAAACCCAGTCATCGCCTCCTGTATCGATCCGTGGGCTGAGAACCGGTCGTCCATCATCCCCTACGCAGCCGGCCCTCTTGCTCCTCCATGGCTTCCCCCAGAGTCATCGGTGTTGGGATCGCGTGGTTCCGTTCCTCTCCGACACGTACACCATCATTGTCCCAGACCTGCGCGGATACGGGACGTCGTCCAAACCAAGTGCGATTTCAGAGTACGCCAAAAGCCGCATGGCGCGTGATTGCGCCATCCTCAGCCAAGGCGCCATTCAAGTCTACATCTGGCAACCTGGGATTCTATATGTTTGCTGACAGGTATTTCCTTCGACATCGAATCTTTCCCTCTTATGCTTGCCGTCGTTTCGGGTTTGTGCCTTTTGCCATAGACGAGGACGACCCGTGATACCGTACAGGCTGTAAGCCAGGAGCTGGGAGACCACTGCCTTTTGAGTTATAATTCTCCAGAGCGGCGAAATGAATGGCTGGGATGCGCTGCGGTACGGGTGCGGCGGGCCATGGAAGTAGCCACCAGTCCGCAACAAGAAGGAAAGTGTATTAAACAGTCTCCACCCACCATAGTTATGTATTCTTTGTATATCCGTATCTAATGAAACTGTCTAGCCTGTCTTTCCTGTTCACTGTTCAAGACGGAGGGGAATGGACAGTTTGCATAGCGTGTGGGTTGCTTGGGTCTTCACCGACTTAGTAGGAGGTTAGTTGCATCAGACCGCTCTTATAGATAGTTACATATAGTATGGATTTTCAGAACAGGCTGGGGATATCTGATAATGGGTTAGACCATAAAGTACGTTCGTTTACCTATGGAATGGTACAGTACCTTAGAAGTATCGGCATAAATAGCATTATCTGGTTGGTTGGAAGTCAGTGAGACAATAATGATGTCAATCGAGGCTTAGCTATGCAACCAAGCATACAGCCGTAGGTAGGCAACCAAGGACATGGGTTAGGGTGTTGTGGTTCGCCTTGAAGCTATTATGCTTGTGAAAAGTATGTTTGAGCTTGAGTGAGACGTCCTTCTGTCATTCCATGTTTGTACGGGGTACATACACCGTACGGTGTAGATGTTCTTGAGAGAAGATTGGAGGATATGGTCCCCAACAACTAACAAGGTACTGTACCTGATATACCCTTCCCCCATTGGGGAAGAAGTAAGCATGTACCAATCATGCCACGCCATAATGGGCTCATAAGCTCGGTAAACCGAAAATAAGAGCCCCCCCCCCTCCCCATCTACTCCAAATCCCAATAGTCTCAACCCAGCCATCATCTACTACGTCACCCGCATACGCTATATGTTTCTCAAGCTCGAAGACGCACGGATCACGACTGGACATTAACCAGGTCCACTTACTCCGGAAGTTCGCCTCATTTGCGGTCGTAACAGTTAACTGTACGGCGTAAGGTCGGGTATGTGAAAGTGGAAGTGTAACGGACAACGGTTCAGGCGCTGTTGGAGTAGATGGTAGTGCAGCTAGTGCTAGTCTAGTTTGGTAGACTGGCCACTGGCCAGCCTAAACAAGGCGACGGTCATTCAGTAGTAAGTATTCCGTACGGATGGAGTAATCTACGTCCAGTGGCTAAATCGTGTCATCATTATTTGGTTATGTCGTACACAGGCCACATCAGCTCTTTTCTTCCTACGGAGTATAATCATGCATACGTACCTACCTACCTATACATGGTTCAACCATGCGTATGACAGACGAGCGAAGCCCGAAAGGTCCCAAACTAACAAACTCAGACCTCCGCACCCTCAAAGAAAGATAGGAGAGTGCTGCAGTGCATGGGGGAAAAAAAGGACCCAAAAGAAAGGAGGCCAGAACGGAGAAGGTGGACGTAGTATGGGTCCTGTCTGCACCGCCCATTTGCCAAGCCCCACAGACCCTAATTGCTCCGTCATTCAATTTTTTTTTTCTTTTCTTTTTTTCTTTTGACACCGTGGGCCTGGAGATCAACCGTGTCGGTCTGGTCTGGTTCATTCGGGTCGTCCCTCGGTAAACTGGACGATGTCCATCTGGCATCTAGGCGAGAGGCCGGGGGTTTCCCGTACTTCTCCATACTGATAGTTGTGAAGTTGCACAGTGAACACTACTCAGTATAACCGCCGGCACAACAGTTAAATTGTGAATATCTCGGGATCTGTTAGGGGCTTTTTAAGTTCCGGTGGACGGAGACTGCATTAGTGGCGGGAAATCGAATAGTCAATTCGTGATGATGGCAGAGGCCTGCCACTCGCCGAGTAAGAGTCGTACTCCGTACTCGGTAGCAGTCGTATATCGAAATCCGAACTCATCGCCGAGTGGAGCCCCCCATTTCTGCTTCTCAATTCTAAGCGCTGCAATTATATTCGATCGATCGTGATTGATCCCATGTCGAGTGTTGGTTGGTTGGGAAGGCTAGAACGCTTACGGAGGAGCTACTAGTAGGTAGATTTAGAATTCGATATGAACGAGGGGCGGTGGATGTCTGAAGATTGAATATTAAAAAGAAGAAGAAAATAAATGCCATGACAGTGGTGCCGGTCTAATTAATTAGAAACCGTCTAGAAGGTTGGCACTGCGGTGGATACGAGGGAGCATAAATAATTCAGTCTTTGTGAGTCGACTTCAATGTGAATTCGTTGAAGCGAAGATCAAAGTTGGGACATAAAGCAGAGTTGATAAAATAATTATTATCATTATAATCAGAATTATAAGTCCCCCTAAAAAGGGGAGGGGAGAAAGAGAAAAAAAAAAAAAAAAAAAAAAAAAAAAAAAAAAAAAAGAGAGTTCCAAGACGGGGATCAAGTGAGGCAGTGCAAAAAAGCCAACGACGAGTTACATTCCAGTGTTTGACAAGTCGTTGCAGCACCAAGTCTCTTTGCTCTTTGGGGACCAGTTTCTTGATCGGGTGGCAACG
This sequence comes from Aspergillus ochraceus, assembly GCA_004849945.1. NCBI lineage: Eukaryota > Fungi > Ascomycota > Eurotiomycetes > Eurotiales > Aspergillaceae > Aspergillus > Aspergillus ochraceus. Next base: position 3,558,505 of record SSOS01000005.1, on the reverse strand, counting down.
ACCTCCACCATAGCGACCGACAGTCAACATGCATACCTATCCTGAATATACAGTTCCTCACAATCCTTCATCCTGTCGGAGTATACGGGGTACCTACTCTCAAGTCGAAGGCAGACGGTCATTACCGTACGGGGGGGGGATCTCGACCGATTCGGCGGGCCAAGTGGGGCTGACTGGCAGGATGCAAAAGAGGTGCTTGCCAAACTGGGCAGGTATGGATTCGGTCAACGGGTCTTCATACCGCATGCATCCTAGTCCTGCTGCATTGATTGGCCGTGGCGTCTCACGGTGCAGGGTCTCTCTACCCGCTAGTCCCAAATAGGCCAGACGAGGTTTCGGGCCACTCAGTCTGGATGTTTCCATTTTTCCGTACTGTAAGACCGAAGTCTGTGACGACAGCAAATCCGTCTCGTCACTTCTCGCTCTCCATCCACGGTTCTCCCGACACCTTAATTTGCTGCTGATGTTGCTCCCTCCTCTTCCAAACGCCGACTGCCTCCTCGTTCTCTTTTCTTTCTTTCGTCTCTGATTGACGGCCATTCTCTTTGCCCTTTCCATCCACCCATTGACTCGGCGTTGGTTGTATTAGGCGCATTACACTCCCCCCGTGTCCGTCTCCCTCGTCCTTCGCGCTTTCGTGTGGCTGTCTCCGTCTTCGCGGATTTGCCAACTCCTTGGAACTGACACTTCACAGGTCTAGTCGTCGTGGTTGGCGGGCCTCTATTATCGCTATTCTCTCACACACTCTCTCAACGTGGCTGCTGTTTCGGCAACTTCCAGTCTCGACTCATAGCTCCCCTGTAATTTCGGGGGTCTACAGTCCTTTTCTACTCCGTAACCTCTCGTCTAGATCATTGTGGCTGTTCTCATCCTCCCAAACGGCATTTCCCAGAAACCGCCAGCCGCGTCCCTCTAATTTTAATCACTTGGATTTATCGAGGCTACTCTCATCTCAATTTTGCGACATCAGCGCTCAAGAGCATTTTCTCATCCAGACAATTCGGCATCGTTTTGCGCTCATAGGTTCCTTGCAACGGCCTGTCTTTGCGCATCTTTCAATCTTCACCTACATGAGCTGGGAAACGTCGATTTGATATGATCTAGAATACATCCACACATGAGATATCTCTGCACGGTCTCTCCTTGACCTTCGATCCACCTGGGCGGAGCTCAATCGGCAGCTGTTCTTTCTACATTCCACGCGGATTCCCGTTCAACGATTGGTCTTCGTTTATGATCCGACGAGTCTCGATGGATATGGTCCTGCTGCAGCCACATTCTTACTGATATCACTATCCCTGTTTTCATTGTTTATCCCGTACTTTCGCTCCTTGAGACCCACCACGCCCGGCCTTTTGAACACCCCTTTGGACGATCATGTCGGATTCCAGATCGGATGGAGTGGATTCCAAGCAGCCAACTCCCCTGCGACGGGAACGGGCGCCGACCATCACTATCGACACTTCGGCTGTGACCTCCCCCGCAGACCAGACCGATCCTCCTCCACAGCTCTTACCCGGTCCGGCGCAGCCTTCGGTCCATATCTCTTCGGAAAATGTCGACTCGGGTGATACCAGCGCGCTTCTGAACAACGGCAGTGTATCTCCCTTTGACACGCGGTCGCCGGCATCAATTCGCTCATTCACCTCGTCGGAACCAAGAGACCACGAAAGCAGACCGACCTCCCCACACAACGTCTCCTCGCCCACCTCAAAGATGACCGAGCCCATGTCGAATTCCAACTATCTGGCGGTTCCCGGCACCAGGTCTCGGGGAAATTCGTTGGAGTCCGAAGACACAAATCCCTCCTCGAGTTCATACGGCGGGGACACGTACGTGCCGACAACATCCCAAGGGTCCCGCTCTGATCTGGCGCACACGATCATCGACGACGACGAAGCTCTCAAGCCAGATCCGGGTCGCGAAGAGGAGTTCAACGTGGAGGACAATCGATTCGCCTTTTCCCCGGGTCAGCTGAATAAGCTGCTGAACCCGAAGAGTCTCGGCGCGTTCCATGCGCTGGGTGGCATTCAAGGGCTAGAAAAGGGGCTGCGAACCAACGTCCGTAGCGGCCTAAGTCTGGATGAGACTGGTTTGGAGGGCACTGTGAGCTTTGAAGATGTCACCTCTCGACGGCCAGAAGCGATCCCGAAGTCCGACACGCAGCCTCCTTTACCCCCGAGCCGAACCACCACCGGCCTCTCGAAATCTGCAGATCGGTCGTTCACGGACAGGAAGCGGATTTACGGAACCAATAAACTGCCGGAAAAGAAAGCCAAGAGTATCTTTGAACTAGCGTGGATCGCCTATAATGACAAGGTTCTGATCCTTCTGACGATTGCTGCGATCATCTCCCTAGCGATTGGAATCTACCAATCCGTCACGGCCAAGGGCAACGAGGCACGTGTGCAGTGGGTGGAAGGCGTGGCTATTCTAGTGGCCATTATCATTGTGGTGGTTGTGGGAGCGGCTAATGACTGGCAGAAAGAGCGTCAATTTGTGAAGCTGAACAAGAAGAAGGACGATCGGCTGGTCAAGGTTATGCGCTCGGGAAATACAATGGAAATCTCGGTCCACGACGTTCTTGTTGGGGAGGTCATGCACCTCGAACCCGGAGATCTGATTCCTGTCGACGGTATCTTTATCGACGGCCACAATGTTAAATGCGATGAATCCTCTGCCACCGGCGAGTCGGACATTTTGCACAAGACAGCGGCTCATGAAGTTTCGCGCGCCATTGAACATCACGAAAATCTTTCGAAATTAGACCCGTTCATCATGTCTGGTGCGAAGGTCTCCGAAGGTGTGGGTACGTTTTTGGTTACCGCAGTCGGAGTCAATTCCTCCTACGGTAAGACGATGATGTCTCTTCAGGATGAGGGCCAGACCACTCCGCTGCAGTCCAAGCTGAATGTGCTCGCGGAGTACATCGCGAAGCTTGGTTTGGCTGCAGGTTTGCTTCTTTTCGTTGTGCTTTTCATCAAATTCTTGGCCCAGTTGAAGTCCATCCAAGGTGCCGACAACAAAGGTCAAGCATTCCTTCAGATCTTCATCGTTTCTGTCACCGTCATCGTCGTCGCTGTCCCCGAAGGATTACCTCTAGCCGTTACGCTAGCACTTGCGTTTGCCACCACACGAATGCTCAAGGACAACAACCTGGTGCGACTGCTTCGCGCTTGTGAGACCATGGGCAATGCGACAACGATCTGCTCCGACAAGACGGGCACCCTAACGGAGAATAAGATGACCGCTGTTACCGCTACTCTGGGAACGACCCTGAAGTTTGGAGGCAAATCGCGGGAGGCAACGCCCAGCGCTTCCCCTAATCCCAACGCTGAAAACGAAGACCACAATGGCAATGAATCGTCCGGCGCTCTTTCGCCCTCTGAATTCGCTTCGGCCCTCGCGCGTTCGGTCAAGGAATTGTTGCTCGACTCTATCATAATCAACTCCACCGCATTTGAAGGCGAACAGGAGGGTGTGATGACTTTCATTGGCTCAAAAACCGAGACTGCCCTTTTGGGGTTTGCGCGGACATATCTCGGGATGGGATCGCTCAGCGAGGCGCGGTCCAATGCTACAATGGTGCAGATGGTGCCGTTTGATTCAGGTCGTAAGTGCATGGCGGCCGTGTACAAAATGGATAATGGAAAATTCCGCATGTTGGTCAAAGGTGCATCAGAAATTCTGGCTCGCAAGTGCACCCGCGTGATCAATGATCCCACGCAGGAGCTGTCCGAGAAACCTTTGTCTGATGATGGTCGCTCCGCGTTGGATCACATTATGACTCACTACGCATCTCAGTCGCTGCGGCCAATTGGGCTGGTCTACCGTGATTTCGAGCAATGGCCGCCGCGCGGTGCCCCGACGCAGGAGGAAGACCGCAACCTGGCGGCATTCGACCCGCTTTTCAAGGATATGACCATGCTTGGTATCTTTGGAATCCAGGATCCCCTTCGGCCGGGAGTCACAGAGTCTGTCCAGAAATGCCAGGAGGCAGGCGTTTTCGTGCGAATGGTCACCGGAGACAACATCATGACCGCCAAGGCTATTGCCCAGGAGTGTGGAATCTTTACTCCTGGAGGCGTGGCCATCGAAGGCCCCCGGTTCCGCAAGCTCAGCAGTCGCCAAATGACTCAGATCATTCCACGACTGCAAGTTCTAGCACGGTCAAGCCCCGATGATAAAAAGATACTCGTCAATCAGCTCAAAAAAATGGGTGAAACAGTAGCGGTTACGGGTGATGGGACGAACGATGCTCAGGCCTTGAAAACGGCCGACGTTGGTTTCTCGATGGGAATTTCGGGCACTGAGGTTGCCAAAGAAGCGTCGGATATCATCCTCATGGACGACAACTTCACTTCTATCATTAAGGCCATGGCTTGGGGTAGAACGGTAAATGATGCGGTCAAGAAATTTTTGCAGGTAGGAAACTCCGTCCTAATTACAGAATGCTAGGGACCGGATGCTAATGTTGCTTAGTTCCAAATCACGGTCAACATTACGGCGGTTCTCCTCACGTTTGTCTCTGCAGTTGCCAGTAGTGATCAGGAATCGGTCTTGACAGCGGTCCAACTGCTGTGGGTCAACCTCATCATGGACACTTTTGCTGCACTTGCCCTAGGTATGTTGGTCTTATTCATCGGAGGTTTCATGTGCTAATGAAACTTCGTCCAGCTACGGATCCGCCGGCTCCCACCGTTCTCAATCGTAAACCCGAACCGAAATCCAGCCCGCTGATCAGTTTGACTATGTGGAAAATGATCATCGGACAGAGTATCTATCAACTCGCCGTTACTTTTGCCTTGAACTTCGCCCATCTATACGATGGCAGAGAACACCAGACGGTGGTATTCAACACTTTCGTCTGGATGCAAATCTTCAACCAGTGGAACTCCCGACGCCTTGACAACCGATTCAATATCTTTGAGGGCATGATCCGTAACCGGTGGTTCCTTGGTATTCAGCTTATCATCATCGGCGGTCAAGTCTTGATCATCTTTGTTGGTGGAGAAGCCTTCTCCGTTGCCCGACTGAACGGAGCGCAATGGGGAATCGGCTTGGTTCTAGGTGTCATTTCTCTTCCTGTTGGAGTGATCATTCGCCTTATCCCCGATTTCCTGTTTGAAAAGTTAATTCCCAGCTTTGCGCATCGCAAGAAGAGGCCGGAGCTCCTGGTGTCCGATGAAGATCGACGATTCGAGTGGAATCCTGCCTTGGAAGAGATTCGCGATCAGCTACGATTCCTCAAGACGGTTCGTGGAGGTCGCCTGAGACATATCAAGCACAAGCTACAGCACCCTCAAGAGCTGCTGCCGAGATCGCGCAGTGGTTCGCGATCCAGAGAAAACTCGATCCCCGGAACGCCGAATGGTGAGGGAAGCATCACTCCGCCTCCGCCTGCCAGCCCTGACTCGCGGTCTCGACGTCGGACCCGATCCCGGTCGAACTCGGCATTTGGGCCCGCCGCGGCTATGGCCGGTGTGGTTGCTGGCAGTATTGCTGGCTGGTCCCCGGTCGAGAGGGCACCGTCTGATGGGGAATCGTTCAAGTTTGGATCCAGTCCCCACGGAGGCTTGGACAAGCAGCAGGGCATTGAGATCCATCCGGAAACCGCCGCCGATGACCAGATTGTGGGCCAATATCTCTCGACCTCGACCACCCCTCCGAGTCAGAATCCCGACCTTCTTCCCTTCTTTGAGCATGCACCTCCAGAACGTGCTCCATCGCATCGCAGTAGACGGTCTACATCTCGACTTTCTCGATCCAGTCACCAAAGCCAGGGGTAAAAGCCCGGCTATCATTTGCTATCAAAGACATAGATCTTGATACGTTAATTGGGTTCATCTGAGCCACCATCTTATTTCACCAACGATGTATTCTTACGAATTGCTCGTCCATCAGCCTTTCTGCTAACAGAAAGGAGGTTTTTTTTTTTTTTTTTTTTTTTTTTTTCGTTTCCGTCTTTTTCACCTCATATTCCCCCTTTCCGAATTTTCGGGACTTAATTCCCCCTGCCGAATACCTTTTAATGTCTAGCGATTTGTTGGCGTCCGTGATTTGAAAAAAAGGCACTTGTTTGCTGTTGTTCATAGACACTCTCGCATCGGGTTGGCCTGGGCGCAAAGGCGGATGGCTTTTTTGTTTGTTGTTCGATCGCTTGATTAGTTTGTGAGAGTTGGATTCTGTACATATTGCTCGAGGTCTGATGTGAATATTACTTCCTATTGATATTTGTATAGCTTGTAGAGACTTGTTCAATTTTAGTCCACCCTGAACCGGTCCAACCACCATACATACTCCCTACCCATGCCCTCTGAACCGAACCATACCCCTACCTCCCCTTATCCCTCCCCCAAACATAACCAGACCAGTACCAAAATAAATAAATAAAAAAAAGCGAAAGAGAGAGTAAGAGGGAAATTATCTTCGAAAACTAACCCCCAACCCCAAAACCCCGACCACCCGATCCACCTCATCGCGTTTCTCGCGCCCCTCGAACCCCACCAACACGCCGCTGCCCAGGTCACTCATCTCGCGCCTCTCGCTGGACCGGCCCGGGAAGAAGCTTTTTTGTTTGTTGGTCACGAACCAGAAGCCTTCGACTTGCGTGCTGCTGACGTAGATGTACATGATTTGGATGCGTTCTTGGCGGTCGAATGTGAATGTTTTTGTCGTGGTGGAGGGATTGGGAGTAGCTTTGGGGATGGAGATGGGGTTGTTGTTGTTGTTGTTGTTGTTGTTGTTGTTGAAGGGGGAGGAGGAGGTGGGAGGGGTGGTTTCTGTGTTTGGATTCTTGCTGTCTGAGGTTTTGTTGTTGTTGTTGTTGATCTTGTAGTCCATGTTATGGTTATCGTCAGGATCGGTAGTAGGCTTTGACTCAGCGCCGATATTCATCCCAGATCCAGTAGTCGAAACATCATCATCAGAACAAACTCCCAACCTCGCTGTATCCCCATTCGTCCAGGTGATGCAGATCCCCGTGAGGATGCGATCGGGCGTCTCGTACGTCTGGAGGGTCTGGATTGGCGTGGTGGGTGGGTTCGTGAAGAGAGTGGTTGTTGCTGGGGTCGGAGGGAAGGCGGGTGGGTTTGTGAGGATATCGCGGGTTGGGAGGTCCATTTTTTACTCTCTTTCTCTTGGTTTTGGTTATGTTGCTGGTATGGTGATGTATGTGGTGATGTGGGCTGGATTGAATTGGTTTATGTGCTTGATGCGATGAGAATGGAAGGTTAACTAGTAAGTTAGATGTGATCGTCAAGATGAGGCAGAGGAGGAGGTACGTATGTATGTACCTAGACAACTAGCCTAGATGACCTCAGGGTGTAGGCCTAGTATGCAGAAATAAGAGGAAGACGCAAACAAGCAGGCAGAAGTGGCCGGGACAACCGCTGTCTTTAAATAGACCCCAAACGCCTTGTCATCCCATCGCATAGCATGGCCCAGACAAGCAAACACCCACCCAACCATCTAGTCCCATCGTGTCCACCTTGGTCAGATCAGGTCAGGTCAAGTCTACTCTAGACCGACTCTTTACATCTACTGCCTGTAGGAATTTTTCCAGGAGGCCCAGCAAGACTGGCATTCGGTGTAACATGAGCATCCTATCGGAACGGCAGGGATATAAATAGCTTGCTTGTCGATGAATCCGTGACCTAGGATGTTGTGAGAGGGGAGATCAGGAGATTCTATTTTCACTAAATAGTGTTTTCTAGGGAATTATCTGGGGAAGATAAATTGGATGGGATTTGAATTGCAAAACGATGAGATGAGATCTCCCGGAATCCTGGGATTGGGGTTAGGGTAGACTTACCGGATTTGGTTAGACCGGTTTCTAATGTCAACGTCGTTGTGGACATAAATTATCGGTGGTAATTATGATTCTTGGGGAGGGTCCATCTTTGTCTTTATGGATCCAAGGATTAGGGTTGGGTATGGTTTTCAAGGGCAGGACTGGATGGTGATATTGATCGATGTTTCCTTGAGCCTTTCTGTCGACAATGTTTCTCAGAATCTGATTTTGGAGTGCAGGAGTTGGAAGCTCGAGACACTGTCGAATGTCTGATGTTTGGTATTTCGAAATATATTTTATACGACATAGAAGCACAGTTAAACGTTAGACTAGGTGGGTCTGTTTTCTAGGTCCCTCTGGTTGACCTGGGATTCTTGCAAGAAAAGAAGAGGAATCATTTAGATAGAGCCTGAGTAACGTGAAATTTATCGCAGCAGTCAGCATAGCAACCATCAACTGCTCCATATGCAGATTTGTAGCATAAGATATCATCCAGCCTACCATATGATCAAGTCTCCAAAGAACGGAGACCATGGATATCGGCTCTAGCGCCTACAAACGGCACAGAACCCACCAATCAATCACCGTCCTCTTCCATCGTGAGGTCCACAGCCCTTATTGTACAGGACCGTGCGCCATGTCCCCAGGCCTGGCCTCCGGAAAGTCGAGACTCCGAGGCTCACTGCCCGTAATTGGATAGTTGGAGGTAGAGTGATCGCGTGAGTGACAGGAAAGAGCTTGAGGATGCTATATTTAGTATGATAGGTAGGAACTGTGGGTGCCAGCCCTGTCATTGGCCGTGGATTTGCTTATTCTCAGTAATGTTAGTGCATCATGTAGTGAAGGATTTGTTGTGGTATACTCAATCCTGTTCACGCGCAAAACAGCAAGGTGCACAGGCACCGTCTTTTCGCTGAGGGTATCTTCCGGCAACATTTATGCAGGCACAGATTATAAGGCTGATCAAGCCCCGCATCTCGCTTGTTTGTTTCGTTGGTCTGATTGATTCAGATAGTGATCTTATCGCCTGGGTGATCTTACCCTCAGGTCTCTCCAAAGATGAATATCACCCAGCATCACAAATCATGCACACCGCCAACGTCCCCGCAAACGCAAAAGCGAGTCCCATAACAACGATCTGTATCTACCACAGCGATGGTTCTACCGGTGATATCCCATTTTGTTAGCTTGTTTTGTATCAACCACGTGCCTGCGCGTCTAATCAACTAGTCCAAATCAACTAGTCATTCGCGAGTATACTGCTTCGGGTTAAAGTCGTAGTCGTAAACAGATGTACCTCACTCACCTGGTCTTCCTTTTCTTTCCTTGGTACCTTGTGGTCGTGATCTTGAATTCGCTTCCCTCCTCAGCGTTACAATCACTGCAACTATTTTCGTCTCCCAACGTCGCAGAGCCTACCTTGATATCTGTTGAACACGTCCATCCAAGCATCATGCCTGTTCTTGTCGAGTTCGATCCAGCTGAGCTCCTCTCTGGGGAGGATAATCGCCTCAAACGCCAGGCTCACTGTATGAAGGTGAAGTCCTGCGCGCCCCTCTGGGCGTATAAGGTAACTCTCTTGTATGATTATTCCCCCAGCTGCTTCTCCACCCTGAGACATCAGTTCCCAACAGAATGGTTGAGCAGGAATACAAGCTGACTATCCAATGCCTCAAACCAACAGCCAAGGTGCCCACCAGAGCGATCTGGACCCTAGACGGCATATTACGTTCATGGCCTGGAACGAGAAAGGCGAGTGCTTTGGACCGTTCCACGAGAGTTTCTCCTACCAGCAAGAACAGGAGTTCATCGCAATGATTGCCGACCGTCCTGCCCTGTCCCCATCATCCTCGTCCTCGTCGTCTAGATCCTCCAGCACGTCTTCGGGTACTGGATCTTTCATGGCCACCGGAGAAGGCCCATCCACAGACCCCTTCGGCCCTGGTCCTCTCGCCAACGGGGATGATGACAAGCCTTTCCAGCTTGTGACTCGCAAGCGGCACAAGTCTAGCTATTCAACTAGGAAAGCTCAGCCCATTGGCAATACTCGTTTCTAGGCGCCGCTGGGGTAGGTTTTCTATTTGTTAGACTAGGATCTGGTCGCTGACTCGACTCTCCTTCTCTAGGTATTGTGACCTGATCCTCTCTCTGCTCCTGTTATTCTCATGCCGCTGTCTATTGATGTATGGTAGCGATCATGGTCACGGCGTCTGGATGACTGAGGTTTACTAGCAGATGCGATGACTGATGAATACGACTCATGAGCCATGAAGGATATGGTGTTTGGTATCTGGCGTTTGGTATTGTTTCCACACTGTTCAAGATTTATTCTGATATCTGAAAATTACTAGTTTGCGATATGTGGCGTTCGGTGGTTTTATTTCGGAAGCTTGTCGTTAGGAATGAAGAGATCATGACCCAGTCTGGATAGTACATTAGCATTTATGTACTGAAGCCAACTTGAGCTGTGACTGACCTAGATCTTAATGTTCTGGGCAATGTCATTGTCAAGAAAGGGGGCGGCTGTCATCCGCGTCCTCAACGGTATAAGCGCTGCAAATAATTTCTAGCTGGGGTCGGGTGGTCATCCTTGGTTCTTTCTGCACAATCCCAAAGTTAATAGTTGGCTTACAAGCTTTCGATGCCAAGACAGCGCAACATTTATGTTACACTATTGTTGCTTCTTATCTGAGTGGTACGGATTCCCTGCGTTCTTGTAAGGAGATTGTCCCGAGTTATCGCCGAAGGGAATGAACATTTTCCTTGATTTATTATTGACAAGAACAAAGCCGGAAATTGTTTGATGAGGAAAGGGAACAACCAAGCCTACCTGTACACATTGTACTGATCCTTACTCGCAGAACTTTCCTGGTCACTAGTTCGGACCTGGCCATATATCCGTGAAATAAGACCATCATGTGTTCCGGTAGAGCTACACATGGCCCTAAAACACCGTTTTGCAGAAAGACTTTCGATTCTCAAACCCATGAGAACATCATCTGCATATTTGTCAAACTCTTTTCTTCTGACTCAATCTTGCTTTGGGATCGTGTATAATCACCTCCCGTCCCTTACATGGGTAGTGCATTCCAATCAACCGGCTTGACACCCCAGGACGGCTCTGGTATGTGGTACGCATGGTTCGAAGACGAATAACGTAACAGGAATTACCCGATAGTTCATTAGCTGGTAAAGCCGAGGTATAGATAGCTACACCCATCCTGTTATGGACTGGTGTGCATTGCGTCCGTGCTAGAACCTCTGACTGGCGTAGGATTCCAAGCCCTTGTTGTAGTAAAGATTATCATCCCCTTGGAGACATCGGGGGTGTCGTGCCAGTTTCAAGACCCCCGAAATGTTGTTCATGTGCTTCGGTGATGCTAGGCCGGACAGTAGGAGCCTAGCTCTGCTGCACATTATCCGTGGAATGTTCTTTCTCAAGTAGTGCAGGTGCTACACTAGAAAGAAAAGACTGATGTCAGGCCACTATCATCGGGTACAGGGAGCCCTTACACACCTGGCATCCTCCTTTCTTCCGTTTCTCTTTCCGCCTATATAAACCCGCCGTTGATCCGCTCTCTCAATCCATTGAGTGATTTCGCTTTAATAATCCGACGCGCATTCCACGATTCGTCATTGTCGCGAGGAAGAAGCGTGTATGACCGGCTCATTACCCCTTCCCGAGAACAGTTCTAACTTCCATGTGTGCCAACATGGTGTCAGACGTTGAAAAAGGCCGTGTATCTTCTTCTTTCCAAAGTGTAACACAGGATGGGCTAGAATTTCGGGATCCCGCAACAACAGCTTCGGAGCCCAGGTATCAAAGATGGGCACGACACATCAAGGGGTTGGAGACCCGCGGAATTGAACCAGTTCCATTGGATGAACGCTTAGAACAAAATGCATCGAACTCGCTCCACATGTTGTTAATGTGGTTCAGTATGGGGATGTCTTTGAACAACATCGTGGTAGGATCAATAGGGACTTTAACACTGCAACTGAGCTATGCCGATGCTTCTCTTTGCGCTGTTTTTTCAAGTCTCCTCGGAGGCCTGGCGGTTGGCTGGATGAGCACTTGGGGTCCCCGAAGTGGAAATCGAACACTTGTATGATCCATCCGTTGCGCAGATTTCGACATCTATTTCTCCCTCCCCTGTTTCTCTCCGAAATTCAAGACAAGTATGGCTTACGGTTCAATTTTTTCGCTTCATGACAGATCGTGGCGAGGTATTTCATGGGCTACCATCCCAGCAAGGTCTGCTGCTCATTGAATATATTAACAAACCTGGGATATGGAATGATGAACTGTATGATCGGAGGACAGCTGCTTTCCAAGTTGTCAGGGGGCGCTGTTTCCGTCATTGTGGGCATTGTCGTTGTCGCCCTCGCAAGTTGGATCATGGCAACGTTCGGCATGCGTATCTTTCAGATATATGAGAGGTAAGAGCCACGCGAAACAAATTCCCCTTTCGAGCAAGAACCATGGTGACCCATATCATGATCTTTAGGTTCGCCTGGGTTCCTCAATTAATGGTTCTCTGTGTTATCACCGGATCAGCAGGCCCGTATTTCAACTTCAACGGCTATTCTGCTGGATCGTCAGAAAAGCTTCATGGAAATCGCCTGGCGTTTTTCTCCCTTTGCCTGTCCGTCGCCCTTTCCTGGGTCCCATTAGCTTCGGATTACTACGTGAATTATCCGCCAAGTACTCGGAAATGGAAGATATGGTCCATGACCACGATAGGATTATGTCTATCGATGATGACAACCTTGCTGCTGGGAGCCGGACTCGGGTCTGGCGTCGCCTACCGACCGAAGTGGGCGGCTATATATGACGGCAGCCCCGGTAGCTTGTTGATGGCGGGTTATTTAAGGCTCGGGGCCTTTGGTAAATTTTGTGCTGTCATCAATGTGGTGACGGTGGTCTCCAACAATGCCCCTGGCTCTTATTCTATGGCAATGAACTTTCAGATGCTCGGAGACATGTGGCGAAAGATCCCACGGCCTGTCTTCACCATACTTTCAACCATCACATACGCAGCCTGTGCCATCGGGGGCCGCAATTCGTTGTATGAGATTTTCAAGAACTTTTTACCACTTATCGGTTACTGGGTCATCATCTGGTTTGCCATTGTGGTCGAGGAAGACCTGCTCTTCAATCGACGTACTGGTTATGACTGGTCCATTTGGAATGTTCGGCAGAAACTTCCGGTTGGAATGGCGGCCAGCGCGGCTTTCCTCATCGGCTGGGTGGGAGCCATCGTGGGGATGGTAAGCTTTTCTAATAATCCCATTCCTTTCTTGCAGGTGGTAGGCTGTTGCTGATCTCACTTTCCCCTGACAGGACCAAGCCTATTATACCGGACCCATTGCCCAAGCGATCGAGGGAGGTTGCGATCTAGGCATCTGGCTTGGATTTGGATTCACAGCCCTTGCTTTTCCACCCCTGAGATTATTGGAACTGAAGGTCATTGGCCGTTGACTGAGCGAACACGGTTCCTGACGGTGGATGTAAGGGCCCGATATGTATAACAGGACCTTGTCTCTGCCCATCCCATTGGATAAAGTCCCAAGAAATGGTAACCCGAGCGCATTCTGTACGTACCCACTCTCGGCTACCTCCTTGCATTGTGTACCATAACCTGCTGCGTCTAAGCATGCTGTAAAGGATGCTTTCTGTGAATTGCAAATTGGGATCAATTGTCAGTGTTTTTCTCTCGGCGACCCATTATTGGAAGAGTCCAATAATTACAAAGCTGGATTAACGAGGGCTTCTAGTCATGATCATTCTCGTGCAACATGGAAGAATCGAATCGTGGGTCACATTGTGTGCCTATGTTCCAGAACAAATAGCAAAGAGAGAGATTGGAAGAAAAAAAAATTACGATCTTCCCAGCCATCTTCGGCGGGTTCAATTTCTCAGGGGATAAAGAAACATGCGGTGTGGCAGAAAGCGAAGTGGAGAGGAAAGAAAAAGAAAGAGGAAAAAGACAATAGGAAAAGAAGCCGGGGTGCGGGGAAAACAAACGAGATGAACGTGACTGGAGAACTGCAAACCTCGGTTTCGCCTGTGCTGAGCTAAATGTAACCTCTTTCAAATACATCACTCGATTCATGATTACAATCATTACCAAGCTCCCATAAACTTCTCAGACTCTGGCCCATCCTTTATCGGCACTTTTTTGGATTCAGTGACACTTATCCATCGGTAATGCTGTGTCCCCGAAGCGATGGACAATGAGACACATTTCGCGTTTGCGGAGAGTGGCTGGGCCTTTCATCCTGCGACATTTTCAACCTCGTTAGATTTCTCTTCCCGTCAGGTTAGAATATTCTTAGTGACAATATTGGCTGCGTATCCGGTCCTGGTATCTCTGCTGCGTTTTCGCCGTGTCCGATGGTTGCACCAGAGGTACCACTACCCTACGCGTGAATCCCTGTCGCGTATGACTGATAACGATGCCTGGGAGATCCAAAAAGTTTTGTTGCAGCTGGAGTTCCCATTCATCTACATCAAGGCTCTGCAGTTTGCCTTATTTAGGGTATTTTCTTCCCCTTTTCTTCACCTGACGCCGAATGCCTAATGCAGTTGTGATAATAGACATATGGAATACCGACCATATCAGGGCTTCTCACAAGTACAAAGCAATTCTGCGATCCGGAGTTGTCTCTCAAGCGATATGCAGACACCACCGTCTTCATCCAGGAGTTCATCGGCTCGGCTCCGTCTTCAGCCCGCACCCATGCCTCTATTGCGCGTACCAACTTTATCCATAGCGGCTACCGGGCTTCAAAAAAGATTTTGGATGATGACATGCTTTACACGCTGGGTTTGTTCGCCATTCAGCCAGTGCGGTTCATCGAGAAGTACGAATGGCGCGGCCTGACCGACATGGAAAAATGCGCCATCGGGACGTTCTGGAAAAGCTTAGGCGATGGCCTGGAGATCAGCTATGATGTTCTTCCGTCAGGTAAGACGGGATTCCGTGACGGTCTACATTGGCTTGAGGAGATCACGGCATGGAGCGATGACTATGAACTTCGCTGCATGCTTCCAGATATCAAAAACAATCAGACCGCGGCTGGGACTACAGCCATCGTGTTGTACATGGTTCCAAAGCCGTTGAAGCAGGTTGGGCTGCATTTGGTGTCATTCATGATGGACGAACGCCTCCGGAGAGCGATGCTGTGAGTGCGCGACAGACCCCTTGGGTAATTGATTTTTATTTCAGACAGAACTGATTATATCTTAGATATGATGATCCGCCTGAATCGTATGCGAATGTGTTTTCGGGGCTTCTGCGTGTACGTCGATTCGCCATGCGCTATCTTGCGCTCCCTCGACCGGATTACCTCCGCTACACCACATTCACCGACCAGCCCGACGAACGTGGTTTCCTGTCATTCATCAAATGGGATGCCGCACCTTACTACGTGAAACCAACCATTTGGAATCGCTGGGGACCAACGGCTTGGCTCACGTGGATAATGGGTCGGCCGCTTCCGGGGGACGAGGGTGGCAAGTACCACCCCGAAGGATACAGCATTCCCGACGTCGGGCCCAGGTATTTCCTGGGGAAAGGCCAAGAATTCCAGGAAAGAACTGTCGAGAGTTTGAAAGCTTCGCGAACGGGTCAATGTCCGTTCCATTGATATACCATTTAGGGAGAGAATTTGAATAGAACCGGTTTATGTTTATATTTCATGCAGTGCTCTTATTTTCCTCCTTCTATTCGTTTCATTCTTTCCTTTCTTCGAACCAGGTTAGACAGATAGGTAGGATATAGAGTAGTCAAGGTGCCCATTCCTGGCCCAGACTAGTGGGCCCGTGAAGCAATCCTGCTGGATTACCGGTAGTTAGTGGTTTCCACTCAGCTGGGATGGCCTTTAATGATGTTCAAGAGGAATGATATCTGGAGGCCTTTAACAGGGGCTCAGACCCCATTAAATGATATCACACTAGAGCTAGTACGATCCTCCGTGGAATACTCCCTAAAAGCTGGGCATGTCGCGAATCGGCCAGGGAAATGTAGGCAATGACTAGAGTAGTCCATGGTAAGAACTGAGCCGCGAAGCTACGTAATCTACTGCCTGAGGCAGCAAGACGCATCCTGGCGGAAAGCAAAGCCGGGACGGCATCTCCCCGCAAGGTCTGGACCGATTCATGTCAACCATCTTCGCATCCCTGGGAATCTCCTATTTGATCTGCGCTACCATGATGGCGACCCAAAGCCCCGACGCCGCCTCAAACCCCGCGACAGCGATCAGTTTCCCCCAGGATCCGTCCGAATTCGACAGCGACCCGCGGGTCTCTTTCTCCAAGCTAGACAACAAATTCATCCTAGAAACCGATGATGGAAACGAGTTTGAATACGATACGGTGCTGAAGCGGTGGATTCCGACGGTGTGTGCGCGCTTTTTCTCCAGCTGGATGCCCCCTGCTGTGCTTTGCGGTGGTGATTGAAAAACAACAAAACTTGCCCCTCTTTACGATATAATGTCTTTTTCTTTTTGTTGTCCCTTTTTCGATCGCTATTCGCTTTGCCACAACGCAGCGAAGTGTCGAGGGAAATATCACTTGTAGATATGCCAGCAAGGCTATGGCTCGCATGAATTTTGCTTGGCTCTGAAACTGATCCTCTGGTTGGCGCCACTCTTTGCGCGCCCGTGGGTGTTCTCCAGGTCGATGATGACTTGCTCCGACAGCAGCAAGAAGCCTACAAAGTTCAAGGGGTGGATGAGAACGAGGCAGTGACGGCGCAGCAACTGAAGCAAAAGCGAAAGCAACAGGCAAGTGCCGACGAGGTGAGTGAATGATTTCGTTGTCCCCTGAGAGCTTTCATCACCTGTGAAAGAGAAACACCATCCAAATGTCTTGAACTAATGCCATGAGATACGATGCAGGGCAACGGACAAAAACCAAAGAAACAGCGTGTCAACACAGCCGTATTCGTCACCTCGATTCCTCTCGATGCAGGCTTCGAGGAAATCCGAGATACCTTTTCCAAATGCGGGGTGATCGCCGAGGAAATTGACAGCGGCCGTCCTCGCATCAAGATGTACAACGACGATGACGGGAAGTTCAAGGGAGAAGCCCTTATCGTATACTTCCGACCCGAGTCGGTCAACCTCGCCATTCAGATGCTCGATGATTCGAACTTTAGGATCGGACAGGAAGGCCCTCAGGGACCCATGCGGGTTCAGATCGCAGATTTCTCGTTTAAGAGCCAGCAAGAGCAGCCGGCCAGGACCAGCATGAGGGATAGGAGAAAGATCATTCAGAGGACGCAGAAGTTAAATAGGTACGTCGCGCTTTTCGTCGTTGTCTTTGGTGCGAGTTGCCCGAGTTAACATACTATAGCAAACTCGCCGATTGGGACGATGACGACCCATCTACGTTACCGGAAACCAACTCCAAGTTTGAGAAAATCGTCATCTTGAAGCATATGTTTACTTTGGAAGAGCTCAACGTACGAAAGAGTCCCTGAGTTTCCCCAATCATTTACATGTTACACGACTGACCCTTTGGCAGGAGGATCCGGCCGCCATTCTCGACATCAAAGAGGACATCCGTGAAGAATGCTCCAAACTGGGGGAGGTGACCAACGTTGTTCTCTACGATAAAGAAGCCGATGGAGTCGTCATGGTCCGCTTTCTCGAGCCAGAAGCAGCCCAACGCTGCATCCAGGTGAGTACATTCTAGTGTCTTCTTCCGAAACTCGTTACATCTACGCCTCTTTCTCGTGTCACGTGATCCATGTCAGCGCGAGAAACGTAGATGTATGTAACAATTTCTCAATAGAATTGGGAGCTAATCATGGCATTGCCTCTCTCAGGTCATGGATGGACGCTACTTTGGTGGAACACGCGTTGAGGCATACGTTGCCAATGGCAGTGAGCGGTTTAAGAAGAGCAATGAGAGACGAGCGGCGTTGGAGGATCTAGCGGAGAGGGGACTAGATGCGGAAGACTCGGACGAAGAGCAACGGTTGGATGAGTTTGGCACGTGGTTGGAAAGTTCTCATACAGTGGAGAACACGGCCAAGTGATTGAATGAATTGTGTGTACTTGTATCATAGGGGGTATTCGGACAAAGCAAGAAAGAACAGTTCAAGTTTGGTTCGCGTAACCACTCCGTAGGCAGGCGGTGAGCAGCCCTCCGATTCTTTCCCCTGTTATGGCGCCTAACCCCATCGGGACAGCCCCTTTTTGCCTGCCCAAGGCCGACGACGCTAAACCGCAACGGGGTGTTGACTGAGTTGTTGATGCTTCCCGCACACTTCCTTTCCTCCTTCTCACCGCTCAACCCGTTCTTTCTCTTCTCCCCTTCCTCTTTCTCCTCCACCTCCTCTTCCTCCTGACGGACTTTCTGTCGACTCAACCTCCTCAATCCACCCCATCCGCCTTTTTCCAACCTACTTTTCCCATCAACACCCTCACAATCCCGCCCAACATGCGTGAGATCGTACGTGACCCTCCATCCCCTAACCCCTCTCCAGACGCGTTTTTTGTTTGGTTCTCCGTCCTGGAGACCCCACCGGTTCACTGCGACCTGGAATGCTGACGAATATCTTCTCTTTTTAGGTTCATCTTCAAACTGGCCAGTGTGTAAGTGCACCCCGATGTTGAATTCGAAATCCCTCCGGATAGGATCGCTGTTGGAACGCAACTAAACTGGAATCGGGGTAACAGGGTAACCAAATTGGTGCCGCTTTCTGGTAAGTCTACACGTTGGCATTGGCAGTCTGGGCTATCTGAGATCATCTTTGATACCTTGGCGCTTGTGACGCTCAATCCTAGATACTTGTTTACTGATAGGTGAATAGGCAAAACATCTCTGGCGAGCACGGCCTTGACGGCGCCGGTGTGTAAGTACATCCCGCGTTTACACCTATCGAAATCAGAATCGAAGAGAGAAGAAATAAACGACCATGGTGAGAGATTGATTGTCTGATGGGATGAACAGTTACAATGGCTCCTCCGACCTTCAGCTGGAGCGCATGAACGTCTACTTCAACGAGGTTCGTTGCCCGAAAATTTTCTATCTCCCTTCACCTATCCGAAACGCCCCGTACAAAGCTCTAACCCACGCTCTCTTCATTTTTTAGGCTTCCGGTGGCAAGTATGTTCCCCGTGCCGTTCTGGTCGATCTTGAGCCCGGTACCATGGACGCTGTCCGTGCCGGTCCCTTCGGTCAGCTTTTCCGCCCCGACAACTTCGTCTTCGGCCAGTCTGGTGCCGGTAACAACTGGGCCAAGGGTCACTACACCGAGGGTGCCGAGCTCGTCGACCAGGTTGTCGATGTCGTCCGTCGCGAGGCTGAGGGCTGCGACTGCCTTCAGGGTTTCCAGATCACCCACTCCCTGGGTGGTGGTACCGGTGCCGGTATGGGTACCCTCTTGATCTCCAAGATCCGTGAGGAGTTCCCCGACCGCATGATGGCCACCTTCTCCGTTGTTCCCTCCCCCAAGGTCTCCGACACCGTTGTCGAGCCTTACAACGCCACCCTTTCCGTTCACCAACTCGTTGAGCACTCCGACGAGACCTTCTGTATCGATAACGAGGTATGTTTCGGCATGTTCCGATGCCACTCGCCGAGGCATTCGGAATTGATATTCGACATGGGAGATACGAGAGGCTGACTCGCTTCTAGGCTCTGTACGACATCTGCATGCGCACCCTCAAGCTCTCCAACCCCTCCTACGGTGACCTGAACCACCTGGTCTCTGCCGTCATGTCCGGCATCACCACCTGCTTGCGTTTCCCCGGTCAGCTCAACTCCGATCTCCGCAAGTTGGCCGTCAACATGGTTCCCTTCCCTCGTCTTCACTTCTTCATGGTCGGCTTCGCTCCTCTGACCAGCCGTGGCGCCCACTCTTTCCGTGCCGTCTCCGTTCCCGAGTTGACCCAGCAGATGTTCGACCCCAAGAACATGATGGCTGCTTCTGACTTCCGTAACGGCCGTTACCTCACCTGCTCCGCTATCTTGTACGTGGATCCCTAACTACATTGGCATTATAAGTTTCAAGGTCCTTTCCAGTTACTGACTCTACGTCCAGCCGCGGTAAGGTCTCCATGAAGGAGGTCGAGGACCAGATGCGCAACATCCAGAGCAAGAACCAGACCTACTTCGTTGAGTGGATCCCCAACAACATCCAGACCGCTCTGTGCTCCATTCCCCCCCGCGGCCTCAAGATGTCCTCCACCTTCATCGGTAACTCCACCTCCATCCAGGAGCTCTTCAAGCGTGTCGGCGACCAGTTCACTGCCATGTTCCGTCGTAAGGCTTTCTTGCATTGGTACACTGGTGAGGGTATGGATGAGATGGAGTTCACTGAGGCTGAGAGCAACATGAACGATCTGGTTTCCGAGTACCAGCAGTACCAGGACGCCTCCATCTCCGAGGGTGAGGAGGAGTAGTAAGTGACTACCAGCCCGGTCATCATCAAGCCAAGCTAACTAATTTTGCAGCCTCGAGGAGGAGCCCCTTGAGGGTGAGGAGTAAATTTCTCCAACCCGGAGTGACGTGAATTGAGATCTGCTCAGAGTAATACCCTTGATAAGCCTACGTTCTCTATGGCTCTGGCCTGGGTACAGGTCTTAGTCCACCGAATTATTTTGACGGAGCGTTTTTTTAATTTTCTTTCCTGTTCTTAATTTTGAAAGGCTCGAAGGCCCTTTGACCAATTAAACCAAATAGCACATAGTTTAAAAACAATTATCCACGCGTCTGTCAAGGCACTAGTTTTTCTGTAAATTAACAACTAGCTACTTTTTAGAGCTAACATCTTACGCGAGGGACATCCTTGGTTCTGCCGAGGAGATACTATTAAGGTAGACTTGGTAGGTACCCTGCATCCATTAATCAGAGGACTCTTTGACAGTATGCCAATCCCTACTCGATTTAAGGGACAAATTAGCCCTAAGATAGGCATTCGAAAAGACGTCTCCCAGGATAACTGGCGAACTCGCCCATCTCGATTCGGACCAAGGACTTGCTTAGTCCATTGGCCATACATCGAGAGGTTGGTCGTATCTTCGACCATGTGTTGCTTGATGATGGTAGATGGAGGGTTCAATGTGTACGTATGAAGTTAGTGCTTTGATGAACGAGTACCTTGGTATGTACGTAACAGACACCCGATAGAAGAGGTAGTTCTCGTTGGGAAAGAAGACAAAGGAGATACGGATTCACATCAGTAAGAATTAATATTCACGTAGCGATTATAAAACAAAACGGAAAAAAAGTAGGTACAGTCAAGGGGTATTCTAAGAAAGGAAATTATGAAAAGAGATAGAAGTTTGAGAAGGAATGGACACGATCAATCAATCAATCACACCTCAGGCCTAGACGCCGATCAAGCCTAGATTGATATGATAGATTGACCAGACATCTAGGCTTTGGTCTCGTTCCCCTCCACGGGCGTCGCGGTCCGCTTGGAAGCTGCGTCTCCGTTCTCACTCCCCGGGGCGCTGATGACGTCGCGGGTGATTTCGACATAGTCGTACTAAGAGCGGATATCATGTCAGCATAGAAGATCGAGAACAGGAAACAAACTTTTGAGGGAAGGGGAGAGGGGAGAGACATACGGCGAATTCACCAATCTCGGCGTCGTCAATGCCCATGATTTCGTCTTCCTCGGGAGCACGCAAGCTGAGACCGGGGATGAGGTTGATGACGAAGAGGATGATGCAGCTGCCGAAGAACGAGTAGGCCATTCCGGAGACGGAGTCGGCGAGCTGGTAGCCCAGTTGTACGTAGTTGTGGTTGATCCAGCCGCCGTCGATCTCGGTGGATCCGTCCAGACGAGCAATGTAGTCACTATAAGCGCGAGGTAGGAATTAGCCGTGGTTCTTGAACAAGTGGAGATCCTTATGCTGAAGCATGGAGAGGGTTGACTTACGCGGCAAATAATCCGGTCAAAAGGTTACCCACGAGGCCGCCAATGCCGTGGACAGCGAAGATGTCCAGGGCGTCGTCGACACGGATCAGGTACTTGAGCTTAGTGGCATAGTTGCAGGAGACAGCGCCGACGACACCGAAGATAAACGCTGCCCAGGGAGTCACGAATCCAGATCCCGGGGTAATAGCCACCAGGCCGGCAATCACGCCGGAACAGAAACCCACCGTCGACCATTTGCGTTCAAGGCGGTAGTCGAGCAGACACCAGGTGACACCACCCACGGAGGCCGCAAGGTTGGTCACAACAGCGGCCATCACAGCCCGCAGGTTTGCGCTTAGGGCAGAGCCGGCGTTGAAACCGAACCAACCAACCCAGAGGAAGACGGTGCCGATGACGACGTGGGTGACATTGTGCGGACGGTAGTTGAGCTCGTGGGTGCCATGTCCGCGACGCTTGCCTAGCATCAGGGAGTATGCGAGGGCAGTACAGCCAGAGGCAATGTGGACGGGCGTGCCACCCGCGAAGTCCAATCCCCCCAAGTTGAAAACCCAACCAGACGAATTCCAGGTCCAGCAGGCGAGGGGATCGTAGATGATGGTGGTCCAGATGAAAATGAAGACCATGCATGGAAGCATACGGCCCCGTTCAGCAACTGCGCCGACAGCGAGAGCAACTCTGTGTGTAATTCGTTAGGTTCGAATTGGGAATACCGAGACTTGACTTGGAAAATGTAGCAACGTACGTGATGCAAGCGAACATCCCTTGAAAAACGGCGAACAGGAGATCGGGCACCTTGTCACTGCCCACCGAGGGTGCAGCCAGCACACCTTTCATTCCAAAATTCTGGAGGTCACCGATGTATTTGCCGGCTGTGTGAGAGAAGGCCAACGAGTAACCCCAGAAGAACCATTGAAAGGAGACGACTCCGACAGACATGATGGAAAGCCATATTAGGGACAATGCAGACTTCCGACGGGCGAGACCGGAGTAGAAGAACCTGATAAGTGGAATCACATTGTTAGCAACGCCATTCTTAATTGAACTGGACTTATCATTCGGTAAAAAGGAAAAGGTCAGCCTTACCCAACACCGGGAATCATCAACAGAACAAGAGCTGTCGAGGTAACGACCCAAGCAATGTCACCAGACTGAGAGAAAGGTTAGCTGACATGATCCTGTTCTCTGTTTAGTGCTCATATGAGTACTCACACTGTACCAGATATTGAGATCTTCCGTCATGGAGTCACCCCCAGTGCCAGTCTCCGTTCCATTGTAGGGGACAGGGTATTCCGCCATGATGTGGTATGCCACAAAGCAGTGTCAGGACTTTTGGGCTCTCTAGATAGGATCACTGGAGGCGTTTATCTATACGTTTCGAATATTTGCCCCCTGGAATCGGACGTGTATGCTGAACTGAATGCTGCGCTGGGAAGAATGGATCCAATAGCGCGAGGTCCCAGAACTTTATGCAGGAGAGGTCGAAAGGCAGAATTGACGGGAGAAGTACAATGTGACAGGGACAGAGGCGATAAATAATAAATCTCATGCAAGCGCGGGTCCAGTCAGAACGCCATCAGCTCCACCGTCAGCTGAGGGTTTGATATCAAAAGCCAAGTCCTATCCTAGCGGATAAGGTCAAAGGATTACGAGCCCGGGCCATGAATTGCAAGATTAGAGTAATAGATTTAGATCTCCCCACGTCATATCTTTGTTCTTCATTTCCTTCTCCCGCCGTTCGAATCGTCCTATTTGTTCGGGTCTCCTTTGATATCTTTGAGCCCTAGAGAATGTTAACGGGAACTGAAGGGCGCCCAAAGGCCAAAAGCGGGCCAAAGGACCCGGCACTTTGGATAGAGTGGATGATATCGAACAGGGACTGGTGGGAGATAGGAGCGTAGCCACCAATCATCCGAGCCCAACTATCCGTTCCTTTATCTGCCTATCAGCATGGCCGTCGACTGCTCTTCCTTTCTAGCCCAGATGCCTAGACGGGGAGCTTCTCAGAGCGTGGGGAGATCGCCATGAAGTCCAGCCGTGTCAGAGGATGAGCCCATCTTGGAGGATATGGTTGACTCTGATAGTTCGTGAGAAATTCTACTTCCCCCTGCATTAAGTGATGGCCATAATAATTAAGACATCGGAGTTGTTTCCTACAAGGAGTCCGGTTTCATCTATCACTTTGCCATATCAGTGCCTTATCTGCCAATCAGCAGGCGCCGATGGGTGCTTATCATCCGGTTCCTCCCACACATTGTGCTGACCATGGATCCTGGACGGTGCTTTGTTCGCGGAGCCTGATAGACAAGCCCCTTGGCAATTAAACACGAACCTCTTCGAATGAGGAAGCTTTGATCGTTTGGGTCCCGACATCGGCAGCCAGCAACAATGAGTCCGTCCGTCGACCTGAACGGAATGGAAGAAAGGATTGAAGAAAGAAACAACAGGTTCAACAGGTTCAACATGGTCAACAGGGTCAACCACGAACCATCCGCAGTACACATCAGCTGATTGTCCTGTGACCCATCCCTTTCATGATTATAAAAAAGATACCGCGCGGTACCTCCCCAGCCGGCAGGAATCATGGGCGCTGCAAAGTCGAGAAAAGTACCTTTTACCTCCAGGACCGGAAGTAGAGATAAGCCCTCGGGCGCTCATTGGTGTTCGGCATCCCGAACGCTGGCCTTGGCGTTGCTGGCCTGAGGTTGACACGTCCAGGCGGCCTTCTTTTTCTTCGCTTCTTTAGTTCTTTGGATTGATTCTGCTCTCACCGAAGTGAAAGGCGTCCAATTTATCAGAGGCACAGAGATTTGTCAACCCTCGAGCTCTATCGCAGTTCGGATGATCTCGCCAGCATGAGAATACCTTCACTTCTCAACATGTCTTCTACGGAGTGTACTGTACACCAGTGGAAAAGTGTTTCAACGATGATTTCACCAGCTGAATGGAGGATACTTGCAGATCCCGAAATAACGCAAGGACTTGGCTTCGTTTCATCCCATGACTGTCGCTAAATACTAGCCATCCACAGATTAGTTCAGGTACCAACATTTGTACTGTAATGAGCACTGGTCGATCATGCGAGACAATGCATCCCAAACAATTCCTTGGGTTGCATTTTCTCCTATTGAACCCACCTCCATGAACAGGGGCAGATCGTCCATGTTGTTGTTATCTTGCTGGCCTTGAGATTTCACAGGGACCCGCAAATGCCAAGTTAGGCCTGTCGGTCCCGCTGATCAGCAGGTGGCATCTCAATGCATGCCACTATCGACGTTCGAGCTCGGTTGATACTATGTGAGCACTGAGCAGTATTTGTCGCGGTGCTGTCTATGCGCAAATGTTTTATTAGTTACTATTACCGGAAACCCCGGTATCTCAAAGGGGTAACAATGGGATCGATAGGACGGGTGTCATTCCCGCCTATAGATATCCTGCGGTCTTATTCGGCCATCTTCCTTTCACTAGAGGTTAACGGTGACTTGAGAGTTACACATATACTCCATACCTGGACTGTATCCCTAGATTTGCAAACAAGCATTGCAGGAGCGGTAACCTGCTCCTGAAACGAAGACTGGCAAGGGCATTCGTGCATGATCTTGCCTGCTGTCAGCCCTCTAGTTGACCTGAGGCCATTGTTAATTCTTTGAACCCAAGTAAATCTGCTGTATCGAGTATGCCTCGATTATCGAGTGCATAGCAGTTACTTCCAGCCAAGGCAGCCATAATCGCAGAGATATGAATAGTTTGGCTCCTTTTTCCCTGTCTTCTGTTTCCGATATAGACTGATTTCTTTCTTCGTCGTCGTTATATCATGAGCAGCTATGCTTAGAGCAACCAAAACCGTATTCGTAGGACTATGAAAAACTGTATCTTACTAGTCCTCCAGTGTGTGTGAACCATGGCTCTCTGCACGTTGACGTTAACCATGTGCTGACTCATCATATAGACTTTTGTAGTTCCTCCAGCTCTCCGTTGGCACACTCCGTCTTCCTGTACCTTCAGGACTCACTTAGAAGACCTTCCTGGCTAGAATCCATACTACGGCTACATTTCCACTTTGTGAGCGCATGGAAGACAAGAAGCAGTCTGTGTTTATCCGCCACTCCACTCTACTCCACTCCTTCAGCCACCGATCGGAATGCACCGCCACAGCCCCTATATCTCCGCCTGAGGCCGTCCATCCGATCCGTCATCGATCAAGCTCATCATGGAGCCGCACCAGGACCGTGGATTTCCCCAAATCATGGAGCTGCCCGACATGAACAATCATGATTCGGACGGCTCGGGGTCCTCCGACGAGCTCCTCCAGCAGCCGTACGCCGCTCTGTCGACTCCGGGATACCCTGAGAACTTTGACCCTCAGATCCAGTCCACGCCGGCCACCACCATCACCTCTTCGCCTCCTCCATCGCATACAACCGGTCTTGCCTCCTGGCCCAGCACCACATCCTCGCGCCCTCGCGGTACCAGCGTCAGCACACCCTCCGCCCTAGATCAGGTGCCGCCATTGGACGGCACTCCTGTGTCCGACGCGAGACTCCAACGCCCATCAGGCCCCGCCAGAACGCCGTCCAACACCTACGCCCCCCAACGTCGTCCACCACAGTACATCAGTCTCCAGAATGACCGCCGCCGTTCCTCCTCCAATAAGCGAACCCCAAGACGCGACCCCAATGCACAATATCGAGCGCAGGAAAAGGCATATGTGCAGCGGATCCGCGCGGACCCGCAGGCGTGGTATAGCCACTTCGACGAGGCCCAAAACATGGGACCGGGCGTCGGAGACTCGGATCTAGAGGAACCTTCGCCTTCCTCGGAGGTTCCGTTCGAGGATGACGCCTACGACCCCGATACTCAACTCTTTCTGTCGGACGATAACCAGCCAACGCTCGAAGAACTTAAGAACCCCAAGAATCAGGAGAGGCTGGAATGGCACTCCATGTTGACTTCGGTGCTGAAAGGAGATGTTGTGAAGCAGGAGAAACAGCGATTGCTTGGTTCTGCGGAGACGAAACGCTCGGCGACCCAGAACAGTGCCATATGGTTGGGTGTGAGAGCTCGGACGTGTGGACGCAGCGTCGCTCTGCAACGCAAACTGATCGAGGAAGCACGCGCCGGTCTGGGACCTATCGTTGAAGATATCATCAAATTCGAGATCAAGGGCGAGACGGAGATCGGAAAAACGCCCATCAAACAGGTTGAGGATATTGTGGAGCAGATTGAGAAGTGCGAGATGCTTTACTCGACGCACAAGGAGCTCGAAAGCGAACAGCCCCGCGTTGCCTCGGAGGAGTTCTGCTCTAGCCGTGAAGCGGTCTTTGCATGGCACAATACCACGATCCTTATCAATACGGAACTCGCCATCTTGCGGAAGTGGGTTGGAAACGGCGAGCTGGATTTCAGCAAGCCGAGAGACAAGACGACCAACAGCGACCTTTCTGACGAGTCCTCTTTCCTCGACCGTATCATGAAAGAGGACGGACTTAGGACGCTTCAGGGCGACCACAATATGTTGATGGATATTGGCGAAGTGATCCAGAAGGCCAAGAGCACCCTGATTGAGAATGCGAGCAATTTCGCAAAGCGCCATCTGCCTCCCTACATCGAAGAACTTCTGACCCTCATCAACTTCCCCTCTCGTCTTATGCAAGAAATCATAAGAGTCCGCCTCTCTTACGCCAAGAATATGAAAGACCCGGCCTCACAGTCTCCCATTTTGGTCGATCAAATGATCTCCCAGTTTCAAATCTTGATGAAAGTTGCAGTCGAAATCAAGCAACGCTACTTGGACATTGCTAGGCCTGAACCTGGCTGGGATCTTCCGCCTTGTATCGATGAGAACTTTGACTCGGTGGTCTTAGACGCACTGAAATATTATTTCCGACTGCTAAATTGGAAGCTGAATGCGAACAAGAACACTTTCAAAGAAGCAGAAATTCTTGAACAGGACTGGGAGTTTTCTAACCACATCGGACGCCAGCTTGAAGGTGGAGATATTGAAGTCGCCGAGCAGTTTAGGTAAGATCTCCACCCCCTAGAAAAGAAATCAGAAACCCATAAACTAATTGATCACTAGTGCTTTGACCGCAAAATCGCTCCAGCGTCTAATGCTTCATTTCGAGCGAGAATTGACAATAATGCCAAATGAAGACCCGGCCGACATGGACAAACGTTACAAGAGCGTGTTGGATTCGACTCGGATCCGTCAACGAAAGCTCTATCGTTTCTCCAGGTTCCTTCGACAGCTTTTCGAAAATGCCACCGAATACAACCTCTCCACTGATATTGCCTATGACTTCTTTGAAGCCCTTCTCATCTCGGACCATTTCCTCATCAAATCCCCTATTTCTGTTGGTCAGAAGGGAGTATATCTGTTTGCTCACCCTGCCTTGTGGGATCGCCCCACTGACATCCAGGCAATTCTCGGAACATCGTTTCGCGAAGAAGATTTGCCGAAAGATACCCCTCTTGCGCCGTATCTGCTGGTAGTTCGGCCTGAGAAGCCCTTGACATGGTCCGGCAGGGAAATGCAGGTGGATGTTCTGGAACAACCTACAGACCTGCGACTGGGAAAGCTTCGCCTCGTAGTCGAAGGAACACAACAGCGATTGTCCAATGCCCGTCAAGAGTTGGCTCAATTAACTGGCATTCAGCTTGATATGGCCATTGAGCAACGTGCGAACCTGGGTCGCGTGAACGTGGAACTCAACAAAATCAAAAAGACCTCATTCAAGCTCTCTATGACCATCATGGACAGCGTGGCTATCATCAGGGACCAACTGAAGGAAAGAGGCATCGAGAACCTCGATCTAATTCAGGCCTGTTATGCCTTTGCTACTGAATTCGGTAACCGTTCTTCAAATGTCGACCCCAATAGACGGGCCATGAACAGCGCGAGACTTGTTGAGCTATCTCTCGACTGGGTGTCCTTCGTTTGTGATGACTGCGATGCCGCCGATCGGAAGACCTTCAAGTGGGCCGTGTCCGCACTTGAATTCGCCATGGCCATCACCTCCAGCAGACACCTTCTTTCCATCGACGATGTGCAGTTCTCTTTTCTCAGGCAGAAGGTCGCTGGCTGTATGTCGCTTTTGATATCCCACTTTGATATTATGGGCGCTCGGTCGTCGCGCGCGGCCCAGGCAGAAAAGCAGCGCATGGAAGAGCGAGTAGGAGGACGGAAATTCGGTTCCGGCCGGATTTTGACGGACGAAGAAGCTATGAAGCTTGTGCGTGAACAGCGCCTGTCTCACCTCAACGAGATTGAGGACAGGAGAGTCGAGGAGAACGCGAAGCGTCAAGCTTTGGGTAGGGTGCTTGAAGGGTCTAACGAAGCTGACAGGTCCTTGACCGTCCTCTCATCTTCTGCGACCAACGTGACTCTGCGTTGGCAACAGGGACAATTTATTGGCGGTGGAACGTTTGGTTCCGTGTATGCTGCTATCAACTTGGATAGCAACTATCTCATGGCTGTCAAGGAAATCCGACTGCAAGACCCGCAGCTCATTCCCAAGATTGCCCAGCAAATTCGGGACGAAATGGGCGTTCTTGAAGTTTTGGATCACCCGAATATTGTGTCGTACCATGGCATTGAAGTGCACCGTGACAAGGTCTACATCTTCATGGAATACTGCTCCGGCGGGTCTTTGGCGAGTCTTTTGGAGCACGGCCGTGTCGAAGATGAGACAGTCATCATGGTTTATGCCCTTCAACTTTTGGAGGGATTGGCATACCTGCACCAGTCCGGCATCGTGCACCGAGATATCAAACCCGAAAACATTCTGCTTGACCACAATGGCATCATCAAATATGTCGACTTCGGTGCTGCCAAGATAATCGCTCGCCAGGGCCGTACTGTTGTGCCCATGGATGCGTTTGCTGGCCCCAACCCCAAGGATGCGCTGGTTCCCAAAGATGCGCAGCTCGCGCAACAGCGAGGCAAGAACCAAAAGACCATGACCGGAACCCCTATGTACATGTCTCCGGAAGTAATCCGGGGAGACTCTTCGAAGCTGGTCCACCGCCAGGGCGCCGTTGATATCTGGTCTCTCGGGTGTGTGATCTTGGAGATGGCTACCGGTCGTCGTCCCTGGTCCACTCTGGATAACGAATGGGCAATCATGTACAACATTGCCCAAGGAAACCAGCCGCAGCTGCCTAGCCGAGATCAGCTGAGCGATGTAGGCATCGACTTCCTTCGCCGTTGCTTCGAGTGTGATCCTTTGAAGCGATCAACCGCGGCCGAACTTCTTCAACACGAATGGATCGTCTGCATCAGACAGCAAGTTGTGCTCGAGCCTCCGACTCCTAGCAGTGACCACGGCAGCAGCATGAGTTCCAACTCCTCCAATAGTCGCAACAACCCTTATGACTATGCCTGAGTACCTCCGTTCTTTCATGTGATTCCTTTGCTATCATCAACGACTTCTCTTCATTGCATCATCCCCTTTGTTTTCTACCCCCTACTTCCCTTCACTTTTTCTTGTCTTTCCTGTCCTGTTTTACACCCCACGCGCACTCACTGTTTACCCCATCCCCAATACACCAAAAGATTGCATTTGATACCCATACAACTGCCACAATCTCTTTCAGACGTGTTTATAACTAAATACCTCTTGTTCCGTGTCACACTGTCGTTTGCTAGCTGAACTTTTTCTTACCTTTCAATTCCCGTTCTTTGACATCAAGTTCTTTAGGTCTACTTCAATTTTCCACCTAACATTGGGAGGAAGTCATCCTGTTTGTTTCCAGTTTCCTTTCCCCCCCCCCCTTGGCCTAGTAGACTGGCTGGCTAGTCGATTCAGTCCAATTCGGTCCGTTCAGCTTCCCTTCTACTTTGTCGTTCTTGCCTCATTTTGCTCTGTATATATCGATGCTCAAAAATACGAAGGGCTCGTATCGTTAGGTGTTCTAGGTCTGGTTGATCTGCCTGAGTAAATAGCACTTAGGTATGGAATGGTATGAATGGAACTGTTTTCAAAATTGGTCCTTGTAGAAAGCCTTGAACCCGATCGGCATCATCAGCGTTCAAACCGCATATTAGCTATACCACCTCTCTAGTCATGATACCGTGGGCGGAGTGGTGTCCAGTGTCCTTCACAGACTAGTAATCATGACGAAGAAATCTCGCTTGTGCAGGATCCGATTGTGTAAACTCCGAAGACGAGGCTGAGGTCGCCGCTTACGAACCGGCTTACACACCAACGACCAGGGCCATCTAGAACGTTATAAGTAGAGAAATTTGGATCCTTTCGGGTTTCTCTATGGATAAGTTGGTTTTTAGAGATTGTCTATTCGTCGATTTGCTTTCTACTTCAAGGCCTATACCCATTGGGGACCCGGAGCTCTCTTCGGAGGAATGAGACTATTTAATCTACTATAAGACGCACTCCCAGCCTGTCAATGTCAGTAAAACCTCCAAGCCTTCCCTGAGATATTAAAATCTTCCAAAATGCCCTGCACCATCATCGCCTTCCTCACCCGCAAACCCGGTCTCACACCGACCGAATTCAAAACCCACTACGAAACCACCCACATCCCGCTCCTCAAAGAACTCGCCGGATCCCATTTCCCCATCGCTCACAAGCGCTTCTATCTCCCTCGGACGCGGGCTTCTGATGCAGTCGAGGCGGATCATTCGAATACTGCGTACCCTGCTCCCGTCTTGGCTGGGGATCCCGCGGACTTCCAGTACGATGTCTATGCCGAGCTCACGTTTCGGGATGTTGAGCATCTCGGGGCGTTTCATGGTGCTTTGATGAAGGATGGGGAGAGGCTGGCTGCTGATGAGGAGCGGTTTCTGGATAGGAGTAAGATGAGGGCTGTTAGGGTTGAGGAGCCGGTTGTTGCCAGGGGGGATGAGTGATGTTTTTTTATGTATTGGATTATATCGGATTAGACGTGCGGTGATGGGATAGAGGGTCTGGGGTCAATGGCACGATATCTGGTTTTTTTTTCTTTTTTTGTTGCATGGGAGGGATGAGCTGGATTCGTTTACAGAAACCACTGCGTGCTGAGTTTACAGTATACCTAGTTAATGTATTATGAATGTATAGTGTCGCCGGAACGTATTGTTATAAGATGGACCTCTCCTT
Organism: Aspergillus ochraceus; assembly: GCA_004849945.1. NCBI lineage: Eukaryota > Fungi > Ascomycota > Eurotiomycetes > Eurotiales > Aspergillaceae > Aspergillus > Aspergillus ochraceus. Next base: position 3,526,715 of record SSOS01000005.1, on the reverse strand, counting down.
AGGGCTCGGGACCAATCTACTTCTAGAGCTCCAAGTCCAACAATACAACCATTTATTAGATAGTCTAGGAGGGTCTTCTAAGAAGTAAGCCGCTGTGGTCGAGGGATAAGGTAAACGAATGTCGGATTGAACTAAACCATCTCGGTCCATCGCATGAGGCCGAACCAAGTCCACTATGGGTCACATATGCATTAAACTCGCTACCCCGTACATACAATAGGACGGCTCGTTCAACTGAACGAGCCCCGGTCATACAAGCATGGGCTACCATGTGTCATCCATCAAGGCCAATAGGGCTAGCGAGGGGAGTGGGCCGTACCTTGAAGAAAGACTTGCAGCCAGAGCTGGGATGAGACAGCCAGGTCGACATGTTTCTTTATTCTGGATTCTGCCGGTAACATCCTGGACTATAGTTATTTAGAGGGTTGGAATTTCCGGTTGGCTGCAGCCACATTTCTGCTAATAATAAGCATACCTAAAGTTCCCCTCATTTCTATCTTTCCCTCTCCTCATATCCCTTGATCCCTTGATAAATTCCTTGATCTTCACTCAGCCAGAACTTTCATCACTTAACCTTGGTCTTCAGCTCATCTGCAGAAATGGAAGCCGCTGGCCATTCTCGAACCGCCGACTACATCATCGTCGGTGGCGGCACAGCAGCTCTAGTCGTTGCCTGTCGGCTCTCAGAGAACCCCAATACGCACATTATTGTCCTGGAGCGCGGCAAAGATGAATCGGGTGATGCTCGCGTCCAGAATCCCCTGGCGTACGAGTCTCTTACGGGCAGTGAAATGGATTGGAACCTCCAGATGGCTCCACAGACCGGACTCAACGACCGTGAATTCCACCAAGCTGCGGGAAAAGCCCTGGGCGGGTCGTCCATGATCAATGGTTGCATCTTCCTTCCCCCGGCTGCGGCGGGACTCGATGCCTGGAGTTCGCTGGGTAACCCCGGCTGGAACTGGGAAACGCTGGCACCCTATTTCCACAAGGCACATACTTTGCATCCTAGCAACGAGGAGTCCCGGCCTACTACGAGGACTGCAAGTATTGGAGATGCCGGTCCAATTCAAGTGAGCTACCCAGTGTCTGCAGAGAAGGCCGACACCACTCTGCTAGACGCTTGGAAGCAAGCATTCGAGGAGAATGGCTATCATTACACCGGCGATCTCGTTCCTGAAGGGACAACCATAGGTACACGGCCGTACACTGCGACGATCGAGCCCCGGTCAGGACATCGAAGTAGTGCAGCTAGCGGATACGGCGCTATACTTGCTTCTCGTGTCAATGTGGAAATCATCACGGGCGCAAACGTGACTCGAATTCAGTTCGACTCTGCTCGCAATCCAACTGCAACCGGAGTGGAGGTGCAAACAGAAGCTCAAGGGACTGTCATCTTCAAGCCCACCAGGGAAGTGATCATGGGGGCAGGTGTTTTCAACAACCCCAAGATCCTCGAACTATCCGGGATCGGGGACCAAGATCGACTCCAAGAGCTCGGCATTCCGCCGCTCGTTCATCTGCCCGGGGTGGGAGAGAACTTGTCTAACCATGCCATGAGTATTCTGACCTCCCCTTTGAGGGGCCACTCAGACATCAAGGGCATTGCACCCGGCATGAAAGCAAACGCCTTCATCCGCCTAGGTCCTTCAGACATGCAAGAGATTCTCGCTCCCTCCCGTGAGACCGAATATCACACTGCTATTGCAAGGATACTGGATAACCCGAACGAGGCCTCCGCTTGCATTCACTTTGCCATCTACCCCAGCGATGTGGCCGTCATGGGCGTCTTCCCATCCCATCCTTTTTCCCGGGGCAACACCCATATCCAGTCGACTGAACCGGCGGACACCCCCCTGATCGATCCAAAGTGCCTAACCAGTCCGTCAGATCTCGATTCGATGGTTCGGCACGTTCAACACTTGCAAGGAATTCTTCGTTCCACCCACCTCCAACCCTTCGTCGGCGTGCCGCCTCCCCACGACACAGAAACGCTCACCCAAATGGTGCGCGAGTCGATGGCGATCCCGACTGCCCATCCATGCGGTACGACTGCTATGCTTCCTCGCGAGAAAGGTGGTGTGGTTGGGCCAGATTTGAAGGTCTATGGCGTGAGTAATGTCCGGGTGGTAGACGCAAGCATATTCCCCCTCGTTCCGCAGGCGAATCCCATCTCCACCGTGTATACGGTGGCTGAACGGGCCGCGGATTTGATACGAGCGTCTTGATCAGACTGTGTTTCCTTACCCCCTGCATCGTTGTTGGTTGTGTGTTTGTTGGGGTATGCTTTTTGTAGCCATTAGTAGCGACCTGAACTGAGCAAACGTGAATCAGAGCCATTGCCTCTCGAAGGTAAACTATAGCTGAGCTGGGTAGATGATCAGGTACGCGTATATATTGAGCTGACATAAATTGAAACAAAAGTTTCAGATAAATGCGAAAGTCACCAGAGTTATCATAATAAAGACACGCGCGTAGAATCACACAAGGATGAGATCATCTGACAATGGTAGGAAAAAACCAACCTCTTCAAGAGATGGTGATGATTTCATTTAGATAGCGGCAAAGAAAACACAACCTATCTAGATGGATTGCATGGGTAGGTGGGGGTAGACAACATTTCGTTCGTTTCGTAGAAAGAGAGAGAAAATCGACAAGGGTAAGACATGAAATGAGGACCGAAACTACCAATAGAAAGCTGAGATACCGCTGCTCGCATGAATCGAAGGAAGGCAAGGAATAGACAAGACAGGCGAGTAGTAAGTAGTACTAGGAGGTAATGACAAAAAGAAGAAAGAAAAACTAAAACCTGGTAATCAAAGACCACAACCAATTGAGACGCCAATTCAAAGAATCATCGTAAACCATAGACAGGATAAAAGCTTGCTGTCTTCAACACTTCGAAAATAAAAACACCGTAACCATGGGAGATGCCATCATGGGCAAAGAAAAGGGAGATAAATATAGAGGATGATGGCGATTAATGAGACCTATAAAGGCGAAGAGATGAGGTGAGAAAAGTCGATGACCGGAAATGCTGGAGTATACATCTCAACGGAATTCGATCGCAGGAGTGCAACCGTGATCCTCGACATGTTTTAATTCCAACTGTTGGTACCTTGGAGTTTAGTTAGTATATATGTGTAATAGGACGGAACTTATAACATCGAACGTACTTCTCGCTCTTTGCGTGAAAGTAGATGCCGGTGACATCCCCGGCTACCTGGTTAAAACAAATGTAGTAGAATCCCTCGAAGCTTGCGCCCGAGATAGACCTCACCCGATGGTCGGGAACGAGGAAGTATTCTTTCCATCGCATAAAGATATGCTCGCGCTGGGCAAAGTTGCGGTAGGTGAAATCGGGCCTCTTCGCCTGCTTAGCCAGTGGTCGCCAGGCGGGAAATCTGGCCCAATGATGCATATCGGTTTTCTCTGTAGCTCCCCATGCTTCATTCCGGGTCTTGAAAGTGTGTTTAGTGCCGATGATCTCTCCTTCGAAAAAGGTCGTCAAAGTGGGGTGATCTTCCGTGAGGCCTGTGCGGAAAGCCAAAGTCGATTAGAGGCAAAATTGAGAAAAGCATTGATTTGAAAGACAAAAGGGTTCAACATACCCTGAATGCGCAAATATCCGCAGAGGTAGGACTCGACCATGTCGACATGTTTAATCTCTACGTCCACATTATAGATTTGACGGTCCGACTGCTGGGTACCCGTGAATTTGCTTCCTGGGCGCAAAAATGAAGACGTGTAATTCGGAAGAAGCTTTCAAGATCAGCAAGGTCCTGCCACATGAGTTGAGTCAGGTAGGTAAAAGAAGAACTTACTCTGATATTGGAGAATTCATAACTTAAAAGGGAGGCACTTGAGGGTGTGGCGACTGGAGGGGAGGGAGTGTTGGCGGAGCGCGATGACTGGTCGCCGGTAGGGCTCAATCTGCCGACAACGGGCTCGTCCTCGGGTTTGGTTGCGTCCTTCATTGGTGCGCCAGGGGTGTTTAAAGGGTCGGAAACCGTTTGGGCGATAGCATCGTCCGAGCGGATCAGCGCAGACTGCGCCGATGCAATGACCCGGGAGAGCGCATTATCAGGAGTGTCGCTCTCCGCGGTCGGAGAAGATTCGGGCGAGTCTCTCCACAACGATGGCCTCTCTAACTCGGGAGGACAAGTGGTGCGAGCAGAAATTTCATCAAGGATTGATGTGGCATCGAGACGTGGTGTGTTGTCACTCGGGGTCGGCATTGAGGCGAGTTAAGCCAAGGGAGGAGATGACATCGGATCCGACTAAGTAAACTGGCAGGGTTTCAGGGCACCGACGAAGTAAGGGGAGAGAGGGCGACAACGGAGGAGGGGGGATGGCAAGAGAGATGATTAGGAATGGCAACCACAACGAGGAATACAGGGAAGAGAAGCGAACAGAAAAGAAAGGGGAGGCAAGAAGGGAAGGATGAAAGAAGCAGAAGACGAGTGAGGGAGGGAGAGAGAGAGAAAGGAAGCACCGCATCTTCAGTTCATTATTCAGTCTGGGGCGGGAAGACGCCCTGCCCGAATCGGTTAAGGCGGCGTGGATCATGCGAGCGCGGGGGAGGCAAACGGGCGCCTGAGGCGGTTAATCGTGCCCGTCAGGAATGCCCGCCGACTCAGGCACCCACTTTGCCCTTTTGGGTCACCTTCACCTTATATAAGATAGACTCTCTGCTCTGTCTACACCGTATGTGGACCACCCCTCTTACGTGGTAGTAGTCTACTGACATATGTATGCACTTCCGTACAATAAAATGGGTATTGATGTCTGCTCCGTACGTAGTCAATCTAGCATTGCGTCATCACCGCTTTGCGACTCGGTCGTCCATAATTTGAGACCTCGCCCACCTCTTCAAACGCCCGGTTCTTGTCTCAGCCAGTTTCAGCCCTCGTTCAGGTGATTAGATAGGTTTGATCTGTAGATGACTCCGGATTAGATCTCGACCCCCTGTACACTCCCTTGACTTGTGCCGGCTTACCTTGAAATGGAGAGAGATGAGTGAGAAAATGAGAGCCTTCAGGTCTTGCACGAGATAATAGAACACTCGAAGACCTTCGGGATCTGACGATTCGGTTACGTCCACCAGCGAGCCGATTTTCGCAGTCTGCACAGCATCAGAGTTAGGAAAGAATCACGGTAGTCCAAGTCAAGTCCAGCGACGCACCTCGAAAGAGATATGTTCATTGCCAATTCGGATTTCCAGCTCCTGTCGTCCATCCTTGTTCTTCTGCGGCCATTTGGAGTCATCCTCCCTGGGTTCACGTTAGCATCCACCCCTCTCGCCGTTCAATGTCTCGTAGCTCCCATACTTTATGATCTCGCTATCCTTGATAATGCGCTTGACCTCCTGGATCATCGCCGCACTCACGCACACTGTATTCCGGTTATCAGAGGCCATCCATTGTGACGGGTCTTGTTGATCGCAGGTACTTACTCTCCTTGCGGATCAGAGAGTCATTGCGGTAGTTGGAGTTGTTCGCGTATCGGACGGCGGCGCTACGGCCATCGCCTAGAGTGCGGAAGTCGAACTCTGCGATTAAATTAGCAGCTGCAATGAAAGACAACGACATTGGCGCAAACATACCCAGGAATTCATGTCCGAACCGCCCAGAGTGACCTGAGCTGCGGAACTGTCAGCAGCGGAGGAAACCTGGGCCTTGCACAGATTGATCTTACTAGTAACGGAGATAGAACGGTTCGTTCTGATTCGACATGGTCAATGGTAAGACCCCAAAAAGATAGGTAAGGTGGTGGTAGAGACTCGACGAAGAGCAAGTCGAACAATACCGGCGACGGAGGTTTGCAGGGTTGGGCCGGGCGGGCTTAGTCATCCACACACTCCGGACAGCTTGCGCTCCGCCGCGCAAATGGCCAGGCTGGTTTGGTCCTCAAAGTTCCCCCGGATTGTCCTACATTTGCGCTGATGAATGCAAGGCCGGTGAGGGGCGTCGAATTGAATTAATCTAGTCACCTATCCTCTGCGTCTTCTTCAAGGAGAGTCTCACTGGTTCGTTCTCCCCCGTCTCCTCGGCCCTCCTCCCCTGACTCGGCGGGCCAAACAGTGTTGTTGTATTGACCACATTTAGCTCTCCTCCCTCCTTATCCCACCGTTCTCCCCCGTCACGGCCGCTTCCCACCCCTGGTCACCATGGCGTCGTTTTTGGAAAATACATACAGTTTGATCCATCTGGACAATACTGCGGATCAGCCCTCCGTGCAGGAGTTGAAATTGCAGCTGGAGAAGGGCACCGATGAGACGAAGTTGGACACAATGAGACAGATCATTACGATCATGCTCAATGGAGATCCCCTGTCTCAACTCCTGATGCACATCATTCGCTTTGTGATGCCGTCGCGGAGCAAGCCTCTCAAAAAACTGCTATATTTCTACTACGAAATCTGTCCCAAACTCGACACGAATGGCAAGCTCAAGCAAGAGATGATCCTGGTGTGGTAAGGATCCGACTCTACATATTCCTCTTCCTGCTTGCTCCCCGTTGTTTTCTACTGGTTATCTGACCGTCTACTCCGTGAGCAGTAACGGCATCCGTAATGATCTTCAGCACCCCAACGAGTACGTTCGAGGCAACACACTTCGCTTCCTCTGCAAGCTCCGAGAGCCGGAACTCATCGAACCCCTCCTTTCATCCGCACGCTCGTGCTTGGAACACCGCCATGCATACGTGAGAAAGAACGCCGTCTGGGCCGTCGCCTCGATCTTCCAACATTCGGAATCCCTCATCCCGGACGCCCCCGAACTCATCCAAACATTCCTCGACACCGAGACCGACGGCACCTGCAAGCGCAATGCCTTTGCAGCTTTGATGTCTATCAGCCACCAGAAGGCCCTGGAATACATGGCTTCGACATTCGACAGTATTCCGAACACTGATGAACTCCTTCAGCTGGTGGAGCTTGAATTCATTCGCAAGGATGCGGTCCAGAACGCGCAGAACAAGGTAGGCTTGGGCGGAGAGGAATTTGGTCGGCTGTATGGTCCGCTAACGGCCGACAGGCGAAATATTTGCGATTGATCTTCGATCTTCTTGATGCGTCGACGAGCACCGTCATTTACGAAGCTGCGACGTCCCTCACGGCACTCACCAGTAACCCCGTTGCTGTGAAGGCTGCAGCGGGCAAATTGATTGAACTTGCCATTCGGGAGGCCGACAACAACGTCAAGCTGATCGTTCTCGATCGGGTTGACCAACTACGGACTCGCAATGAGGGTGTTCTAGATGATCTCACCATGGAGATCCTGCGTGTTCTCACGAGTCCGGATATCGACGTCCGACGCAAGGCCCTGAGCATTGCGCTGGAAATGGTCACCAGCAAGAATGTGGAAGAGATCGTCATGCTCCTCAAGAAGGAACTTGCAAAGACGGTTGACGAGCAGTATGAAAAGGTAGGCATATCTCTATGCTCGAGTTATGAGCTCCTGCTGACGACCGTTACAGAACAGCGAATATCGTCAACTCATTATCCAGTCTATTCACACCTGCGCCATCAAGTTCTCGGAAATTGCCGCCAGCGTGGTCGACCTTCTGATGGATTTCATTGCCGACTTTAACAACAACTCGGCCGTCGACGTTATCTCTTTCGTCAAGGAGGTCGTGGAGAAGTTCCCCGGTTTGCGAGCCTCTATCGTCGACCGCTTGGTGTCCACCTTGAGCGAAGTCCGTGCCGGCAAGGTCTACCGTGGCGTTCTGTGGGTCGTCGGAGAGTACTCCCTGGAGGAGAAGGATATCCGTGAGGCTTGGAAGCGTATCAGAGCCAGCCTGGGCGAAATCCCTATTCTGGCATCGGAGCAGCGTCTGCTTGAAGAAGTGCCCGACGAGCATGTGATCCAAGAACAAGTCAACGGCCATTCTAAGTCATCGGCGCCCTCGGGGTCGCGAAAGGTCCTGGCCGACGGTACTTATGCGACTGAGAATGCCCTGACCAGCCAGTCTGCAGCGGCCGCCAGGCTCGAGGCCGTCAAGGCTGCCCAAAAGCCTCCTCTCCGTCAACTCATCCTGGACGGTGATTTCTACTTGGCTACAGTTCTTTCTTCCACACTGACCAAGCTGGTGATGCGCCACTCCGAGGTTTCTGAGGATGCCGCTCGAACTAACGCTCTGCGTGCGGAAGCGATGCTGATCATGATCTCGATCATCCGTGTTGGCCAGTCTCACTTCGTCAAGGCCCCCATCGACGAAGACTCCGTGGACCGTATCATGTGCTGCGTGCGCTCTCTCGCCGAATTCTCGCAGAAGAAGGATCTGGAGACCTCCTTCCTGGAAGACACGCGGAAAGCGTTCCGTGCGATGGTCCAGGTCGAGGACAAGAAACGGGAGGCAAAGGAAGCCTCCGAAAAGGCCAAGAGTGCCGTTCAGATCGACGACGCCATCCCCATCCGCCAGTTCACCAAGAAGAACGAAGCAGAGGGCGCAGAGGAGATCGAGCTCGACCTCGCCAAGGCCACCGGCGGTGACTCGACAGTGGAAACTGTTTCTTCGAAACTGAGCCGGGTGGTGCAACTGACTGGCTTTTCGGATCCCGTCTACGCCGAAGCCTACGTCACCGTCCACCAGTTTGACATCGTACTTGATGTGCTTCTGGTCAACCAGACCCTGGAGACCCTGCAGAACCTGTCGGTCGAGTTCGCCACTCTGGGAGACCTGAAGGTCGTCGAGCGACCGGCTACGCACAACCTCGGACCCCGCGACTTCTTGAACGTGCAGGCTACGATCAAGGTGTCGTCGACGGATACCGGGGTGATCTTCGGTAACATCGTGTACGACGGCGCCAGCTCGACGGAAACGCACGTTGTCATCCTGAACGACATCCATGCCGACATCATGGACTACATCCAGCCCGCCCACTGCACCGAGACCCAGTTCCGCACGATGTGGACCGAATTCGAATGGGAGAACAAGGTGAACATCAACTCCAAGGCGAAGGATCTCCGCGAATTCCTCAAGCAGCTCATGGAGAGCACCAACATGGCCTGCTTGACACCGGATGCCTCGCTGAAGGGCGACTGCCGCTTCTTGAGTGCTAATCTATATGCCCGGAGTGTATTTGGTAAGTGCCGACTCCCCGTGTGGGCTCATATTCTTTAAGTGAAACAAATTGCTAACCTGAGACAGGCGAGGACGCTTTGGCGAACCTGAGCATCGAGAAGGAGGGCGATGACGGGCCGATCACCGGTTTTGTGCGGATAAGAAGTCGGTCGCAGGGACTGGCGCTGAGCCTGGGATCCCTCAAGGGCCTCAAGGCTTCGACCGCGTAAAACCCTTCCTCTCCTCTTGAATAGTGACTAACCCAAGTACCCTTATCATATTCTCTCATATTACTTTACTTATTCTACTTGATCCGCGACTGTTTCTTTCCCTCCTGTTTCTGATGAATGAATTTGTTGACTATACGCTTTCATTTTTTTTTTGTGTGTTATACTGGATGAGAAAAGACTCTTTTTCAATTGAAACCCTACAGTTAATAGACCGTGTCTCTTCCGTCCTGTACTCTTTCTAGATGTATTTCAATTAGATGAATGATGGACCTCCGCTTTTGTCCGCGATTCAGCATCCCCACAGCTCCGCGGATCGCGGTGTCTCCGCCGTCGATCTAGTGTGGTCGCATCTTGAATACAACGGTCATCCGGGTGGAATAGACTCGGATGCTTGAGGTGAAGAAGTCGACGATCATTCTTGTGAGGAGGGAAGAGTCGGGTTCAATGCGATGATGGATGATGCATGCGGAAGGTCCCGAGAATGAGCTGGGAATGCCGCCTGGTCCCAGTATGCTGTAGGCTTGTAGCACCTCAACTGATCAAGCTTGACTCGAGAGTCTGGCAATAAATTATAAGCAATGGGTCGCCAAACTCCTAGACCCAACAGGGGCAGAAAGACTGGGGAAAGTGGAACCGATTCCCAGACATCGAAGCGAACCAGAAATGCGCCTTAATTGATCTCGTGATGGCATTCATAAGCAAATTCACAAAAATTAGTCTCCCGTTCTTCCTCCGATCCTTCCTGGCCACGCTCCATCCCCTCCCCCCTTCGTCCCTCTTGGTGATCATCCTCTCCTTGGGCTCCCGTTTGATTCTCTTTGTGCGGTGGCTATATGATGCTCTCTGTCCCCTCGAGAACATCATGATCTCGCCCACCAATGACGCAGCGCGTCCGTCCCTTAACAATGCGGATCAGCCGGATTCCCAACACCAATTGCTGCAGCACGACTCGACTCTGACGGTAGCACAGTCCGTCTCCCTTACCTTGGGGAGCGACTCTCTTCTCGTCGCCGGTATGTTACCGTCACCCAATGACTGTCACCACGCTGGCAGGCTTCCCCTTCTGACCAAAACCGTTGCTTTTCTAGATGAGCGCTCCTCCACGCGTACTTCGAGTCGCGCATGCTGCGGTTTATTACCCAAGTCGTGTATGCTTGATTGATTTTTCTTTTCAATCCACTCTGTTTTCCGTGTGGTCGATGCCCGCGCTGTCCGACAAGGTAATTCGGAATTGCTGACCCTTTCGTCCGCCTCTCAGCAACCAAGGATACCCATGCCATTTCGTTCTATAATATACTAGACGCCGATATCTCTCCGGCCGGCTTGACGATTACCTATGCGGAGCATGCGACCAAAGACGACGTCTCCGTGACTGCGCTTCAGTACCCGATCGCCGACGAGGAAAAGGCAAATGTCGAAGCCTGGATCGCTCGATTGCTGGACCTGGCATATGGAAATGCGCAACGATACAAGAGGCTCAAGGTTCTTGTCAACCCCTTTGGAGGCAAAGGGGGCGCCGTGAAATTGTATCAGAATCATGCGGCGTCCGTCTTTGCCGCGGCTCGCTGCAAGGTGGATGTTCAGGAAACGACGCACTCGGGCCACGCCAGCGAGATCTCAGAGAATATCGACATTGATGCCTTCGATGCGATCGTCTGTTGTTCAGGGGACGGTCTTCCGTACGAGGTCTTCAACGGTCTGGCAAGGAAGCCAAACGCCGGCGAAGCCCTGAACAAGGTGGCCGTTGCATTGATACCGTGCGGTTCGGGAAATGCAATGACCTGGAATCTCTGCGGAACGGGCAGCGTGTCTGTGGCGGCACTGGCTATTGTCAAGGGATTGCGCACACCGATGGACCTTGCCTCGATCACACAAGGACAGAATCGCACTCTGTCGTTCCTGTCGCAATCTTTCGGCATCATCGCCGAGTGTGACCTGGGAACCGACAACATTCGATGGATGGGCGCCCATCGATTTACGTACGGTTTCCTTGTCAGGATTGTGAAGAGCACCGTTTGGCCGTGCGACCTTGCCGTCAAGGTGGAAATCGATGACAAAAAGGCCATCAAGGACCACTACAATACATACGCGAACAGTGTCCCTCCTCTCCGCTCCCCTGAAGAGACTGCTGGACGGTCCGGGGGCCTTCCTGAGCTGAAGTACGGCACTGTGCAGGATGATCTCCCTAAAGACTGGGAGGTCATTCCGTCCGAGACGCTGGGGAACTTCTACGCAGGGAACATGGCTATCATGTCCAAAGATACTAATTTCTTTCCGGCCTCATTGCCCAATGATGGCTTGATGGACATTGTTACCATCGACGGAACCCTCGGGGTCACCACGTCCCTCAAAATGATGACGGCAATCCCTGAGGGGAACTTCTTCGACATGCCAGAAGTCAACATCCGTAAAGCGACCGCGTATCGTCTGGTTCCTCGTGAAAAGGAAGGATATATCAGCGTGGATGGCGAGCGGATCCCGTTTGAAGCTTTCCAGGTTGAAATCCACAAAGGCTTGGGCACAGTCCTGTCAAAGTCGGGACACCTCTACGAGGCAGAGGGCCCCAGGCCATGATATGAACGAAATATGCTCGATCGGATCCCGCGACAGAGATAGAGTAGAAAGGGCAAACCGAGCCCCGACTTTTCGGGTGTGTTTATATAGCTGCTGAGTCTTCGCACTCTTTGATACCCTCGCGCAAGACTATTCCAAGCACTGGCCTGCTTTGTATGTACAGTTGAATTGACGATTTTGCTCTAATCATCTTTGATGTTGTCTTTGCATGTGTACTGTGCCAGGGTCATGGCAAATACAGTTCAGTCTTCATATCCATTGTCTATAAGATGCCATTCCGCGATAAAATGTATTTTTGGGGCTAGATATACAGCCGGTCCCCCGGACGCCTTGAGAATCGATATTTGAGAAATCTCAATTAATCATCGAAACCACCCCACTCGATTTCACTTTCCTCGTCCTCGTCGTCCTCCTGAACGGAGCGGGTCTTGAAGCCCCATTCCACCAAGCGATCATCATTCAGCGTCTCCGTCGCCCTCGTTCTCACCGGCTTGTACGGGCAATCCGTCCGCAACTTCTCAATAGGCCGCAGCAACAGGTCCATTGGCACATCACCCTTGGGTTTCCTCTCCTTAGGCTCCTCCTCGTCATCCGCCTCGTCAAACTCCAGCACCTTCTCCACCTCATCAATCCAGATATCCATGATATGATAGCGCAACCCATCCGGACCATGCGGCATAGGCACATAGTCCTTCTTCTCGTCCGCGGCCGGCTGGTCCGGATCAAAGTTGATCGGACAGAGCGGGCCCTCCTCGATAATCGAGAGGTAGGACTCCAGATCCGCCCATTTACCCTGTGCGCTGTCGCTGCCGTTCGCCGTGCCCACCTCCTCCTCTTCATCCGCAACCTCCTCAGCCTGAGCCTTCTTCTTCCCCTTCGATCGCTTGTTCTTCTCCTTCTTGCCGCCGGCGTCCTGGCGCTTCCGCTTCTTGTTCGTCTCCTCGGTCTGCATCTGCGTCTTGGCGCCCTTGACGAAGATCTCGAATGCGACGCCCACGTAGCATCGGATCAGGAAGAGGTATTTGTCGAGACGCAGACGGTCCAGCGAGTGGAAGTCGCGACCGATGGTGATCCAGAAAGCGCGCAGGAAGCGATGCAGCGTGGCTCGGGGCAGGGTCGGGACGATTCCGTACGAGAGGTTCCGGGCGAGAGCTTGCTGTGTGAGGGGGCGGTCGGAGTGGTAGAAGCCTAAATTCATCATGTGGTTAGATTCTGTTCAGAAAGACCAGCTCGGACTCGACTTTTGTCTTCTTTCTCGGCCTGTCGCGAAGGCGCCCTAGGGGCTAGGTGATCTAGACCCTAAGGGAATGAGGACTAGACGTACAGAAGAATAGACCCTTCCATAGTTTCAGAAGGTCGAGAAGAGAGAGGTCGGTTTTGGAGCGCAGGAAGAGGGTCAGGGACTCGGTGGCTTTGTCGCGAGTGCGTCGGTCTGTAATAGACAGGGACATTACATTGTCAGTTGATTGACCATACGACCGGTGTTATCGGCATGCAATGGTTAGGAAGAAAACATACCGCTAGAGGCAAGCTCCTTGACAAAAGGAGTCTTTTGTAAATCCGCCATGATGTTTCGTAGAAATTATGCGTTTGGGTTTTTTTTTTACCCGGTATATGATTGAGCTGATTCCAGTCGCAGGCCAGATGAGATAGGAAATTCGTTCTGTAGGGTCGCTGATATTATTTCATGCGAATGGATTGGTTTCTTTCAAAAAGTCCTACTGCGACTGTAGGTGTTGGCGAACGTTCAATTTCAGAAATCCAAGAAGTGCTATCGCGATTGCGGCCATAGTCTTTTTTTTTTTTTGGATGGAAAGTTGTTTGCGATGTTTGCTTTTCTTTGCTGCCTGGGGCACCGAGACTGCCGTTCTTGGTTAGACCTACACTGTGCGAGTGGAGACTCTCTCATCGGATCTCTCAATAGAACAATCCGATTAGGGAATTTAGGTCTTGTTAGCAGGTCAGATCATTAAGAAGATACTACTTACTCCCTGGCGAATATTCTGGAAGAGTCATTCGTGCGAAATGAGGGCATGTACATACAGTAGGTGGATTGGTTCTATGCAGTATGCATTGTCGTGAAATATTATGTAGGTAGTATGCCTTAATTCCTTAAGTGAGCTATAGAGATCATACGGAGTAGAAGATAAACAGAAAAAGATATGCATATCTAGCATGTCATCCCAGGTGTATATAGATCACTAGGGCACTGATGTCCGCTATTGCTTGCCAAATCTATGATAAAGATCATATAGCAATGTTTGTTTACGCTTAGTTTAACAGTACCTAGGTAGGCAGCCCCTACAGAGTACATCGGACTCTGCAGGAGGTGAGTAAAACTCCCTGTGTTATGCGTTGGCACTGTGTTATTGTGTCAACTCCTCATGGTGTTTAGAACTGAGATAGCTCCACCTATAATATCTCTAGTCTCTAGATATGCTTTATGTTTATTTTATACTGCTAATTCCTAGTACTATGAACAGAGTAAAAACAAAACAAAAGATTCATGCTTACTGTTTGTCTGTTTGTGGCATGCACAAGCACCCAAGCAACAATGATCTCGGGATCCGCAGCCATCCATGCCGGGTTTAACGGGCAATGGCCTTGCCGTGACGATCATGATGCAGGCCCTATCAGGTTGAATACGAAATACGGATGGAGCCATTAGCGAGTCCACAGATTGGCCCGTGGTGAATGAAAAGTACACTGTAAGCGGATGTGTTTGCTCCCGAGAGCCCGTGCCGCATCTCTCTGCCCTAAGGCTCCTTGGGTGGGGAGGTCCTCCGTACTCCGACTATGCTGTTCATAGTTCATAGTTCACAGTTATCGGAAATCGGTACGATCGAGCAACAGAAGATAGTTATGCAAAACGATCTGCAGGCGGGATCACTTTCCCCGATCCCCCGATACTTCTCATTAGAGTGTCTTTAACGTTGTTGGCTCCGATGCCGAAGATCTAGAAACATTGTGGACGGTTCTGCTTCTTCCGGGGCCGCATCCGGCAACGTCCACATTCCTTCCATCCCTGAGTCGGGCTGGGATCTGGCCCAAGCGAGCTGTCTCACTATCGATTCGGATGGCTTGAAGCAAACCCGAGATCAGTTTTCCTCCTGGCGAAACTCCACTGTAGTTGCACAAAGGAGATAACCTGACCGTCATGACATCACCACTCACCCCTTGGGCGAATAGCATCCAGGGGCGCCCTGGTGTTACTGATCGGGCTCCATCGCCCAGGAACTCTTTAAATCATTTCCTAATCTGCCTGTCATTTGTCGATTGTCGACGATCATCTCACATGATGTGGCGGAAGTAGGGTATGAACTAGCCATTGACACCCTATTTCTGGCATTCTTTATCTTTGCTTCTACCAGCTTTGGCCTTCTCCCCTGACTGGCACGCTCTTCTGTTCTTATCGTGTTTACTCCCCCTCTTCTTCATCTTGCTGTGTCGGGCTTCATAGCGGGCTTTTGTGGCTCGATTGATTGCACACAATGGCTCAGCATGGCGAAAACGATATCTCCTCCGGGTCTACCTCCAGCCATACCGCGCACGAGAATGACATCGTGGAAGAGCCTCCGGTTTCTCGACGACAGTCGCGAGTCGACCGCAATGGCAGCCAGGTCTTCGAGAATATGAGCCCCGAGGAAAGAGCAAATCTGACTCACATCGCCTCGAATTTCCCCAAGCGCCGCGCGACTAATCTAAGCACCGGTGGAACGACCCTCGAGCGGAAGGATACGATTGAAGAAATGGACGAGGACCATCCGGCTTTCGATCCGACCAGCGGGCAATTTGATCAGCGGAAATGGGTCCGCAAGATACTGCGGTTATTGGATCGGGAGGGCCTTTCGCGTCCAGCTTCCACCGGCGTGGCCTTTCAGAATCTCAACGTCTCCGGCTCTGGATCTGCGTTGCAGTATCAGAGCAGTGTGAGCTCGATGCTTTTGGCCCCACTCCGTCCCCAGGAATACCTCAGCTTTGCTCGACGATCTCCCGAAAAGCATATCCTGCGCAACTTCGACGGTCTTCTTCAGAGTGGCGAGCTACTCATCGTCTTGGGTAGGCCTGGTAGCGGCTGCTCGACGTTGCTCAAGACACTCTGTGGAGAATTACATGGGCTGAAGCTTCGCAAGAGCTCGGAAATTCAATACAATGGTATCTCAATGGAAAGGATGCATAAAGAGTTCAAGGGCGAAGTGCTGTACAACCAGGAAGTGGATAAACATTTCCCGCATTTGACTGTTGGTCAAACGCTGGAGTTTGCTGCTGCGGCGAGAACACCCGAGGTTCGATTGAATGGCATTGGGCGACAGCAGTACGCCAAGTATGTCTCGCAAGTTGTCATGACCATTTTCGGACTGTCCCACACGTACAATACGAAGGGTATGTATACTGTTCTGTTGAAAGTGGAATTGGCAATTCTAACGTTGAATGCAGTTGGGGATGACTACATTAGAGGTGTCTCCGGAGGTGAACGCAAACGAGTTAGGTCAGTACGCCATGTCCTCGACGTTGCCAGTTAGCTAACTTGATTTAGTATCGCCGAGATGGCACGTAAGTTATTCGACCGTACAAAATGACGGCTTGAAGCTAACGACTATCAGTTTCCGGGGCGCCTCTCGCAGCGTGGGACAACAGTACTCGGGGTCTTGATTCCGCAAGTGCCCTAGAATTTGTCAAGGCATTGCGGGTTTCGTCTGATCTGGCTGGAACCTGTCACGCCGTTGCCATATACCAGGCCTCACAGGCTATCTACGATATCTTCGACAAAGCCATCGTTCTGTATGAAGGCCGCCAAATTTTTTTCGGGCCCTGTGAAGAGGCAAGAGACTACTTCATCGAGATGGGCTGGGATTGCCCACCACGTCAAACGACCGGTGATTTTTTGACCTCCGTGACCAACCCTCAGGAGCGTCAAGTACGTAATGGCATGGAGAATCGGGTCCCTCGCACACCTGATGAGTTCGAGAATTACTGGAAGAACAGCCCTCAGTATGCTAGACTCTGTCAGGAGATCGAGCAGTATCATCGGGATTTTCCTCCCGGTGGACAATCGGAGCAGGCATTTAGCCAGATGAAGAGACTGAGACAGGCGAAGCACGTCCGGCCTAAGAGTCCTTATGTCATTTCGGTCATCATGCAGATCAAGCTTTGCACAATGAGAGCTTATCAGAGGTTAGTTTCTCCACTGTTGCTTTGTTCAGAAAGATGCAGACTAATAATGGTAGAATATGGAACGACAAACCTTCTACATTGACAACACTTATTGGGCGAGTCTGTATGGCTCTTATCATCGGATCCATATACTATGGGTGAGCTCTCCCAAGAGGGACGGTGGAACTCCATTCTAATATTTCTAGGACTCCAAATGCTACCGCTGGATTTCAAAGCAAGGGAGCAGCTCTTTTCTTTGCAGTTTTGTAGGTTTACTTTTACAAATGAGATTTCCGATCCGGTTGAAACTTGGGCTAACCTACTGCTTTAGGATGAACGCGCTCATCAGTATCACGGAAATCAACTCGCTCTATGATCAACGGCCTATCGTCGAGAAGCAGGCCTCGTATGCCTTTGTTCATCCTTTTGCGGAAGCACTTGGCGGAGTTGTTTCTGATATTCCGGTCAAATTCTTCGCGGCAGTCGTGTTCAACATCATATTCTATTTTCTGGCTGGATTGGTAGGTTCATGCCTGACTAATTCGTCGCTCTTGTCACTAACACTAGCTTCTAGCGATATGAGCCGTCTCAATTCTTCATATTCTTTCTGTTCACATTCCTCAGCACACTTGCCATGTCAGGGATCTTCCGAACGCTGGCCGCAGCAACGAAGACGCTCGCACAAGCAATGTCCATCGCTGGTGTGATCGTCCTGGCTATAGTCATTTATACAGGTTTCGTGATACCCGTGCCACAAATGTCCTCCATTCCCTGGTTTAGCTGGATCCGATGGATCAATCCTGTCTTCTACACCTACGAGGCGATGATTGCGAATGAGTTCCACGGCCGACGCTTCACGTGCTCTCAGTTCGTGCCTGCATATCCCAACCTAAGTGGAAACTCCTTCATATGCTCCACTCGAGGCGCTGTGGCAGGCGAGAGGACCGTGTCTGGGGATGCCTATATTGGATCGCAATACACATACACATATGCGCATGAATGGCGGAACCTCGGCATCCTCATTGGATTTTGGATATTCTTTACGGTATTGTACTTGGTCGCCACTGAGATCAACTCCGCGACCTCCTCGAAGGCCGAATTCTTGGTGTTTCGACGGGGCCATGTTCCAGCGTATATGCGCAACGTCGATAAGGATCAGACCGACAACGCGTCAGCGGTGGTCAGTCACCCCGAAAAAGGCGGCCAGGAAGAAGAGGATGCTATTCCGAAACAGCACAGCGTCTTCACATGGCGGAATGTCTGCTACGATATACCCGTCAAGGGAGGTCAGCGACGTCTTCTGGACAATGTGTCGGGATGGGTGAAGCCTGGCACTCTCACGGCCTTGATGGGTGTCTCGGGAGCCGGCAAAACAACCCTTCTCGACGTCTTGGCGAAGCGTGTTTCAATCGGCGTCGTGACTGGCGACATGCTGGTGGATGGAAAAGCCTTGGATAGTAGTTTCCAGAGAAAAACCGGCTACGTGCAGCAACAGGACCTCCATCTTCCTACCACTACCGTTCGAGAGGCGCTGCGCTTCAGTGCAGTCCTGCGTCAGCCGAAGTCGGTCCCTAAGAGCGAAAAGTACAAGTACGTTGAGGAGGTCATAGAGATGCTCGGTATGCAGGATTTCGCCAGTGCCATCGTCGGAACACCAGGTGAAGGGTTGAATGTCGAGCAGAGGAAGTTGTTGACCATTGGAGTCGAACTGGCCGCAAAGCCTGCGCTGTTGATTTTCCTCGATGAGCCGACCAGTGGTCTGGATTCCCAAAGCTCGTGGTCCATTGTTGCTTTTCTGCGAAAACTAGCAGACCACGGTCAGGCAGTGCTGTCGACAATTCACCAGCCCAGTGCGCTGTTGTTCCAGCAGTTTGATCGCCTGCTTTTCCTGGCTAAGGGTGGTAGGACCGTCTATTTTGGCAATATCGGAGACCAGTCCCGTACCTTGCTTGACTATTTTGAAGGCAATGGGGCGAGAGAGTGTGGTGAAGCAGAGAATGTAGGTTCCTTTCACTCCTCTTGATAGGCTGGTTTATACTGACGTGAAATAAGCCCGCCGAGTATATGCTTGAGATCATTGGGGCTGGTGCATCTGGCAAGGCAAGCAAAGATTGGGCGCTTGTCTGGAACGAAAGTCAAGAGGCCAAAGACGTGGCCAGTGAGGTTGAGCGAATCCATCGAGATCGCGCGTCTGCATCCAGCGAGGCCGCCACTGCCGAGCAGGACCAGCATGCGGAATATGCCATGCCGTTCGCCTCGCAGCTGTGGTATGTCACTTATCGTGTCTTTCAGCAATACTGGCGCGAGCCCTCCTACGTCTATGCCAAACTCATCCTAGCCACTGCTTCGTCGCTGTTCATTGGTTTTACGTTCTTCAAGCCCGATAGCTCCCAGCAGGGGTTTCAGGACGTTCTGTTCAGTGCGTTCATGATGACTTCCATTTTCTCGACTTTGGTGCAACAGTAAGTCTTACCGATCCCCACAACCTATTCACTTGGTCCCTCGTGTGTCTTGTCTTGTTCAATTCCCGCTCACGGCGTTATCAGAATCATGCCCAAATTCGTGGTCCAACGATCTCTCTACGAGGTTCGAGAAAGACCGTCAAAGGCGTACTCATGGGCCGCGTTCCTGATCGCCAACGTGCTCGTCGAGATCCCGTATCAAGTCCTCGCTGCAATTGTCGCCTACGCATCATACTACTACCCCGTCTATGGCGCCAACCAAGCGCCGCATCGCCAAGGTCTCATGCTTCTTCTAATCATCCAGTTCTACGTCTTCACCTCGACGTTTGCATCGTTCATCATTTCCGCGCTCCCCGACGCCGAGACCGGCGGCACCATCGCCACTCTCCTGTTCATGATGACCCTCGTCTTCAATGGCGTGATGCAGCCCCCGAACGCCCTCCCGGGTTTCTGGATCTTCATGTACCGCGTTTCGCCCCTCACGTACCTGATTGCCGGCATCACTGGGACCGGGTTACACGGACGAGCAATCGAGTGCGCTAGCGAGGAACTCAGCGTCTTCGATCCCCCAAGCGGCCAGACTTGCGGTCAGTACCTGGCCGCCTACCTACAGGCCGCGCCGGGCCAGCTGTACAACCCAAGCGCAACGCAGGGTTGCGAGTACTGTCAGCTCCGCAACGCGGACCAGTATCTAGCCAGTTCCAATATCTGTACGTCCATCTGCATCCTAGTATCACATCCATCCATCCATCCATCCATCCATCCATCCATCCATCCATCCATCAAAACATTATGACCACACAATTGAACCATGAACCAACCCGCTAACTTGGAACCCCTAGACTACAGCGAACGCTGGCGCAACTTCGGTATCGGATGGGCGTACATCGGTTTCAACATCTTCGGCACCGTCTTGCTGTACTACATGTTCCGGGTCAAACACTACAACCCTACCTCCTTAGTCCGGGGGATCGTGCGCGGCGCAAAGTTCATCTGTCGCGTATTCAAGCGACGATCGGGCGAGACGCCGAAGGGAAGAGAGGCGGAGAATGGTCGGTTGGTGTGAGTTGTGTTCATATTGTGATTTTTGCTGGAGATATATGTTTGCTATATATCCGCCTCGGGGTAGCACCAACAGTATTCTTGAATGTTGGGCTCGAGATCTGGTTTCACTTGTTATTTTGTTTCGTTTGTTTGTTATATTATTTTGCATCCGCTCATTCTCGTTCTGATAGTATCTCGGATACTTTGTTGTGTTATAGTTTAGATTTTTTTTAATTATATGGGATGTTTTTGTAAACATGACCCAACCTACCGTAAGTTACCCACAGGAACCAGACAAGGCAGGGTCATAAATCAATTTAGGCAATCCAACCTCACTAGCGAATCAGAATCCAATCTGATCAGCTCTCCAGCATCATTGGTCTAGTGGTAGAATTCGTCGTTGCCATCGACGAGGCCCGTGTTCGATTCACGGATGATGCATTCTTTTTCCCCCCCATCTTTTTGTTTTTGTCTAATCGATATAAGGTAGTGGGCCCTCACTTTGCCCTATCTTATCCTACAGTACTCCGTACTACCTACCTACCCATTCCATGATTAGGTGTTCGTTCATTTTGCTTCGTATCAAGTATAGTTAATACCTAATGACCAGTTACTCATAGCGGGCTACGTATCAGGTTCTGAAGAACTAGATCGTGGACCCTCGTTAAGGAATCAGACACTCACAGTTATTTCATTGATTGCACGGCATGCATATGCCGTAAAAACAAGCGCTAGCAAGAACCTAACTAGGTAAAAGACGTAAACAGATAAATTCCAAAGAACCTCCGGATAGAAAGGAAAAAAGCAGTGGAGAAATCCACGATTCAAGAGGCAAGAAGATATCGGTCAACGTAACCATGCACGAAGCGAGGCATAACATGAGCTGCGCACTAGATGAGCGAAAAGAAAGTAGGAGGGGAGTGGTGAAGAAGTACGAACGGAGTAGCACCGCCAAGTAGTTGATGAGAATAGGATAGCAAGATAGATAGATAGATAACAGAATTGCATCACGCGTTCAGAAGCAATAGAAAGTACAGACAAAGAGTAGTGTGAATATAGAGGAATGAAAGCAAAACATGGGTATTATGCGCAGAAGATAACGCCGGGAATCATCGAGATCAATCATCATTACATAGCTAGTCGTTGGATATTGGAGGCGGGTGGCGCTGGAGTTCAAGTGGTCAATCACGTCGTGACATGCAGGGGGGGTGTCTGGATGGAAGTGACCGGTCTGTAAACGGTTTTTCAAGTCCAGATGAATAGCAGAGGCTGGATCACCTATATACAAGGAGCAGGCAACCAGGCAGTAGATTCAGAATCACTGTCTGATCGTAACCAGTGCGTTGACCACATGGCTTGGCGTCCATCCTTGCTCGACCAGGGTGGAATTCTCCTTGAGCATCTTGCCTAGATACGCGATGCGTACACGATGACTCCTGGGAATCTATACGGTATTCCAAATATTACACGTCAGCTTACCGCAACATAATCCAATCAAACCATTACGTAGACGGGGTGACGTACCCTAGCTTCTTGCTGCACCTTCCGGGCAATAAATCCTACATTCTGCGCGTTTCCGACGGCCACGATTACGTCGGGTCCACCCCTGTCGCTGAGTCGTGCTTTGACACAGATCAGATCTCGCTCCCGGGTTTTGCCCTTTTCGTCCCTGCGCCGCTCAAGCTCCTCCGTGATCAGTTCGTCGCCCGAGGCTTCGTCCGCCGATAGTTTGCCATCCTCAGTGTCGAAGTCGTCGTCGTCGACACCATCGACCTCGCCGTCGGACCTCGATCTCACTATGTTTTCTGGATCGCTGACGACACACTGAGGCAGCCGATAAAGCACCCCTTGCTCGTCGTAGCAGCCCTGGCAGGGATCTCCCGTGGGCACCGTTATCCCGGCGGCGTCGATGATGCTCTGGGCTGTCGCAAGATCGTTGGCGCGCATCAAGGTCAGCGCCGTCGATAAAGCAGCCCAAACCTCCGGACGCCCCGTCACTCTCGTCTCGAAGAAGTCTTTGCGCTCCTGGTCCAACGTCGCCCGACTCCACAGCCGACGCTTGCTGTACCAGACATGTCGGCGAATCGGGGCGTTGAAATGCTCGCTCAGCGCATACTGGTTCGTCGAGCGTCGGTAAGCGATGGTAGAAGCGGGCAGAATGTTTGAACTTGGAGTTGGATGGGTAGGATGAGGAGTTGAGTCTAGCTGACGCTCGTCCGCGACTACTCGCGAAGCATGTTGCGAGACAGTCTCGTCACGACGAGGCGAGGAAAAGCAGCAACCCTGCAGACACAAGTCTTGAAGTTAGACATAATATACAGCGAAAGCGAAGTCATAGAAAGGATTTCATCCAAGAAGGTCCATTGGCGACAAGTATAAGGGCGCCGGGTTCTGCATGCGGGATGCGGGCCACGGATGACGTACGGCGCAATCGCGATGATTGATTGAGCACGAGACAAAGAAAACCAAAGACACTCACCATTTTGACAGGCTCGACGATCGACAAGACTCCATCAGCCAGATAAACACGATCAGTTCTTTGGACCCGCACAGCAGCAAGAGAGAAAAATAGAAAAAGAAGAAGTGTGGGAGGGAGAGGGTGGCCCTGATGGTGATCAATAGGTGGTTCCGTCTGCAGCGGAAATCGTATGACTGGAAGTGGAGTCAAGCAAGTATGTAAGTATAGTAGGTTTAAAGGTATCGGGCAGCTGGCATGACGCCGCCAGAGATGTGAAAGAAGCAATTGCGACCGACGAGCGTAGAGAATACGGAGGGATGGGGCGGAAAAGAAAAGAAGAAAGTAGACGATGATGGGGAGGGAGAGAGAGGGAGAGACGGAGGGAGAAAAAGGTGAGGGGAAGGTTAACTACTTACGCATACAGCAACCTTTAATAATGGGCAAGGAACCCGAACTTTAACTCCACTTCCGACTCGTCCTGGATCGGGACTCTTCAAATAGTACGACTTTCATCGCAGCTTCATGCTCTCTCTACTCAACCTCTACCTACACACTAGACCGCTGGTTGTCGCCCAATCCCCGCTGCACACCGTCTTCTGCTCTCTAGATCGATGCATGTCGTGTAACCTTTCCAAAGCCCAGGGAAGATCCGATTGAAGTTACAGAAGCCGTTAAATTCTATTCTGACTCGGTGAATATTGACTTATGGTTTCGTACCCCCTCTGCTTGCGCAATACACTCAATCCTCTTCATCTTCGTCGTCACTGCCAAATATCGCCTTGAAGACCGCCTCTCCAGGCCGCTCCGCCTCCAGTGCTTCGTTGCGCTCCGGTTCCATCACCACTGGTTGGCGTTTCTCGGCCTCTGCAGGTGCTCCTGCGCCCGAGCTGCTAGACCCGCCAGCCTCCAGCATGAGTTGGCTCATCACATCCTGCGAGACCAATTCTTTGGGACGAGAATCGGTCTGGTATCCGGCCGACTCGAAGCGTCTGCCCGGCGTGGGTTCCGCTCGTCCCGGCTGTGTAGCCGGGTCAAGTTGCACATGGTCCGGAGGTTTCACGTTGAACCGCTTACACAGGAGACGTGAGGGGTAAAACGAAACGGTGCTTCGCGTCATCGGTCCAAACATCTCAATCTTCGCAGCCGCTACGGCTGGGTCCTCAGGCTTCTCGGCCGGTTTGCTGAGCGGCGAGTCGGTAGCAGAAGGATCGGACTCA
This sequence comes from Aspergillus ochraceus, assembly GCA_004849945.1. Lineage (NCBI taxonomy): Eukaryota > Fungi > Ascomycota > Eurotiomycetes > Eurotiales > Aspergillaceae > Aspergillus > Aspergillus ochraceus. The sequence goes on along the minus strand of SSOS01000005.1, from coordinate 3,502,511 downwards.
TCCGAAGACCCCTTTGGCCCCGAGGAAGCGGACGTGAACCGCGAGGCCATCAAGCCGGACATGGGTTTGAACACCTCTGCTGCGCGCGAAAACTCGTGGAGCTCTGCAACCCATTCGTCTGTAGTCGAGCCAGGTACGCGCTCGGGCAGCGTATCTCGAAGCTCGGCTCGCACTTCAAGGAACGTGCGATATCGCGAGCGTTTGTCCGGGTCATCGGAGTATGGCATCCAACCACTCGCCGCTCTGGTCAAGGCCTGCACGGCGATCTGCTTCTCCAGTTTGGGGACAAGATCCCACATGTCCTTGCGCTTCTGGGAATCGGACCGTTCAAATCCTTTGGGGGCCCTCTCGCCTAAAGCTGGCGGTAGGTCGGTTTTCCCCGTGAGCTTCATTATTCTCTCCCGAGCCTCGGGAGTCATCCAATCGAAGATGGATTTCCCGGGCAGCTGGGCCTCGCCCAGGAGCGCAGCTCTGGATACGGGATCGAGCGAAGATGCCTTGGCTGCCTCTGCCGTGGAGACGTAGTTGGTATTATTCCTTTCCGTTGACGGGGTCTTACTCGACTTCCAGTCTTTGGGGATTTCAGGAGGCGCGTATTTCTTTTCCTGGGACGAAATGGTGAGACCCGAGATGCCGTCCGCCAGGAGAAATCCGTCCAGGGGCAGGCGCCCGTCGTGACATTTTCTAAACCCGACGGAGCTTTTTGCAGCAATCGCCTTCTTGGATATGAAGACCGGTTTGTTGTTGAAGAGAGGATTTGAGGACGATATCGACGGTTTGCCAACGTCTGTCGAGCTCTTCTTTTTCTTTTTCTTGTCACCTCCGACGGTTCGGTTGTAGGAGATCTGCGGCCCTAGCGAGTACGGGTCCTCATCGTCTGACCCGGTGTCATTCAAGACGCCCACGCCAAACGCCCCCCGCCGAGGTTCTTTGGCCTTCGGAGGTCTAGATTTGCCCGGGCCTGTTAGCCGTCGACCGAAGAACTGATCCTCGTCCTCAGATGCCTCGCCCCCATCCTTGCGGGACTCTAAACGAGATTCACCCTCGAACCCAAGACCTTTGTGATCTGTCTTATGTATGAAGGCAACCATCGGCGGATTTTCCGGGGCGAAAAGGTAGGTCTTGTCGGCCGCGGGACCCTTCGAGCCCAAACCTTCTCCAAGGTCGGCCTTCCGTCGCACTTTGGGACCGATTCCTTGCCCCTCTCTCCAGCCCATCTTCTTCAATAGCTTGGCCCCCATCGTTTCACCACTAGTCTTGAGCAGGTCCATCAACCCTCTTCGGCGGGTGGCATCTGCTTCCGTAGAGCCAAACCCGGCAAATTCGTTCGAGGTTTCGATTTTCCTCGCTTCCTCCGCCTCCCGAATATCATCTTCGTCCATGAAATCCTCCGGCCGCTGCTGCTGAGCGGGCTTGGCTCGGTTCTGGCGAGACGAGACAAACGCCGTCGGGGCCCATCCCTCCTTGGATCCGACGGTGTTGAAGTACCTGAAATAGAAAAAGGGAGGCCACAATTTTAGCGAGCTGTCCAAGGCGATCGACGAATCGTGAGCTCACCCGGCACTGAAACCACCGGTGAAGGCGCCGTGGAGGCGTTTCCTTCCCCGGTCATCGGTCACCTCCTGTTTCCAGATCGGCTCGTAGGAGCCATCGTCGCGGACGCGATCATCCAGGGGGGGAAGAGGAGTTCCGAAGAAGGCGTAGGGGGACTGATGCGCTTGCAAATCGGCCTCGAAGGCTGCACGAGTTCGTTTACCGGCCATTGCGGGGAGAAACGAAGCGACTTTATCGTGTAGTCATAATATTATTTCCTAATCGCGAATCTAGGCGATGACGTATCGTTAGTAAATGCGAGGTTGGTGAACAAGCGGGGGAAGATGAGGCCCACTCGAGTAGCTTAGGATATTACAGTAGTGAGCGATAGGTCGCCAAGCGGACCATAGGCTAGAGGGAGACCGCGTCGTGGTTATCGCAAGAGGGAGTTGCAGGAGTGATGCCTCGGTCGCCTTGCCGATGCGACGGAATCAACGGGAGGACTCGGGCACCGCCACGAGTGGCTGCTGTGAGTTAGAAGTGAAGTAGAGTATAGCACCAAAGCGGAGACGAGTAGTCATCAATTGGTCTCGTGGCGCAATGGTAGCGCGCTAGCTTCCGGTGCTAGCGGTTGTGCGTTCGAGTCGCACCGGGATCGTATTTCTTTTTCTTTTTTTTTTTTCCTTGCTTTCTCTGCGTGCCGAGCAGAAGATTAATTTTGCTTTTGTTGGCGGCTGGCAGTACAGGAAAAAGGGGTTATGTAACTTGTTTTGTGTACAGTATGAATCTTGGTCGGACATGAACCTCATGCATGCGAATCAGCCCTTGGGAGTCCAGAGTTATGAGAATATGTATGAGCCTCCTTCCTGTCAAATAAGGTTGATCACGAACAAAAAGAAAAAAAAAAAAAATAGAATAAAATAAGAGTGCTATATTAAGAACGTCAGGACTGACGTAACGGTCGTCGAACTCGGGCAGCCCCTGGGGAGGCAGCGATCGGCTCGTGGTGTTTGATCAATAAGATTAAGATTGGCACGATGGCCTCTACCGGCCAGGAGTGTCTCTAATGATTATTATGATTCAGTTAGGGATTAGGATTGTGTTCCTATTCTGGGATGGGAGGAGACGCTATTCTTCGACTATTGAGACATAAACAATCTACAATTTACAGAGTACAGCGTACAGTGAATAGTGATAGTCATTACTGTGTATATTCCTTAGAATCTGAGGCGAAGGGATGCCTTCCTAGTCCCGATACGAGTCCACCAGCCTCCTCTGCTTGCGGCCCCTGTGCCGTCTCTTCTTTCTTTCATTATCAACCAACTTCTTCCTCTTCCTCTTCTTCCTCTTCCCCTTCCCTTCTCTTTCTTTCCTTCTTTCTTCCCTTCTCCCCCACCTCCCCTCCCCCCCCCAACGTTCCCGCACACAATCCTCTTGTTTTTGGTACATGGGGGGCATCGCAACCTACCAGGGCGACGGTTGTCAGCAAACGCCAATTTCCCCGCCTCCCCGACCGACCGTCCGTTAACCATCGCTCACTTTCCCTTCCTCTCCACGCGAACCAAGAAATCCATCATCCTCCTGTCTCGGGCCAGACTTCCTCCTTCCCCCGGCTGTGAGTGAGGTAGTTGGAGATTTTTTTTTTTTTTTTTGTTTTACTTCTTCTTTGATCTTTTTCCCTCTCCTCTCTTTCCCTCTCTGATCGTTATGTCCACCGCTGCTCCGTCCAGTGCGTCGCCGTCGGTCGTCCGCAGCCAGTCCACTTCTTCCCGACCTCCCTCCTATCGTCCTGTGCAATCCGATACTCCTCACCGAACTCGAAGCGTCGCAGTCCGGCCTGCGACTGCTAACCAGTCGCCCTCGCAACAACCCCATCCTCCGTCGCAAAATTACTATTCCCACTCCCACTCTAAATCGCATCCTCATGATCGCCGCCCTCCTTCGAATCAAGCGCTGTTTGACAACATAGCCCGTCGGGATTACGAGGCTTCTAGAGCTGCCCAACCGCCTCCCGCCCGTCGGAGTAGCTCCAAGGAACGTTCCCAGGAACGCTCAACCACCGCCTACCGTCCCGATTCTTCCTCCAACAAACATCATCGCAACCTGTCCGTCCAAGGCAGTCAGCGAAATAGCATCGATATGGCTGCCGCAGCCCCCGTTGCAGCGGACGCAGCTGCGGTCCCGCCACAGCCTGTTCCGGGGTCGCGACTGCACCCGATGAATCCGGTGCCGTCGAAACGTCGCACAACCATCACGACGCCGTCCGGCCAGTGGACGCTGGGCAAGACCTTGGGTGCAGGTAGTATGGGCAAGGTCAAAGTAGGGAAGAACATGGAAACCGGAGAACAGGTGAGTTATTTTTTTCTCATCCTTTTTGTCTTTCGTAGGTCGATAGCTAATGATATTCTCTATCTAGGTGGCTGTCAAGATAGTCCCCAGGCAATCAACGGAGGAACATCGCAGCTCTCGTGAGGCGGAGAGAGCGGATCGGTCAAAGGAAATCCGGACGGCCCGCGAGGCCGCTATCGTCAGTCTCGTCAATCACCCGTATATCTGTGGCATGCGAGACGTGGTCCGGACCAACTATCACTGGTACATGCTGTTCGAACTCGTCAACGGCGGTCAGATGCTCGATTATATCATCTCCCATGGGAAGTTAAAGGAGAAGCAGGCTCGGAAGTTTGCCCGGCAGATCGCAAGCGCGTTGGACTACTGTCATCGTAACAGCATCGTGCACCGCGATTTGAAGATCGAGAATATCCTCATCAGCAAAACTGGCGACATTAAGATTATCGACTTCGGTCTCAGCAATCTGTTCTCTCCGCGGAGCCTCCTGAAGACCTTCTGCGGAAGCCTGTATTTCGCCGCCCCCGAATTGCTCCAGGCACGCCAGTACACGGGCCCAGAGGTGGATGTTTGGAGTTTTGGAATCGTTCTCTACGTCCTAGTCTGCGGGAAGGTACCCTTTGATGATCAGAGTATGCCCAAGCTGCATGCCAAGATCAAACAAGGCGTGTTTGAGTACCCTCCCGGACTTACGGCAGGTATGTATCTGATTTCCACTAGCAGGCCAATAGAGATGCCCCATGATACTGATTGAGTTACCTTGCTGCAGAATGCCGTCACATCATTTCGCGCATGTTGGTCACTGACCCCAAGCAGCGCGCAAGCTTGGCGGAAATCATGAATCACCCGTGGATGAATAAAGGATTCAACGGCGTTCCGGATAATAACCTCCCCCACCGCGAGCCGTTGCAATTGCCATTGGACCCGGAAGTCATCGACAAGATGACGGGATTTGATTTTGGACCCGCGGACTACATTACCGCGCAGCTCACGAAGATCGTCGAGTCGGAGGACTACCAGCATGCCGTGAAGGTGAATATTCGCGACCATCCGCCTCCAAGCCACGGCGAGAAAAAACGCGGCATGTTCGACTTCTACAAACGGCGCAATTCGGCCAGCAGGGATACCTTGTCCGCGCCGTCTGCCGAAGCGGTCCAATTAGGATCTGACCCTTTGAATGCGTACAGCCCGTTACTGTCAATCTACTACCTAGTGAAAGAGAAGCTGGACAGAGAAAGAGCCGAGACCAATCCCGGTGCCCTTGGCGTGCCGCAGGCGGCCGGAGACGCTATGCTTCAGATGCCCGATCTACCCGCCCCAGAAGCGGCCCACACCAACCAATATCAAGTACCGGGAGAAAAGGATGTCGGAAGGCGGACTCGTCCTCGCGCAAGAACTCATGGAGACGACGATATGGCCGATGGGATCAAGAATCTTCATTTGGCCCCCCCTGGACAAGCGTCGCCTGCTCCCCCGACGTCGCAACCCGAAACTCCGGTCAAGAAGGAGAGCACAGCCGCGGGGATCTTGAGGCGCTTCAGCACCCGCAAGGTGAAGGAGCGCGGTCGCGAACCCGAACGCGGAAGAATGGCCAGTCCCCATGCGCCGTCATTGAGCGTACAGCCGCCTGCCGATTCGGCTTCGCCCTTGTCTAGAGGGTTCAGCATGAGGAAAACCCGACGTGCGGATCCTTCTCCTACGGCCATCCCGCCGGCCAGTGGCAGCCAGCCGCAGCAAGATCTCCTCGCTCCCGGATCGGCAGAGCCGGCCTCACGATCTAACAAATTCCTCGAGAGATCAACGAGCGTCAACTCGGCCGACTACCGTCGCCGAATGGCACGAAGGAATGATTCTGATGCGATCGGACAACCACCTCCGAGCAGCGGGTCGGATCACAATGCGAACGTACCCAAGGATCAAACTCCGTCCAAGGAATCGAGATTAGCTAGCCGTACGCACGCCTCCCGAACCATGTCGCTTGGTCATGCCCGGCGGGAAAGTATCCAAGCACGACGCGCGCGGCGAGATGCTGCCCGGGAAGCCAATGTCCCGGAGGAGACCGATGCGGATCTCTCCGGAGCAGGGACGGCGCTGGAGAGCGCGAACGAGGGCGAAGATTTGTCCAAGCCGGTGTACCTGAAGGGTCTATTCAGCGTGTCCACGACCAGCAGCAAGCCCCTACCCGTCATCCGCGCGGACATTATTCGCGTACTCAAGCAACTCTCTGTGAACTACGTTGAGATCAAGGGAGGGTTTAGCTGCCGCCACGCGCCAAGTATTGATTTGGAAAAGGTGACGGATGCGGCGCCACCCAGTCCTGATCGACAGGGCCCTGTTTCGAACCATCGACGACGAATTAGTTTCGGGGGTCTTTTGAACCACGAGGAGGTCAAGGAAGAGAATCGCCACACACCCAGAACACCGCGTCGGACTCGGGCTCCGCCGGACCGTAGCTTCGTTTCCAACTCGGATGCATCTGAAGATTACGTTGGTCCTCGGGACAATAACGTCGCTGTAGGAGAACGTGTGGTAGGAGAGACCACGACTCGTGTCCAGAGCGACACCGGAGAGAACTTGATTCTCCGATTTGAAATCCTCATCGTCAAGGTTCCCTTGTTCTCACTCCACGGTATCCAGTTCAAGAAGGTTGCAGGAGGTATGTGGCAGTACCGCGAGATGGCCAAGAAAATCTTGGACGCCTTGAGACTGTAATCGTTCCTTCTTGGTTTTTGTTGCGCTTTTTTGGTTTTGTTTTCAAAAGACGATGAGAAGTTTTTGTCCTCCCACTCCCGTGAATGATATGGACGGCCTATATCATGAAGCATTTGCACGAGCATCATGTTTCCTTTTCTTTTCTTTTCTTTTCTTTTCTTTTTCATCTTTCCCAGCCCTTCAATAGCCTTCCCCCGTTGCATGCCCCCGACCCCTTACCCCCACCATTGCGTTATCCCTCATCATTCCACACTGCTATGAATCCAATTTCCGTCAGCTTTCGGTTTGCATTCATATTTGAGCTGGCTCAATTCCACCACAACTGGTTTGTCATGGTGTATATTAGACCCGAGAAAAGAAAGGGCGCATCATGGATTTCAATCAGTTTTGTTATTTACTCCCCGTTTGTTCGATACGGCAATCCAGTAGGTGCGCTTTTTCTTTTTTCTGTATATCTCAGTTTACAGTTCGTTATATCTTCTTCCTCCTTCTGGGCCCTGATAATATAATTCTGTCGCTGCTTAGTTGAGTCCCTGCAGTCGCTGCGGTTCATGCGCTCAGTTCTTGTTTGGTTGCTGTTTGATATGATCTCGAGGTGTGATGTTCGTATGTAGTGAATGTTGGGGTTAATATTGATTGGTAAGATAGAATAATACAGTAGATTTTGGAGTAGCTAGCACCTTTTATAGTCCAAGAAAGGCAAATTTGCTATCTAATTGGGGTTTGAACCAGAACTAGCCAACAATAAGGGTAAAATACTTATAGATAGGTACCTATCTATAACCATCTAGGCCAAACATGAAAGAGATCTGGTTAAACGTTATATAAGAAAACAAAAAGAGTTATTTTACTTACTGTACCAAGTGTAAACAGTCAGGTCATTCCCTGAGGACCTTAATTCCCTGATACATGTGCACTGGCAGATGCTGACTGGCTTACGATAGGTCAAACGGTCGTTTGAAGCTGTCTCAGCGCAGTGTTACACAGCTTAGATGACTGATTGCCAGACCATGGAATACAATCGGCCTTGTGCTCCTTGAACCGCTTTACTTGCTAGTAGTGGCCTCGTACATGTAAGGGGCACACTGGATAGTGTGAACTTCTACATGGGCTGGAATGAGTAACATAGAGCTAAATAACCCTACCGGCGGAGTAGGCAGTATCCTAAATTTAGGGCCTAAATAACACCTACCGCGGGCTGTGGGCGCTAAAAACGGGCACCCGTCCGCTAGGCTGCGAGGTGCCCTTCCGGGCCCGGATTGCCAGTTAGTTGGTGGACTGCGGGAGGGCGCATGTTGACCGCCTAACTGTGTACAGAACCCGAAAGTGTTCAAACTTCTGTCCAGATTCTAGTAGTACTAGAAGATATTAAACTCAAACTTAGATATAGACCTTCCGCATATTTTTCTTTATATAATTGAGCTGGACAAGCTGGACGAGCTTGACCAACTCCCCCGATCTGTACAGCTTGGCTGGTGCACCTGATATGCTTAGTCATGGCCGATCGGCGCCTGCCAAGAAAAACAAAGGAATTGCTTAAAAACTTAAAATCGTTCTCCTGTCACGATCATGGCCTTTTATTTATTTCTGAGAGGTTGAGGTGAGTCCCTATATTCTCCTGCATAGGCCTAGCTACTTTTATAGTATAATTAAGAGGGATGGTGTTTTAGACGCTGATTGGCCAAGTAGTGTTGATTGATATTAAAAGCGGCTGGAAATCGGAGCCAGACGAGCGCTTTGAACGGGCTCTTCCCGCGCCCACTAATCAGTGGGATACCAGATATCAGATACCTCCATTGCATCCTGCCAGACTGCGCTTTCTAGTTCTTACCACTTGTCTGAGATTCACCTGATATTAATTTTTTTTTTTCTTTTTCCCTTCACTTCACTTTCGAAAAGGGTGTAAAATGATCTCTTATCCCACTAACACAAAGTTTCTTTCTTAAAATCTAAGATCTCTTTCTTTCTTCTCTAGCCTTGACTATATTCATTCACTTAATCTCGTTAGAGATTAAATCTTATGACTAATCAACCATGACTGCCCGAACAGGACTAGTCTCAACAAGGTCCCAGACTTCAAAGAAGACTTCCCTTCCTCAGTTCCCTCCTTTTATTTCTATGATCTCCATGGGCGCTCAAGTTGCACTCTTATCCCCTCCCGGCTTCCCGACCCGCTCCCTGGATTCTAGCGGCCTGGCCCTCGCGTTCGAGGGTGTGTCTCTCCACAATGGTCATAGACCTCACCCAGGACTCTGATTCCGACAGTCAGATTCGCCCCCAGACTTTGGTAAGTGAGGTTTAAGTGGGTAACGGGCTTCCCGGATTTAGGACCTGTTTCTCTTTCTTGATTTTCTTCCCCTCGCGATGATCTTCACATTATTAAATCGGCTATGTCTGCGCTATGTGGTCATGTACCACCTACCGATTCTTTACCAAGATTTGGGGAGATTTTCCAGCTGGACGGGTTTACAGTTGAATGTCTGATTTTCCTGAGATCCAAAACCCACTTACTTCGGGGTTACCTTCCTCTTGGATTATTCATGCTCCCTGGATCACATGTTGACGTCGACGTGTCTCGTGATCATCAGCTGACTTGGATCTATACAGCCTGTCAATGAAAACCACGTTCTTCCAGCACAACCAGCCTTTACCTCAAGTTTAACTTATCGCAGTACAGTACCGTTGAAGCGCAAACAAGACGGACTGGAATGGCCATCTGCTCTGCCCGACAGCCCCTTTAACCAGGTAAATTTCTCTGGGTTTTCGAATGGAGATTCTCGCGAGACAGACAGTGAGAATATAGCCTCACATTCAGCCGATGTCTACAAACTCCAAGCACAAAGACAGCTCCAGTCTTTCGTGGAGTACAATTACCAGAACTCCAATAACAAAAGGCCTCACATTGCCCCTACCAATGGCACTTACCAGAGCCCTTATGGTCACACTTACTACAAGCCTCAACTGTCACCAAATCAAGTCCAGCCCTCAACTCCCAGCCCAGATCCCGGCCAAGATGAACTGAACAAGGTTGCGGTCGTGGTCCCATCCCCATCCCGCCAACTGAAAAGAGAGATCGCCAGTGCCGGCTGGTCAAGGTCGGATCGCGGCCCGACTGGTTTATCACAGGAGTATTATCCTACCGATGCCTATGAAAAACGCGCTCTCAAGGGAACCTATCCATCTACTAGAAAGGTCAATCGAACTGAGATCCCATTTCAGATCGGCTCCCCTGGTCCATTTCTTACCTCTCGCCCTAAAGTCAACCGACAGCTACAGCTTTCTTTACAGCGCAAGCTATCGGTCATTAAGGGTCCCCCGGTCACATTCGCTGCTGCCGACCAGAAGTTGCTAGCGCAGTTTGAAAATTTTGAGTTCATTAATGGCAATAAGCTGCGCAGAGGGGTGCAGCCGGCCCCAGAGGAGTTTCATGGTGGATGCTCTTGTGCGGCATTCTGTGACCCGGGTCGCTGCACTTGTCTCGAGACCGAGGAGGGGGATTCTAAGAGCACGATCATTCCTTACGAGCGAGCAAAGGACGATTCGCGGCTCATGGTCTTAACGGCGGAATTCCTAAAGCGCAACATGATGATCTCCGAGTGTGGTTCTCGTTGCGACTGCAATGCTGGGTGCTGGAATCGTGTGGTGCAGAGTGGGCGCCAAGTGAGGTTGGAGATCTTTCATACAGGTAATCGTGGATTTGGTAAATATCCTTCTCTTTATACCTTTCAAGATGATTATTTGCTAAGATATACAGGCCTCCGCTCACCCGATATGATTCGTGCCGGGCAATTCATCGATTGTTATCTGGGCGAAGTCATCACCAAGGACGTGGCGGACGTGCGTGAAGATCTCTGCATGGCGAAACATGGCCACTCTTATCTTTTCGGCCTGGATTGGTTCGACACTGTGGCTGAAGAGGACATGTTCGTCGTGGACGGGCAGAAGTTCGGAGCTGCAACGCGATTCATGAACCACTCGTGTAACCCGAACTGTCGCATGTTTCCGGCCACGCGCAACAACGCGGATCAGCGACTGTACGACCTTGCCTTTTTCTCTTTGAAGGAGATCCCCCCGATGACTGAGTTGACTTTCGATTATAACCCGGGCGCTGAGAAAGTCGATCATGTCGACCGGGATCCACAGGTCGTCGCATGTCTCTGTGGCGAGAGTAACTGTCGAGGACAATTGTGGCCCAATCAACGCAAGGGAACCAGATAGTTGTCGTCTTGTGTTGCACATGTCTGCATGCTCGAGTCCTGGCTTTCTGGTTTCAGCTGGGCTGACTCGAACTGTACATCTGAATTGCATGAATAAACGGACAGATCTCTCTGTTGGCTTCAGTCTTGCCTCTTCGTCTACGTCAGCGCTCTACCTCCCCATCATCTTCGATTCATGGCCCGTCGTCCTGGGTATGATTCCATCTACAACCACTCTGACGTCGAGTTCGAAGCAATACAGAGCCGTGTGATTAGACGATGTAAACCACCCATCCATCAGCCCCTCTTGTCATTTTCCTTCCTGTCAATTTGGTTCTTGTTTTTATTCCCGCCGGTCTCGAATACCCAAGCTCTGCTGTACCATTCTTCCCGTTTTGGCCTGCATTTGCATTTGCATTTGCATTTGTACTTGACTTGATTTTGTCTGCCTGGCAGCTACATAATACGGTAGATTTTTTTTTTACTTTCCTTGTTTCTAGTTTCAATGGAGTCGAATGGAGTGACATGGTATGGTGGTTTGTTAAAATGTACCTAGTCTATTGGATCGATCTGGTCTGATTCGATCAATATAATGCATGCATGGAACCAAATTTTGGGCACATGCTGTTGATATCGCATTTTTTTTTTCTAGGTGATACTGACAACATAGCATGACTTTATGATCCCAGTCCAAGAAAGAATTAACCGGTGCGTGCATTATATCATATGATATGTACATATATCAATATAGTATTCCGAGTTTCGTATACAGTAGATAGTAAATACCTCCCTCCCTTACTACCCTTAACCTAGCCTATATATCATAAGTAAAGATAAGGCAAGCAAGAAGCAAAGACAAGCAGACCATCAATCAAATAATCAAAATCAGAACTATCCTCCCTCGCTTATAAGTACACAGATCAAACCAAACCAAACCAAACCAAACAGTCAGTTACTGAGTTCCCAGAAAATATACTATACTCTTCTCTCCTTCCGTCCATCCATGATTGTATATTAAACAAACAATCAATCAATCAATAGCCATCGCTTCGATAACTTCATACCCATCCATACTCAATCTAATCCAATCAAACAGACTAATAGACCAATCAATCAATCAATCAATCAATCAATCAATCAATCAATCAATCAATAGATACACCAAAATCAAACCCAGACTCCAGATCCGGAAACAGATTCAATCAACATCAACGACATCAACCAACCCCCTGCCACGAATAACCACGCACCAGGTGCCAAATACAATCACTCAGAGAGAATCGAGCGAGCGAGAAAAAGATAGTTAGAGAGAGAAAGAGAGAGAGAAAGAGAGAGAGAAAGAGAGAGAGAGAGAGAGAGAGAGAGAGAGAGAGAGAGATCATCTCCCCTCCTCCATAACCTCGAAAATCCCCTCCATGGCAACCCTCTGCCCCCCATATCCATATCCATATCCATATCCATATCCAACTCCCAACCCACCCCCAAACCCCCACCCCAAGCCAGACGAAGAACAAAACGAAGCCGAATCCATCTCCACCGCCCCATCCATACTCATACTCATACTAGGAGACAACCCCATCTCCGCGTCCTCGAACCCCCCAATGCCCAATGCCGCGGACGCCGCATACGGGCCGCCCGACGCATACGAGCCGGACGGTCTGGGCTCTAACATCTCCAAACCCAGCCGTTCGATGTTATCTTCCTCAGCGCGCCATCGTTCCTCTCGCAGGGCGACTTCTGTGCGCGAGGGCCGTCGACGGAGGAAGATGGTTGAGGAGGGGCGCGGGGATGGAGAAGATATCCCGAAGAGCGAGCAGGCGCTGAGGCGGAACGGGGAGCCTGGGCTGGGGCTTGCGCTTGCGCTGGATGAGGAGGGGGGGTGGGTGTTGGTGTTGTTGTTGGCGTTGTAGTAAGGGTGGCGATCGCGGGTGGGGAGACGGCCGCGGCGGTGTTGGCCGTAAGAAGTGGAGGAGGTGGGATTGGAGGTGTGGTGGAGGCGGCGCGGTCGGTGGGTTGTAGTAGTGGTGAGGTTGTTGTTGAAGAAGGGGGAGGTGGGTGGTGAGGGCGAGGAGATTGAGGCGGTGGTGGTGGGACTGGTTGGGCTGGTGGTGGTGGGTTGGTCTTGAGGGCGAGGAGTAGAAGATGAGGAGGGAGGGTGGAAGGAGGTGTGGAGGGGGTTGAGGTTGGGGCGCATTCTTGATGTTGTTATAGAGGATGAGATGGTAGAACGTCGATCGGATGGAACTACACTGAGGTGTCGATAGAAGATAGGAATAAAGATGATAAGAAATCCAAAGAATGACAGAAGGAAATCCCCGTCAGAAGTAGCGATTACCTTTAGATACGAAGGCAAAGCGAAACGAGGAGGCAAAAGCGCCAGCCAAAGAAAAGAAAAGCAAAGAAAGAAAGAAAGAAAGGAACACGAGAGTGAGATGCCACTGCAACAGCAGAAGAAATTCAAGTCGGGACCGGACACGACATCGGGATTATATGAGATAAAAACAATGCAAGGCGCCCGAAGACGGCGATCGCGCGATGATCGATCAACTTTCCACTTTTGCTGCTTCCGGGGAGGCGCCGTTTCCGACTTCATCTTTTCCAGGTTTCCCCTTCTCAGCGAGGAGTCTGAATCGCCTCCTTCGCCTCCGTTTCCGGTAATCCCTTGGCCTCCCTCTCTTTTGCCTTGCTGGGTCTTACCCAGTCTATGCCTGGTCTTATGCCTTGGGGCCTTCCCGTAACTCATTCAATGAATCATACCTTTAGATTTAAACATTTACACTCGGTCACGTACATACAAATCCGACGGAAAATCCACAGAAATAGTCTCCGACACGCCACCGCTATGCAATTCCCAAAGATTCTAGCGGACGGAAGAATGCTGAATGCATTCGGTGCTGCAATTCACGCCAAGAACGTCAAGAAATTGAAAGAATCAGAAAAAGCCAGAGCTTTTAGAAGAATGTGACAGGTAACATGCGCGAGATCGGGGTTTTTAGAACCCCCAGATGGCTTATGCATCGTTTAGATAGCAAGAAAAAAAAATAGCCAAAAAACACAATAAAAGAACGGTCAAGACAAATTCATCATATCATAGAATATGTACGGAGTACTGCTGTACAGTACTATAAATCTCGCGAATCCGATCGTCGATCCGATCGTCGCTGCGTAAAACTTCGTCGGATACTCTCTCCCCAGGCTGATTCGCCCAAGGATTGCATCACGTCGCGTACACTCATCGTGCTGTTCTGGCGCGAGCGCTCCCCAACGTCCGGCGTCTCGTCGTGAGGGTCCGGCCCCGTGTCGTACGTAGAAGACGTTGTGTGTGCGCGGTCCCGCCGCGGCGAGAGCGATGGGCTGATGCTCGACCATTCCGTCGTCGGCGAGCTGGTCGCCGAGATGTGGCCCAGACGGCTGGTATCGATGCGTGGCAGATGAGCACCGCGTGAGGACGACGGGCCCGGATCGCCGCCGGCACCACTGGTTGGCGATGTGGGTGACAGCATGGGCTCGGCGCCAGGCACCAGGGGCTCCTGCGTCGCGAGTCGGCGGCGCTCCTCTTCCGGCTGGTCGTCATGCGATCCGTCGTCGACGAAGATCTCCGGCACCGAGAACTGCGGCACGAAGCTCATGCGCGCCGATTTCTTATGCTCGATGCGGCGACGGAACTCGCGCGACCAGTACAACGTATCGAAGAAGCCGATAACCGTGGCGCGGCGCACCGCTTCGTCGACTCGCTGCAGTCGGGCACGCCGACGTAGGAACTCCTCGAGTCGTAGACTCTTGCTGTCGGTGATCACGTTGTAATGGGCCAGGATCATGAGACACGAGTGGAACGAGATGCCGCGGACCGGGTCCGCCGAGACCAGCACCTCCTCGTAAAAGGTATTGAGTCGCTGCCGGCGCTCGCGCACGTTGTCGATATCGATGCGTCGGAGGATCCGCGCCATGCGGTCCATGTCGAGCCCTTCCACCACGCGCCGGTGCGCAATCAACGAGTCGCGCTTGTCGACCCTGCACTCCTCCAAGATGCGCCCGATCGTGAACTCGCCCTCGTAGATGCGCATCGAGAAGACGCCTGATAGCTCTCCCAGCAATCGCGGGAACTGGTCCTTGGAAATGTACCCCGTTCCGTCGGGGTCGTACGTCGCCCAGGCCTGTTTGAATCGACGGATCTCCTCCCGACTCAACGCGTAGAGCCCGCTGCTTCGCTGATACACGTAGGAAAAGCTCTCGTAAATCAACGACACGAACAAGGACACGAAAATGTACATGCTGATGATGTTCCAGGAGATGAACAGGGAGCGAGCCCACGGCGCACTGCCGCAGTCGTCGTTCAAGAAGTCGCTGCCGTACGTGCACATGGGCGGTTCCATCGTGGCAAAGTCCTCCATTAGCTCGTTCCACCCCTCGCCGCAGCTGGTTCGGAAGAGCAGGATCAGAGACCGCGGGACGTCGCGGAAGTTGACGTTGTTGTTCTCGTTGTCGCCAAACTTGGTGAGTCCGAATGCTTGGTTCATCGCAATTGCGTACACCAGGAATAGCACGAACCAGGTGGCCAGGAGGTTTCCGATGGACGTTAAACTACCCGCCGCCGTCTTGAACAGCTGGTCGAGTTGATTGTTGCGCGGAATAAGCAGCAGCGTGATGGCCACGAGAAAAAGCTTATTCAACTCCACAATCACCTGTTGGTCTCCCAGGAAATTGAGAATCGTCGTGGCAAACGCCCCGGGAACAGCGATCAACGAAAAGAGGTCCCAGGAACTTCGTGTAAACCGATGCCAGCCCAACCCAATTAGCCGGATGAGAACGTTGGCAATGTAAAAAAGACCAAATAGAAAGAAGAGACCCTCTGCAAATATGAAGTCAGTCAGACTGCAATCTTGGAAAGAGAACGTTGCCAAGGGGGTAACTCACCTCTGGCCAAATCCCACCACTTCGGCTCGGGGTAGTATTCCAGAACAAGCAGCAAGAGATGTAGCATCAAGATGGTAGTAATGCATCTAGCCCATCGCCCATGTTTCTTGACAGCGACCCGATAACACCACATCTTCCACTTGTGGCTGGAGGTCTCGAACGAGCGTTTAGAAGGAGAGATCTGACGGAGAAGCTTCCTCAATTCGACCCAGGACCGCTGCTCCGCCGTCAAAAAGGCCACGCCAGTTTGTTCCGTGTAGTTTCGCATGAACACAGACACGAACAGCGTCAAGACGAAGACGGCACCAAGCAAGTTGAACACAACGAAGAAGAGCCCGTTCTCCGGCGCTATGTAGTCCTCGGGCTGCTCACCTACGCTGGTAATGCTCATGGAACTTGAGAGGACATCTGTCCAGCCCTCCTGACTGACAATCTGAAACAGGATGAAGAGTGAATTTCCGAAATTGTCAAAATCAAAGTATGGGTTAGCAGCCGTCCGAGGAGCGAGAACCTCCCAATTGTAAGGCGTGCTGATGTACTCGTTCACACAGTAATCCAAGTTGCCCTCGAAGTCGTCATCATTGCACTGCACCAATTGACCGTTGAACAGGTTGACTCCATAGATAGCGAACGGGATGAGAAAACTCATCGAAACGGACGCGGCCTGTTTGCAAAACATCAGCTCAGCTGTACCTACCATGGGATTAGTGCAGGACTTACAGCAATAACTTTCCACCCTCCCACAATGATAACGGAGTGGAAGGTGTTCTTGGCACTGTCGCTCACGTTCAGCAACCTCAGCGCTCTTAGCGCCTTGAACGCCCCAATGGCTCTAGAAACTCCCCAGTCCTCGAACACCGAACTGACCACGTTGATCCAAAGAGTCACGAGCACGATACCGTCAATGAATCCCCAGGACCCACGGAAGTAAGCGTTTGGCGTCCAAAAGAACCCGTCTGCGATGACTTTGATCATGGCTTCGATGGTAAAAAGAATGGCGAATCCCATGTCGGTATAAGTGAACCAGTCTCGGTCATTCCGGAAGTGGTCCCGTTGATAGATAGGGGTAGTGATACACGCGAGCAACACCATGGCAACGATAGCGGCGTAGACGAAGGCAGAGAATGAGTACCACACCGGCTTGTACGGGTCAACGCCTTCAACACGCTGGTGTCCTCGTCCAGGCCCGACAATGCGCTGACACACTCGGCGTATAGGGTTGTCCGGCGCGAAAAGAAACAGGGATTTGTTGTAATTCGGGTGCCGCATGAGGTATTCTCGCTGCGCCCGCTTCCTCTGTTCGGCCGCGGATACGACCTCCTGGGCCATAGCCCGGGGATCCAGCTCTTCATAGGCGCGGGAGAACTTCAGCTTGGAGTAGAATGGATTGGGCTCTTTACGCGTGATCCATGATGTCGCTGTCGTCCACATGCGCGCAAACACACCCGGCTCCTCGGTCTCTGCCGGGGCCGGGGCCTCCATATACCGACTTCGGCGGTTTGCGGCGACCCCTTCCTGCTCGTCCAGGAAATCTTGGACGACTGCATCTTTGAGCAGCATTTCCAGTGCCGCAGGCCCGTAGTCAAGGGGATCCTTGTAACGATCCGAGTCCCGGCCCATCATGAGGATCTTGGTTAGGGAAAGGTTCCCCTGGGAATTCCCACTGACGTGCTTTTGCTCCAGGAACGCTCTGACTTGTTGGACACGCTTCTCGTCTTCTGACACATCGAAACTCTCTTGGATGACTGCAATGAACATGTTCAAGGTGACAAAGTTGGCCACGACGAACCAGATGATGAGGAAAGTGGCGGAAATCCAGGCAGTACGGTAATCATAGGTGTAGGATGTAGCATTGTAGAGCATACTGGTCCAATTTTCACTGGACAGGATAATATACATTCCCAGGAAGGAATTGTAGATGTTCTTGAAATTGATGTCGGCGTCATCAACGTCGAGAAGCTGACTGCGAAAGAGCTGGGTGGCGAAGATAGCCGCAAGGTATGTGATCAGGAACACAAATACAATCAAGTTCATCAGACCTTTGGCATTGCGGAAGACGACCTGAATCAAATTTCTCGTCACGGAGAAAGCCAGCACCACCCGATACACCCGAAGGATCTGGAAGAGAGTAAGGACCGAGTACGCCCTTCCAGAGTTTTTGATGGTGGGAATTTGAATGATACAGGTGATAACAACTAACAGCAAGTCCGCCCAGTTGCGCCGATGCTGGTGAAACTTGCGCCAGTCGGATGCGAAGCGCAAGATGATTTCCACCAACAACGTAAAGGTAACAACCGTTTCCGTGATGTCGATAAATCTTTCTCGATCATCCGACATGGAAGCGCTCCTCAATGCCTGTACGATGAGACCGAAAAAGATCACGGTGACCCAAAACCAATCGGTCTTGTTATATAGGCGCCTGAATTGGCTCATTTTCGGAGATGATTGCCCCTCCTTCTCCGCCGTGCCTACTTTATCCACGGCGAAAGCACTCCGTTTACTTTCTTCTCGGATGACCTGAAAAGTATGCGTGATCACGGCAATCAACAAGTTCACCATCCATAAACTTAGAATGAGGAACCCAAATGCGAAAAAGAGGGCGGCGGCAAGATAATCACTGTCGGTCATGTAGTAGAGAAGATCCGTGAACGTGTTCGAGCTCATGATGACAAAAACGAGTTCCAAAGAGTAGAGAATGCTATCAAAGCTCATGGTTCCACTGTAAGGGTTGGTGTCTTCGACACATTCCGATCCTTTCGGGCAGATATAGCCTTTCGGTTTCGCTTCAACCTCATAGCCGTTCCTGTCGATCCATGGCTTCTTGTCGCCGGTGACGGGGTCGAGATACCCACCACACAACTGGAGAGTGCCATCCGGATCATTCAAGGGAAAATCTTCCTGGCCGTCAACGCCACGCCAGACACAGGTTCTTCCGAAGCTTGACTTGAAGCTTTGAATGCCGACAATAGCAAAGAGAAGCCAGAAGAAGCCTACAAGGAAGGCAACGTGGACCATCAAGGGGGCAGCTTTCTTAAGACTTCGAAGAATAATCTGTTTTCATATACATCAGCAAGGTTATGACAAAGAATATTGATGGCAACGACGGAACTAACAGATGTACCATTCGTCAACGCAAGGAGACGCAAAAGACGCAGACAGCTGAGCATTCGAAAGACGTAGAGTTGCTGGGTGGTCTCGACCCCGAACACGGACAGTAAGAAAGCAACCCAGTAAGCCACCACGGCGACAAAGTCGAGACGGTTAAATGAATGTCGAAGAAAGGCCCGATGAGCGAGTCTCACCCGTCGCTTCTGGAGAGGATCATCGGCCAGGGTTTGCTCGACTTGATTCAGTCCGCCGGTGAAGGTGCGTATAATCGAGGCCTGGGGATGTTCCGGGGCTGGCGATGGCTTTCTCGTCGACGGATGTCGCTGTGGAGCGATGAGGCTCTTTCCTTTCTCTGCTACGGCTTTTCGAAACCCTAGCGATCGGTCTATTGTACTGTACTCTGTAGGATTCATGATGAAGCCCGACACCAGGATTTTGGCAATCAGTTCGAGCGTGTAAATGACAAAAATAGCAAAGTAGGGATAATCCATCACACTAGCACCCCAATTCCCGGCGCTATGCCAGTCTGACATTGACGTTTCGATCGTCAGTAGGATGGTTTGGATGATGATCACGACGAGAATGAATGGCTCGGTGAAAGGGTGAACTAGGATATCACAAAGACGCACGCGAAGAGGGTTATCTGGGCCCAAGATGCCGAGAGACTTCCCCCTGAGTGGATTGTTGAGAGATCTCCACGCCTTACTGGCGGTCGACTTCTCTCTTTTGACCCGGCCGTTCAGCTCGGGCGTCGGGGGTGCATCGTGCGCGTAATCCGGCAGCGAAGGAAGCGACGGGGGTTCTTCGAGCCGCGAATTCTTGTGGGACTCTTCCCTTTGGATCGATTGTTCCACCACCTCCGGTTCGTTACTGAGGTTGACGACACGCTGGGACATGGACTTCATCATCGAGCTGGCCCGCATTAGAGCAGAACCCGACGCCGACGGAGACAGCGAGCGACCCCTCTCAGTCGCATTGCTCCCACCGCGACTCCTCCCACCCAGTCCGCCTTCCAGATTGTGTAGATCGTCACCCAAGCGCGCCCCCGTATGGCCGTCGTCGGGGAAATGAACGGTCTGCGCGCTGTGCCTGTCATTCTGTCGCCCGCGATCGGGGATCGCCCCGCTGATAGGTTGAATATTTCCGAAATTCGTCAAGGGCGCGGTGTCGCTATACGAAACGCTAGGGGTGAGGCTATGCGCGGGCTCTTGCAGACCGAAGCTATCCAAGGGAATGGTATCGAGGTCGTCGCGGCTGCGAGTGGCAGGGTGGTCCGGAGGTCCGCTGAAACTGATTCCGACGGAGGTCATGGCGGCCGCGAAGGCCCCTGGGTCATCGGGGAAGGCATCGTGGGCATCGGAGCCCTGACGGTGGCGGCGCGCAGTTCCTGCAGCTGTCGTGCTGTCGACCGGAGAATCCTCCGCTATCCTCGCGTAATTCGTCTCCGACCGGCCTCTTCTGGTCAACGATCGCCCCGGGAGAAACCTGCTTCCCACCTCTTCATGTCTCCCGATATCCGGCGGGCCGGAGAGGTCTTGTAAGGGGATTGAATGATCTGACGAAAAGCTGTCTTCGTGGGGGCCGCGGTCATGGCTATTGGAAGCCATCATGGGCACAGAATCGAATCGCTAACCAAACGCAGACATCGCCAGGCCGCAAGAAACAGCTCGAGACGTAAAGCAAAGATGACTTATTCGATGATGGATGTCGTTGAATCGGAGACGGTCAATCGGTCGCGGAGAAACAAATTTCGGTTTCTATTGAAGTGTTGGGGGCTGTTGCTGAATACCTCCCGATCCTGAGTCCGTCCGGGGAGAAACCGTCTTTTTTTTTCGCTGTCTTTCTCTTTCTTCTTTCTAGATTAATTAATTTTAGGGGAAAAAGGTACAGAGAAAAAGGACTGGTTGGTATCGGTCGGAACGGAACGTTTAAAATTGGGGCCAATGATCAGTCAAACAGGCCGGACGAAGAAGGCATAGTCGGTAAATGAATGGAAGATTGGATAATGAGAATATTACGGGACGATAATAATAAATCAAACAAATAACGGACAGGTGGTCGTCCTTCGACGAGAGCACTAACTGTTAGATCGCGAACGCAGCGGAGCTTCTGGGCCAAACCGGGGCTGAGAAAGCCTCTGTGTGGCCCGTTGAACGCCTTACGGTCACTTGCAGATCCCACCAGCCACGGGCGGAAGTTGCCTTCGGGGCTGAACTGACAGGAGTTCCTACGATATCTACATAGGATTATAACTTGTGCGATTGCATAGTTATCTATGTTTATACGTATACATTGTGAAATGCAATATAGTAGGACTGTGTATGTCCTGACACGGAGAGATGCCCAGATGGAGACAATGAGGTTGCCTAACTCCGTTCCCCGCCAGCTCCAAAAATAGATTGGGACATTTTTGACATGCTCCATCCTTGGTTCTTCATTTTAGAACGGTTCACTACGGACCTACGGAGCATGTTTCATGTAAAGGTCTTCTGTCGTTGAAAATCAATGGCCGCTTTTGTAGTTACATGGCAATGACCGATGATCAGGGAAAAAGAAGAAACAAAGAAAAAAAGAAAAGAAAAAGAAATAGGCTCAGATGATATTCAATAAGCATTCAATAATTCAGTCCGTCTCCATCGGATTGCCCTGGGCCGAGTCCTTGACATGGTTCCGAACGCCTTGCAGGAATGTCTCGACAGCATCCCCTCCGCCCAGTGGGACCCCTCCCCTACGCATGAACCCTCCATTTTCAACGGGAATCTTGAGCGCCTCGCTGATACTCGGTAGACCGCCGTCTCGGATGGCCGTCGTCAGACTCGCCAGACTCTGCGTGAACTGAGGCGAGTGTAGCACTTTGCGAAGAATGCCCTTCTTTTGCGACAGCTCCAGAGACTCCATGACCGCTGACGCGATCTCCGAGCTGTCCTCGGCAGGCACATCCTCCACTTCGGCGGCCAATAGAAGAAGCGTGGGGGGTAGGAAGCTCAAGAGATTGTCGACGGTCTTGTCATCCGCGGATTCAACAAAAGGCAGCGTAGCTGATGGTGGAAGGAGATCTTGCAGCGTAGTAAATGGTCTGTCAGGGTCCTGGGGTTGGTTGGTCGATTTCCCTTGGATGGACTGCAAGAAGTTCTGCACGACCGACGAAGGATCCGAATCATCTGCGGCCCTGTTGCGGTGTTAGCATTAGCACATGATTTGCGATACGATCATAACAAGAACGAAGTTGACGTGGGCCTGTCCAGCCAAACGATGCTGCGGAAGACCGGAAAAAGAAAAACAGAGATATGTACCTACGCTCTTCCGCCGTCGGCACCACCCTCCCTCGACTCTTGGCCTTCCTCTCTGACATCTCCACCGGTAGCATCCGGGCCCGCTCCGCCACTGTTTCCGCCGTGGTTATGGCTCGGGTCGTGGTCGACACCTTCGACATCCTCCATAGTCTCGTCGTCGTCGCCGCCACCGGGTCCACTAGGGAGGTTGGCGATTTCATCCTCCACATCGACCTCCTCACCCTGAAGCAGCGTGTTGACGATATCTCCGAGCTTGAGGTCCCGAGGACTGAACCAGCTCGCATCGCCTCTCTCGTGCTGCGACTTCGACTGTAGCCAGAAAAGGTACCGCTGGGAGCTGGAGGAGAACTTCAAGACGTAGACGCGACCGTTCGTGGGTGTGCTGTTGCCGGCTGGCTTGTAGGGCAAAAAGCTTCCGTCCGAGGGGACCATCACCAAGTCCAGTTCGGGCTCGGTGTGAGGGGCGGACCGGGGCCGCCAGCAGAAGTGTACCAATTCATCTTCCGAATAGAGATAAATGTAGCCGGGCGTCGTCTTGGGCTTGACGATAGGAGTGTCACTGGACGTCTATGATTACGAACGGCTACAGTTAGCCAAAAGCTTGGATGATTTGAAGCTCGCTCAGCCTGCTACTTACATCCAGGTCACAGATGCCCGCCTTGAACGTAATGATGGGGGCGATAGACATGATTGATGAATGAGAAGTCAATAACAATTATGAACAGCAAGAAGAATGGAAGTGGATCGACAGGTGATGATGCCCCAGACAAGAGTGATTCGCCGAGGATGGAGAAGAAGCTGCTGGCGCGGATGAGAAGATACGTCAGTTCGGTTCAAGCAAAGCGGCAACAACATCGGACCGGCTGAGTCAGCTCCTGGCGGTGCGTTCTAGGTCGCTGTGCGGCTCCCTTGTGTTGCTGCCTTAGGCCACTATCAGGCGGTATCGCGGGCGCTCCAAATCGGCACTAGCGCATTTCGGCTAGGGCTCGTGATTCCCACAAACCTCAGATTTCCCGCCCTGGGCCGCAAGTAGACCGTCACACATCAATTCCAACAACCCGCCGTCGACAACCACCCTCCCTTCATTCTTTTCGACTCCTCTTCGTCCCCAGCAGCCAATATGTCGGACTCTACTGTTGGCCAGACGAAGCAGTTTGGAAAGGGCCAGAGGACCGTGCCGGCCCAGAAGGCCCAGAAATGGTACCCCGTTGATGACGAGACGCAGCCCCGGAAAGTCAGTACATCCTGAAAGCAAGGACATCAAGAAGGCACAAGAACACAAGAAAGCCCTGCGTCAATGGAAGATGCCGGTCCGTTATTTTTGAACAAGTGCGACAATTGCGCCGGTCGGAATCCGCCAGGACCAGAAAGACCGGTGTGAATTGGGGAAACATGGAGTTTCTATGGATAACGGGATCGCATCTTTCGTTTTCGCATGATTTCATATATCCTCCTCCTTTTTTCGCAATTCCACACCTCTTCGACAAACGAGGGAAACAGAAACAAGTATTCTGACAATTTTTGTTGCAATAATATAGGTCCGCAAGGCTGTCCGTCCCACCAAGCTCCGTGAGAGCCTCAAGCCCGGTACCGTTCTGATCCTCCTCGCCGGTCGCTTCCGCGGCAAGCGTGTCGTCCTCCTGAAGCACCTCGACCAGGGTGTTCTCCTCGTCACCGGTCCCTTCAAGATCAACGGTGTTCCCCTCCGCCGTGTGAACTCCCGCTACGTGATCGCCACCAGCACCCAGGTGGACATCAGCGGTGTTGACGCCAAGACCCTCGAGAAGGTCTCCGCCGCCGACTACTTCACCAAGGAGAAGGTCAACGAGAAGAAGACTGAGGAGGCTTTCTTCAAGCAGGGAGAGAAGCCCCAGGTACGTGCAAACCAGAGCTTGCGCTTTCGTTTTGGGATATATCCTTCACGCATCTGGGGAAGAACCTCTAGATAAGCGGGGAAAGAGATGAGATATCTCCTTGAAGAAGACAGATAACTAACTAGGTCCTTTTTTCCGACTCTACAGAAGAAGGTCGTTGCTAGCGCTCGTGCCAGCGACCAGAAGTCCATCGACCAGTCCATCCTCGCCTCCGTCAAGAAGGAGAACTTCCTCGGCAGCTACCTCGCTACCTCCTTCAGCCTGCGGAACGGCGACAAGCCCCACGAGATGAAGTGGTAAACATTTCGATGCGGCGGCCGCGGGTTCGGTGATTTGAAGTGTGGAGGAAATTCTTAAATGTGAGGGGCGGCTTAGAATGCGGATTGGCAGTCTTTTTTTTTTGCTTTTTTTCTTTTTCCTTTCTACCCTTTACTACCTCTCCCAGTCCTGTCTCGATATCTCGAGGAGCTCAGGGAGAGGAAACGAGGATGAAAAGATAGGAAGGGGGGATAAAAGAAAAGAGGGTCAACGCAGGGAAGGAAAAAACCAAAGCTTTCATGAAATATGTAACTTCGATTCGGAGTCCCGATTTTGCTCTTATTAGGATTTACGGTCAATTCGGAAGAAAAAAAAAACACAAACCAAATCCTCTCCCTCTGTTTCACGGAACCTAGTTACCCTTGGTTTCTTTTCCATGTCGCCCGCCCTCGCGTTCGAATCCTCCCTTTTAGGGACGGCTGATCTTGCAGGAAAAGTTGTTTCTCGATTATGTTTTCTTTGATAAATGAGCCGAAATATGAATTCCAAAAACAAAACAGGAAAAAAAGACCAAAAAAAAACCCCTACTATTACTACATGTTCAGTATATTCTATTATCTATATCAGGGTCGGCTATATCTTTTATAATCAACAGTTCTAGTATACATACTCCGTCCAGGATTCTTGTTGGATATTCTGTGATCCCATTGTCCAAACGCGACTAAAAGAGCAGTGGTAGTTCTATATCAGTTTGGGTGTGCCCTAATCAATCCCCGATAGTGGCGAATGAAATCCCCGGGAATTGATTTCTTATCCACCTTCCCCGGTTTCTCTCTAGTCTATTCTATACTAAGTCACCTAGCTAGGAGCGTAAATCATTGCAGTATCCAGTTCTAATTCCCTATCTCCAAAGTACATGATTCAATGACATCGTAGCAACATATAGCATACATACAGGGCAGATGTGTACAAGATAACCAACCCCTACACCAAAAACACACAGGGGCAAAAAATGGAAAGACTAATTTCTCCCTCCACATACGCACCGCACCAGATCTCAAAGGCAAAAACCCCCACCAAAGCCGCCTTGCAGCCATAGATCAACCCATAAACACCCATCCGTTAGACTATTCAATGAACCAATCAATTAATGAAAAGGCAGGCCAAGCAAACGAATCGACTCAATTTCCCTTCTTCTTGAACCGACTGCGATCATAAAACTTCCGGCTCGTACTCTCATCCACCGCCCGCTGCACCTTATCCGCCAGATCTTTGCGATGCCCACTACTCTCGTCTTCCTCGTCGTCGGCGGCCAGCGTCCCACAGACCCAATCCATCAGACCGAAGCGACCGAAGTTACCCTCTGCGCCGCTGAACAAGTGGATCTCGGTACGGCGGGCAATGCCCCCGAGAAGGAACTTGCCGGGCATGACGGAGTAGCCGGAGAAGGCGAAGGTCTCTTCGAGGGAGACGAGCGCCATATAGAATAGGTAGGTGAGCATGTGGATGCGGAACAGCGCGGCGGGGATATACGTCGGCAGGAAAGTGCCAAGGATGTAGAGGGCGGGGTGGTCGTAGTGCGCCGTGAGGGGGAAGGGGACGCGAAGGGAGTGATACCAGGAGCGATGGAGTTTAGTGATAAAGGAGAGTCGGCGATCTCGGGAGTGCAGGAGGTAGCGGTGGATAAAGTATGCGAGGACCTACGGCGACGTGGTCATGTTAGATTGAGCTCGAAACTAGGCTAGTAGAGGAAGAGGAAAAAGGCAGACGTAGGGGAAGACTCGCCTCGCGAACCAAAAGAGCAGCAAGCAGTCCCTTGACGATCTCGAAAGGCATGGGCAACTTGATCGAGACCTTCACCGCACTGCGCATGCGCATGGCATCGATCCGAAGTTTCTCGATAGCCGCCTGCGCCACAACGCTCAGGAAGATATTCAGCAGCGACCATGCGGCCACTTTGATAGTTTCCAGTCGGACTCTGGCCCGTCGACCGCCACTAGGAAGACCAGCTTCGCCATGGACCTTGATAAACGCCGCAGCGGAGGGCGTGAGAATATCAAAGAGGAAGAACAGCAACGAGGGTAGGAAGCAGAAGATCACGCGCACGGCGATGGTGCCGAACAATTCAACGCGAAGGGGCGTATGCGACAGCACGAGGGTCGTCCATGTCATGTAGAAGAAGATGAAATTCAGAGTCGTGCTATAGGACGACAGGGCCGGAATGAGTAGGACGGTCATGATTGGCAGCGAGAAGAGGGCGTCTAGCATGATGACGGTCGGGACGGCGACGACGCCGCGGTTGGGTTATATATGGCGCCTGGGAAGTTCAAGGATCTATAGTTCATCTGCCATTTGGCATTTTGAAAGAGAGAGCCCCAGGGGTCTTTGGAACAAAGAGCCGGACAATCAAAAAATTGAAATAATAATGGATGGGAAGTGGGACGGACTAAATTCCCAGCCATCGTCGCAAACTACAAAGAGCGCGGACTTTGCGGTCGCGCCTCGACGGCCTCGACGTCACTCTGATCGGCGGCAAGCCCTACGCTAAGCCTAATCTGGCGCCATCTTTGTTCTGCAGGCTCGACTGGTCCTCCGCCTTCCCATGGTTGCGGTTCGCTGTCAATGCGAGAAATCGGAGGGTCTTTGTGTTTCTGATGCCTTTTGAGATTTCAGTCGTCTTCTTCGTCTGTTTGTTTGAACTATACAGGCAGAGTAACGCGGAGAGCCGAGTACGTCTTCTTGCTACCAACGAAATATATATCTCCCGTTCAATTCAGCAAGACATACAACTACCACATAATAGTTTCTGGTCGATAGGATATATCATCAATCGATGCAAGTATACTCGATAATACAATCACTACTAGAGAATGGAGGATAGATCAAAGGAAAGGATGGCTTTTCATTCATTGTTCGTGGACCGACAAAGGCAGGAAGTGCCAAAGGGAGTCGAACTAATGTTCATTATCGTATGTTATGAATATGCTTCGAGGGACAAGAATGTCAAAGGCTATAAGGATAAACACAAGAAACCACTGCAGGGTATTTAATGTACAGCATCAGACAAGACGTAACATGCGGCATCATGATACTCATTCCCGACCTTTGGATTGCGGAAGACCATACTTCACACCCCAGTTCCAAGCCTGTCTGCGGAGATCAGGGGTGACCTGCAAGAATGCCAAGCTGCTAATCCAGCTGGTCAAGGTATCGCGGATAGCGTAGTTCCTGGGGCTGCCGCCGAGAGCGCTTCCCTTCATCACATGGCCAACAAACATCGTAGTGATCAGGTACTCGCCTCTCTCCAGAGCCTCGATCGAAATCTTCGCAACCTCCTTGGGGGACTGGGGCTTGTCAGCGGCCTCCAGTTGCTTGGTGAGCTCGGGCTTCAATCGCTGTTCTTTGTCAAAGCCGGGACTCAAGATGCCCATGGGGAAGATCGTATGGATCTTGACGTCGGCGGGAGTCGCTTCGCAGCGGGTCTTGGTGATGCGAGAGCCGTTGTACATTTCAATTTCCTGGCTGAGTGTATCGGACAAAGAACGAATGGCAGCCTTGGCCGGGGAATAAGGGGCATAGCCAGCAATGGGAACAAAAGCAAGAGTGGAACAAGTGAAGATCAAATGTCTGCGAGGCAGGGCTTGCTGCTCGCTGGGACCGACGGGCTTCAGCCACTTCTTGAGCACGGCATGAGCAGTATTGGCAGCAGTCCAGTAGACCGTGTCCATCTGATCCCTGAGCGTCTGCACGGGCGTGTCAACGAAGAAGCCCGGGTTGCAATAGCCAGCGCAGCACCAGACAACATCAGGAGGGAGACCGCCGTTCCACTCAGTGACCTCTTCCATCATCCGCTCGCAGTCGGCAGGATTGGTCAGGTCGGCACTGATGAAGTGGAATCGCTGCTTCTTGATGTCCGCAGCGGACCCCTGTGGTAAAGCTGTGAGCGAAGTGCAAAGCAGCTAGGAATAAGTAGAGCACGTACCTTTACAACCTCCATGGACTCCTGTAGCTTCGCGGTGGTGCGTGCAACGAGGACGACATTGGCACCCTTTTCGGCAAGCAGGGAGCCAGTGGCTTTGCCCATGCCCTCGGAGCCACCGGTGATCACGATGGTCTGCCAGCAAAATGTCAGTCAAGTGCCCTAAAATGAGAGAATGATGAAGAGGACTCACCCGGCCGTCCACCACAAACTCGTTACGAGTTCCAAAGCCAAGCATTTTGCTCGCGGTATATACGAAGAATCCGAAGAGAACGACTGAAATTCCCAGCTGGGTGGGCGATAAGTCATGCAAGTTGAAGGATAGTGTTGGATGCATGAGGAAGAAAGAAAACGAGAAAGTCGGGGGGAAGAAGAAGAGTCAATGTCAAGACGCCGTCCGAGGCTTCCTTACACGGTCAAATTGGGGGGGGGGGGAGCCTGCCTGTTTAGTTGTTTTGTATGTTGAGTTAGGAGGAAGGCGGCGGGAGAAGACGCCGAGCGAACTTCCTGTATGGACATGACCGTACCGTATCGTGGTTTGGCGGGTATTATCTCGGTTTCGTCGTATCTGCATGTATGATACAGCAAACAGCATAAACACACCCGACATGGTTTAGCGTACTGCGGGCGGTGAGAGACCCGCCCCAAAATTTTATCAAAAGTTTATCGATTCGAGAGCGCCGGAGTTTTGTAGTCTCGTTCAGTTTCCTTTACGATCCATAAGTCATGGCGAAGAAAAGAAAGGCCGGCGGTCGTCCCGCCGCTAGAAATGCGCCTGCCCCCGAAAAGACCAAATATGCTGTCGAAGAGAGGTTCGACGACTCAGAGGACGAATTTCAAACCGGTCGCGATCAAGTTCTACTGGACGAAGCCCCCGATGCGAAAAGACGCCGGAAATTGATCGAGGATGGTGAGCTGCTCTCAATTCCCTGTACTTGTCACGAATCAATCTCTAATCATGCGGGGTCACAGAGCAAGATATCCAACCCTCCGATGAGGAGGTCATGGGCTACGAGTCCGTAGACGAAGACGACTTGGATGACGACGACGATGCCGAAGAAGACGGCTACTACGAGGACGGCATGGACGACGACGACGAGGATATCTTAGGGAAGAACAAGCGACGAGGCGGTTCCGATGACGAGGACGAGGAAGGTATCGCCGCCTGGGGCTCTTCCAAGAAGGATCTCTACAATGCCGACCAGATCGAAACGGAGGCCGATGCGTTCGAGGAAGAAAAGGAGGCGAAGCGACTTCAGCAGAAGCAGCTGGAGGCAATGAATGAGGCAGACTTTGGTTTCGACGAATCCGAGTGGATGGAAACTGGTAAAGAGAACGAGGACGAAGAGGCCGAAGCCGGCGTGGTAACGGAAGTCCTTCCGCAGGCCGAAATCTCCGAAGACCTGAGCGAGGAAGAGAAATTGAAGATCTTGAAGTCGAGATACCCCGAATTCGAACCGCTGGCCAAAGATCTCAGTGACCTTCAATCGGTACACCAGGAGCTTGCACAGGCTGCGAGCGCAACGGAGATCAACGACGACACCTTGGACGCACCCCCTGTTTCTGTCATTAAGTTCCGCGCTTTGTCGGCGTATCTCGGCACAATCGGCCTCTACTTCATGCTCATAACATCCCCAGCAAATGGCACAGAAGGAAAGGCAACTGCCCTCTCGCCGGCCGACCTGCGCGCCCACCCGGTTATGGGATCTCTGGTCGAATTCCGAAAGCTTTGGGAAAACGTTAGAGACCTTAGTGATCCCGAGCCTTCCGAGGTGGACAGCGACGAGGAGCAGGAGGAACTGGATGTCGCACCCACAACTAAGAAGGATAGCCAGAAGACTAAGGAGGCTAAGGAGAAGCCGCGGAAACTGTCCAAGG
Organism: Aspergillus ochraceus; assembly: GCA_004849945.1. Classification (NCBI taxonomy): domain Eukaryota; kingdom Fungi; phylum Ascomycota; class Eurotiomycetes; order Eurotiales; family Aspergillaceae; genus Aspergillus; species Aspergillus ochraceus. The sequence goes on along the minus strand of SSOS01000005.1, from coordinate 3,472,420 downwards.
CCGAGCGTGCCGCGGAAGCGGCCCAGGCCGAAGCCGACGCTCGCAGAGCAGAGCGACTCAAGAAGACGGAAGCCAACCTTGCCGACCTATCCGACCTTATCACGGCGCCCGGCAAGAAGCGCACCGTTCAAAAGACCAATAAATCCGCCAAGGAGGACGACGATTCGGATTTCGGTGACGAAGAAGCCCTTACCGCCCGGGAAGCCGAGGAGAAGGCTAAGCAGAAACGCTCCCTCCGCTTCTACACCTCCCAGCTCGCCCAGAAGGCGAACAAGCGTACGGCAGCTGGTCGGGATGCCGGTGGTGATGCAGATCTACCTTACCGGGAGCGCCTGAGGGATCGCCAGGCCCGCCTGAACGCCGAAGCCGAGAAGCGTGGTCGCCAGCAACCCAAGGGGGCCGAACAGCTGGGCGGTGACAGTGACGACGAGGACCGCCGGGTCGCCAACGAATTGAGAGGCGAAGGATCCGGCACCGATGATGACGAGTACTACGACATGATCGCGGCCCGGACCAACAAGCGCAAGGACGACAAGAAGGCTCGCGCCGACGCCTACGCGCAAGCCGCCCGCGAGGGTGGACACGTCGAGGTCCAGGAGGAGATCGGGCCGGACGGCAAACGAGCCATCACGTACCAGATCGAGAAGAACAAGGGTCTTGCGGCCAAGCGGAGCAAGGACTCGCGCAACCCTCGTGTCAAGAAGAGGAAGAGATTTGAAGACAAGAAGAAGAAGCTTAGTAGTATTCGCCAGCAGTACAAGGGTGGTGAAGGCCGTGGCGGCTACGGTGGTGAACTTACAGGTATCAAGAAGAACCTGGTTAAAAGTGTTAAACTCTAGCCTTGGGTTGGTTCTGGGCGTTGTCATATGTGATATCAAAATGGACTTTCTTATTGCGTGTACATATATTACTAGATCTTTTGGACAGGCTAATGTCTTTTCATTAACTGATTCAGCGCTCTCGCCATTTTTTGCTCACTGGGACGATTAGAGCAGTAAAGGTACTATATAACTTTAAGATATCACAAGCATGCGTTCATGTGTTTCCTCTGATAACTTGCGTCCCCAATTGAATCCATACAGGGGAAGAAAGACCGAAAAGAGGAGATCAATCATCAGCCTCCTCAAAAAGCCTATCCAACATCCTCTCCGCATCACACGAGTCGTCCTGATCTTTCATATCGCCTTTATCTGAAAGATCAAGACTCAAGAACTTTCTTGCCAATTCATCCTACAATTGAGTGTTATTTAGTCTTCAACGGCTTTCAGGTAGGCGATACCAATATCCTGGAGATATCATACCGCTTTCTCCAGCATGCTCGTCTCCTCGGCCGATAACACGGCACAAGCAGCAACCAGGTTCTCGCCACGACTTGCAAGAGATATGAGCTCGTTTGCCCGGTCAACGATTGGCTGACTGATTCCATTCATGGCTGCGCAGCTGTATTGTATCTCGTACGTCAGATTCGAAACCAAGGGAAGAAAAAAGAGACATACACTGTTCCAAAGCTCTTGTTGCTTCGACCTAGACGGAAGCTATCGACCACACGTGTTAGTATAATGGCCGTCTCCATTATATGATATCATGAGACTAGGCTGGGCTCAAACTTGTAGAGATATGTGATTTGGTCTCCAGATTCACGGCTGTCTTCGCAAATTTTGATCTCCATATGAGCTAGTTGCAGTCGAGGACCAGGCTTTATGAGATGGTGATTGAGAATTTCATGGAAGTGTGTTGCAAAAATGATCTTCGGGGCGTCTTCAAGTCTCAGGAGATGCTCGAGTACTCCACATGCTAAGCCGATGCCATCTGAGCACAAGACTTCTTATTAGCTAGCTTGATCAATGCAGACAGAAATGATGATACGAGCCATTTGCGTTTGTTCCTTTGCCAAACTCGTCAATCAACAGCAAGCTTCGACCTGTCACCTGCTTCAGATCAAATGACATTTGCTGCAGATCGTTCATGAATGTGCTTTGGATCTAAGGTCGTGAGTAATTTGTATGAGGGCATTGACTTAGATCTGTTTCTTCACCTGCGACACACTGTCTTGGGTGTTTGATTTGAAGAAGATTTTGTCGGCGATTCCGACTTCTGCACTTTCGGCTGGGACGAAGCTATGACGCTTGATTATTATGTGCATGCATAAATATCTTGAATCACAACTGGTATACCTTCCAATTTGCGCCAGATAGACGACGAGTGCAACCTATCTTATCCTGAGAAACGCATTTCTTCGAAAAGGCTGCTACACTTACTTGTTTCATATAAACACTCTTCCCAGAGTAGTTGGGACCGGTCAATAGGAGCATATTTGGTGTCTTCTTCGAAGACTGATGCGTTGATTCCGGGGCTTCAGCGTCTAGTATTCCCCCGACAAGGAATGTATTATTTGGAACATATGATGAGACAGTCAATTCTTGGAGTATGTGCCTTTCGCGTTGTCAGTGCTTCTTGCCAATTCAGATATCTTGTAGTACTTACCGACCCCCTTTGATTCGAAGAATATTCTCCTCCGTCATCTTAGGGCGGACTAATTTATAGAAGCTTGCAGCCTGCGACATCGCAAGGACACTGACAAGCCTCAGAAAGATTTTTTCTTAGGCATATGAGACACTTACCTGTCAACCTGACCGCAGACATCCGATGCTTCGATGAGGACCTTTTCGTACTGAAGCACTTTCTGTGCTAGCTCGTAAACAATCTCAATCTCCTTTTCTGGAGACCGAAGACAAGATTAGCATGACAAACAGTTCATAAGTCTTTGTACATACCGCATATAAGTCCGTAAATATCGCCCAATGTCTGATCCAGTTCCCTCATTCGAAAGTCCTTGAAATACGCCCGATTCTCTGTCACAAAAACAAGCTCCCAATCGTCCACAGGCCCGACGTATGCTGCTTCGCCCCTTTCAGTCAACGGAATGGCGATGTTGAAGCCGAGCTGCGGAAAATAAATCACATTCACGTTGATTTCAAGACTCTCGGGAATAGTGGTAGCGATTTCTATGGCGACTTGCTTGAGCAAGCTACTCAGTCCATCATAGGTTTCCTTCATCTTATCAAGCTCTCGATCAAGCCCTGGCTTTACAACTGTTCGGCCCTGCTCCTCGGAGCTATCGATGTCAACCTAAGCCGGTTACTCAAGGCTTCAGAGAGTGAGATGGTACTGACTATTTCTTGGACCATCCTACCAACTTTGTAAAGTTGGGCAGCCTCAATAGCTCGAAGGGCCTGGGGACAGGTCAGCATCGTTGTATTAGATTGATGCCAACAGCTTGACCTTCTGGTGCAACTCAAGCCTACACCCAGTGGACGTTTCTTTGAGGGCGTCGTGAATGTCGATGCCGTAGAAGGCAAACTAAAAAGCAGTCAAACAGGCGCCTTTTCAGAGATTATTTGGCTAACTCGACATACGGCCAGAAGAGTAGCCCAAACGGTGGTTTTGAAGCCAGTGACTTTCGCACTTCCAGTACTTATCCCTTTTCGAAGATTGATCAAGATATAACGGAGGTTCTTCACGTGCTTCAAACTTTTGACGATCTTATTGAGAGCATTGAAATTGTCCGGCTTCAGATATACACTGATAAACTTTTGTCGTTCGGAGATTACGTCCATCTCGGTGCTTGGACGAAGAAAGTATTGTTTGAGCATATTTTTACCTTGAGGCGTAAAAGCGAACCGTTGAAATAAGCCGTAGACCGAAAGCCCTTCCTTTGCAGACGGAGACTTCTTTCCGGCTCCTTGACTGATCATGCACGGGTGTGACTCCGACTCCATGATTTGAAGTGAAAGCAAAGTCCTGGAGTTGACAAACCTATTATTCTTCATAAGACGCATTCTTGATATCCAGGGCAGTATACGCAGTAGCTTACATGGTACCTTTCAATCCCATCATCTCAACGGAAGCAATGCGGAAGATTTCTATAGATCCATTGCCAGACGACATCGTGGCTTTTCGCCTTTGCAGATGGGTCAGGACAGCGCCAGCACAGCCCATTGTCACCGTGTTTTGCATTTCGATCGAGCCACCCATATGTAGAAGCCGCCCTTCTTGCAATGTAAAGTCCAAACTTTCAGTATCCATTTGGTCAGGGTCGACTAGCCCTGCATGAGGCACAAGGAATCTAATCCGCTCTTCATGCTTCGACGAGACGTCTAGGGACACGAGCTTGGACATTGCGCTCGCGTGACCGAATTCCTGAGATGGCCGTATATCGATTTGATAAGAAAGGTATGAGTTCGAGCCTACTATCGTGTTATTCTTCGCGGGTACCATGTCAATGTATCGCCAAATTACTATTATCTTGTTTTGGCCCAGATCTTCCTTGGCCGTGCAAATAGTCAACTCGAGGCGAAGCTAATATCAGGGTAGGCTTGGTCTGGAAGATTACTAGTGGCAATTCAGTATGTTGTATCGCGAACCATAAAGAAATCACGTACTAGTATCAATTACGTCAGTGCCCGATGACTGCATGTCTCCCAGCATATACAGCTTCTCCTCACGAGCCGAGTAGTATGAGCAGCCAACAGTGCCGGAATCCCTTGTATCGATAGCCACCATGACTTGATCGAACACATCATCAATGAGCTGTTCATCTGGGCGGGCATTGATCCTGCCGTGCATGACGATGGGCGATGGAAGAATTATAGACGCAGGATTTCCCTGAGAGCTTGACGGTGACGAACGCTGAGTGATAGGGTTGGGAGGGGCATTTGGGGTATGTATCGATTGAAGGAAAGGGGTTGCATTACAGAGGGTTGGCGATGGTCTTCTGATGGATGATCCCATAGCTTAAACGAAAATGGAGAGAATGGAGATGAGTTATGGGATTGTTTCGGCTCTAAGAATTGATGACCTGTAGCGGCTGAATACCTCAGGCTCCCAGATCCCGTGATAAGGATCATATTAACAAGCATGGATAACCCGGGACATTAACCCGGATATTAAAATTCATAAGTCATATACAATTAACTCACATAATATACAGTAGAGGAGAGGCTATTATACACATATACAGATGGAGCAGTATTCGTCAGGAGGCAAACCAACCAATAACCACAAAAACTCTCAAAAACTCAAAGACCCGAATCATGCAACATCACAAAACAAAAAAAAGTGCACTGATTCATGAGACATTACGGCTTTTCGGTCTCTGAAGCCTCGGGAGCTTCTGGAATATCCTCTGCATTCGCCGGTTCCGGTGTGATTGCAAGCGCCGTCTTGTCGGCATTGAATGAAACGCGAGCAGTCTGCCCGGAAGTGATCTCACCACGGATGATCCTGTCGGCCAGCCGGTTGCCGATTTCCTTGGATATCAAGCGGTTGAGAGGGCGAGCGCCGTACTTGGGATCATATCCCTTCTCGCACAGCCAATTCTTGATCTCATCATCCACTTGCAGGATCATACGTCGGTCATCGAGTCTTGACTGGAGTTCTTTGATTCTGATGTCGACAATGTCCCTCAGAGCATCCTTAGACAGACGTCTAAAGATGATGAACTCGTCAAGACGATTCAGGAATTCAGGCGGATACGAAGATTGGACCACATCCATGACAGCCTTCTTGATTTCAGGGGAGAGTTCTTCACCTCCCAGATCTTTGTGGGAATGTAGCGGGTCCGCGCCCACCAGAATGTCTGCACCAAGATTGGAAGTCAAGACAATAAGGGTGTTCCTAAAATCAACCTTGTGACCTTGGGAATCAGTGAGGAAGCCCTCATCCAAAACCTGCAATAGAAGGGCAGAAATATCGCGGTGAGCCTTTTCGAACTCGTCGAACAGCAACACGGCATATGGCTTCCGTCGCACGGCTTCGGTGAGTTGGCCGGCATCGTCGTAGCCAACGTAACCCGCAGGAGAACCGATCAAGCGACTGATAGTGTGTTTCTCTTGGAACTCACTCATGTCGAATCTCACTACGGCCGTCTCAGTGGAGAATAAGAACTCGGCCATCTTCTTGCAGAGCTCCGTCTTTCCAACACCAGTGGGACCAAGGAACATGAATGATGCCAAGGGCCGGTTCTCTCCACTCAGGCCTGCTCGTTGCATACGCACGGCATTGGCGACAGCAGAAAGTGCCTCGTCTTGCCCACGCACAGACTGCCGCAGCGTGTCTTCCATGTGGATCAGTTTCTCGACTTCTCCGGCCATGAGTCTGTTGACAGGGATACCGGTTGTGCGAGAGACGACATTTCCAATATCATCAGCGGTGACAGAGTCATGGATCAAAGACGACTGAGATCCTCCTGACTCTTTTTCCTCACCCTCCTTGGGCAACTTAGCCTCCAAGGTCGGGATCGTGGCGTATCGCAGCTCTCCGGCTCTGGCGAAGTTTCCTTCCCGCTGGGCCTGTTCCAGCTCAAAGCGGGCCTGTTCTAGCTCCTCTTTAGTGCGCTTCAGCGATTCAATTTCCGCTTTTTCTTTGTCCCAAATCTCGGTCAGTTTCTCGGCTTCCTCCTTCTTGACCTTGAGGTCCTCCTCCAATTTCTCGCGTCTCTCCCGGCTACTGACATCTGTTTCCTTGCGGAGAGATTCGAGTTCAATTTGAATGGTGGTGATATCGCGATCCAACTCTCTGATTACATCGGGCTTGGATTCCTGTTGCAATCGCAGGGCCGAGGCCGCCTCGTCCACTAGATCGATGGCTTTGTCGGGAAGAAAGCGGTCTGTGATGTAGCGGTTGCTGTAAGTTGCTGCGGCAACCAAGGCGTTGTCCAAAATTCTCACACCGTGGTGGACCTCGTATTTATTTTTAATACCACGCAGGATGGAAATTGTCGCAGCGACTGAGGGTTCCCCAACTTGAATCGGCTGGAATCGTCGGGCCAACGCGACGTCTTTTTCGATCAACCTATATTCGTTCAATGTGGTGGCGCCGCAGCACTGGAGCTCGCCTCTGGAGAGCGCGGGTTTCAAAAGGTTGCTAGCGTCAATGCTGCCTTCCGCTTTTCCGAGGCCAAGCAAGGTATGGAGCTCATCAATAAAAAGGATCACACCGCCTTGCGCGTCCTCGACCTCCTTAAGAACCGATTTGAGTCGTTCTTCGAAGTCTCCTCTGAACTTAGCTCCAGCTATGAGTGAGCCCAAGTCCAAGGATACCACGCGTTTGTCCTTGATGCTTTCGGGCACATCCCCTTGCACAATTCTCTGAGCCAGGCCCTCTAGGACGGCTGTTTTACCAGTACCGGCCGCACCGATGAGGACAGGGTTGTTTTTGGTCCGCCTCGACAGGACCTGAATGGTCCGGTGGATTTCAGAATCCCTTCCAATGACCGGATCCAACTTTCCGGCCTTTGCTCTGGCAGTAAGGTCAACGCCGTACTGTTCGAGCGCAGATTTCTCCGGCTCGCCCCCAAGGTTCATCCGATGGGTACCTCCGGGCGGGTGAGGTCGTCCTCCATTGGCATAGCTGCGCGTTGTGAGGACTGACGGGGAGAATACGACGTTACTGGTGAGGGCAGGGAGTGGTCGCGTCTGAGGGATAAGACGTAATCTCTGGGAAGGGTGAATAATGCGGTTGGGCGATAGAGCTGGTGTACGAAGCAAACGGCTCCGGGTGAGCTGCAGCCGGGAAGCCATGGCTTAAGAACACACTGAATTGGAAAAATCCGAGGTGTTTGCAGAGTTCAGGCAGTCGGAAGAGACCTTGAAAGCGAGGTTCCATGGCGGTGGCTATATACCCCGAGGACCCCAAGCGTCGTGACGCTTCTCGAAAGCTCCACCGGCACGACGGTGAGTGGCGGAAGCTCCAAGGAAGCTCCGTCACCAGTGGTCGGGTCACGTGCAGCCCCGTCGAGGGGCTTTTTTGGCGCCGAAAAAATTCGCAACGGAAAGAAATTGCTTTGAACATTTTTCCCCTCCTATTTATTACTCCCCTCCCTCCCTCAACTTTTTTTCCTCCTTTCCAACACACTCTTCATACATCACATACATAATCCTTCACAATGGGTTTCACCGACTTCGTTTCTGAGACTGGCCTCACCCGTACGTGACCTTTCCTTTTCTATTTTTCTTTCTCACAACCTTTTCACCCCCTCTTCCCCCCCTCCTCGTCTTCCCACACTCTTTGCAGGAAACTAATTATACCCCTCAGTTGCCAACAACTTCTTCTCTACCCGGAGCTACGTTGTTGGGTAAGACCACCCTTGACTTTTCCCTTTGATGTTTCTTGCATGTTATCTTGCTTTGTGTTTCAGCTGTTCCTGTTTGCATGATGAAAATCAATTGGTCCGTGTTTATGAGGCGGATTAAGACCCCGCTGCAAGATTACACAACAATTGCGAGCAATCGCGTTTCTGATCGCCAGGAAGGATATGTCTTTATTGTCATTTGCTGCTATCTTTGATTGAATACTGTTATCAATGCTTGCTGTGTTGAACTGCATTTGGCTAACCTTCCTCATAGCGACGCCCCCTCCCAGGCTGATGCTGTGACCTTCAAGGCCTTCTCCGGCGCTCCTGACGCCGAGAAGTACCCTCACGTCGCTCGCTGGTACAAGCACATCGCTTCTTTCGAGTCTGACTTCGGCTCTCTCCCCGGTGACTCCGCCAAGGCCTACACTGCCTACGGCCCCGAGTCCACCGACCTGCCCACCAACCCCAAGAACAAGCCCGAGAATGACGACGACATGGACCTCTTCGGCAGCGACAGCGAGGAGGAGGACCCCGAGGTCGTCAAGGAGCGTGAGGCCAACCTTGCTGCTTACAAGGCTAAGAAGGCTGCTAAGCCCAAGCCCGTTGCTAAGTCTCTCGTGACTCTTGAGGTTAAGCCTTGGGGTATGTATTTTGTCGTCTTGTTTCCGTCGAACCGTGCTAACTCATATTCACAGATGATGAGACCAACCTTGAGGAGATGGAGGCCAACGTCCGTGCCATCGAGATGGACGGTCTCGTCTGGGGTGCCTCCAAGTTCGTTGCCGTTGGCTTCGGTATCAAGAAGCTCCAGATCAACCTGGTCGTCGAGGACGAGAAGGTCTCCACCGACGAGCTCCAGGCTCAGATCGAGGAGGACGAGGACCACGTCCAGTCCACCGACGTTGCTGCCATGCAGAAGCTGTAAATGAAACGTCTTATCATGAAGCGAAATGGTGTGATGAAGGATTTTATTATTTGATGTCACGAACTTGAATAACTAGAACTCGACCGGTTGATCTCTGGTCGTTTTGATGAATGAAAAAAACCAAAATACCCACATTCAAACTATCTCTTTACCTACAAGTAGATTCATGTATAATTGTAATCAAGCATATCTGGTCAATTGAGACCTACCCCGCCGAGTGGCCAAAATCCGGTGCCCAACCAGAATCCCACTTGCCCTTGGGCTTCTGGCCCGGCGGGGTTGTCGCCTGAGGTCTCCATCCTGCAGACCTGCACTTGTGGTCAGCCAAGGGTACCGTAGAATCCAGAATTCCGAGCCCGATTACGCTATGAAGTCCGGAGCTGTGATACCTATGATATTATCGGCGCCTTGAATTCGCCTTGGACTCTCACTCCCACTCTGTCGGTCCTACCTCAACCCATCTACAAAATGGGATACTTATCCCGTCTCGCCACATTCTTCGGCCTCGTGCTGCTTGCTCACGCGTACGTCTAGCCCTCCACCATCCACCGTACCTACCTACCCTGCACATCTCCAAACCCAGCACCAAAACCCTAAACTCCAAACCCAAGACCACAGCACACTCAACCCCCTACCCCACCATCCCCAGAACCTAAACTAACCACATAAAACGAATAGAGGCTACTCCGCGCACGAACACACCCTTCTCTCCAGCAACGCCCGCCTCTCCAGCGCCTCCAGCGCGCTCCCGCACGACATCGTCATCGAAGCCCTCGTCTCGCTCGTCATCGTCTCCGTGGGCCTTGTGCTCGGGGCCCCAAAATTGAAGCCCGTTAGTTGGAGCGAATGGGCCGGGCAGATTGAACGGGAGGGAGGGGCGAGGAATCCCTATCGTAGGTTGGATGAGAGGTATGGGTTTTGGGATGTTAGGGTATGTTCTCTTTCTCTTTCTTTCTCTTTTGCTTGTTGGGTTTGGCTTTGGAGGGGGGGGGGGGCTGTGCTGGTTTTGCTGTTGTCAATGGCTCTGTGGAGAGGGCTGGCATGGAGGATATGTTTGTGTATGGAAGATATGCTAACGGGTGTTACACGATAGGCCAAGAGAAAGGAATTCGCGGACTGGGTGAAGGGCGATATCCCGAAGGCCTGAATTGAATGAGATGATGGAGGATGGGAAATACTGTCTGGTCAGGAGGTGGGTGCATGGGTTCTGGCTACCTGTTCTACGTACCTGTTCATCTTCCTTAACGGAGGCTAGGAGAGTATGTGAGAATGGACTGGACCTTGAGATGGGGTTGTATTGTAGGTATGTGCCCGCTTACCTGGCTAGTATCTTTGAAAAGGGGGGGGGTATAGATATCGTATAATGTATTATATGAGGTTTTGAGTCAATTGTGTGTTCTTTCTAGGACCTATCTAGCTGACAGGGAGAGGGTGTTTGGTTCATGGAGATAGATCTATACCCATTAAGCTATCAAGTACTTATCTTCGATCCGAGTCGTTATGGCAAGCACGACGTACAAGAACAGTTTGTACATAAATGGCTTGTTCACAAGTTCAGCATCCTATCAAAGGAACCCCAACTCCAATGTACAGTCCAGTCTCATAAGATGTCAACCCTGAAAGAGTATCCATTCATGACAAGAAAGCACAAAAGCTAGTCGATCAACAATGGCGGCCTTTCCAGGATCCAGTAATAGGGAATATACGCTCATTTCATCCACTGGGATAACTACATTACTATTTAGGACAAGAGTGGCAGTGATCACACTCCGTGGATGAGTATCATATGCCACATATGACGACTATGTACACTTTACGACCAATTTAGCCGAAGTGCCATGACACTACTCCGTTTCGAGTTGCACATATACCTTGACATTATTAATATACAAGGGTTGATTCATAATCGGCAATGCGGGGTTCAAGAGTGCAACCCGTATCGAGCCGGAAGATGCACGCAGTCCAAGGCAGTGAATGTTGTATAGAACCAGACAGTCTGTCCATTCGATGCGAAAAAGCTAGACGACGCTGCAAGCTACACTCAAATAAACTATATAGCCAATCTACTCCCTCGGCTTCCACGTCACATCTAACATACATACAAACCCTACTACGATCTACAAACCATCTTACATCCCCACCAACATGAGCGTCCTCGTCACCGGAGCCACAGGCAAACAAGGCGGCGCGACAGCCCGACACCTACTAGCCCTTGGGATCGAAGTCCACGCACTAGTCCGCACACCCAACAGCGCGGCCGCACTGGAGCTCGAACGCCTCGGAGCGACGCTCATCGAAGGGTCCTTCGACGACCCGGACTCACTGCACCGCGCCTGCGCAAACAAAACAACCGTATTCCTCAACGTCTCGCCGTCCTTCCGCAACGACGGCGCAGAAGTTCGACACGCAACGAACGTCATCCACGCCGCGCGCGCCGCAGGCACCGTCACCACCCTCGTCTACCCCAGCGTGTGCGGTATCGAACACCACGAATCCTTCCCGGGCTGGAACACCTGGCCGGCCGATAGCGTCCTGAAGCACTATTTCCTCGACAAGGCCGCCATCGAAGACCTCGTGCGGTCGTCCGGGTTCGCGAACTGGACCATCCTGCGTCCGCCGTCCTTCATGACGAACTACCTCAATCCGACGGCGTCGGCGTTCTTCCCCGAATTGACCGCGTCGCATGTCTTCCGCACGGCGTTGGCAGAGGGCAAACGCACCATGCTGATCAGTCCGGACGACATCGGGCGGATCGCGGCGGCGGTGATCGCGGACCCGAGCCGGTTCGCGGGTCGAGCGATTGATATCGGGGCGGAGGCGTTGACGGCGGAGGAGGTGGCGGGGGCGCTGGCGGAGGTCAGTGGGAGGGAGGTTCGAGTGGAGCGTATTCCAGAGGCGGAGGCGACGGAGCTGGCGAAGACGAGTGTGCAGATTGATTTGCAGCTGTGGTATTGGGAGCGACAGACGCTGTTTGATCCGAGGGAGTTGCAGGCGGAGTTGGGGGTGACGTTTGCTAGTTTTAGGGATTTCTTGCGCGCGAATGAGGGCTTGGTGAGGGAGACATTGGGTTGAGGATTTGGTTGTCTGGTTTGTGTAGGTAAATGATCTAGCTGTTGGTGATTGACAGAAGCGTACGATGAACTCTGTGCATATAGGATTCTTGAGATATCAAGTATTATTGAAAGCGAATTCACATTATAGCGTGAGGTAGTTTTCGGCAGACATGAGATATGTAGACAATCCCGGCCTGGAGATGATTCTGCTCAAGCTCTGGACGAGAAATGAATGGTGCTCATTGGAAATACCTCGAACGACCTCACTCACTCCATCGAATCAAGAATACATCTGAGTTCCCGTATGTGAGGTGTGAGGTGCAAGGTACCGCACAGGCTACAGCACACAAGCAAGGGCCAGAAATGAGGGCTGCAGGATGTTGGGAGTAAAACTACTCCGACGGCGTATTAAAGTGGAGGGTGTTATAATCTTATGTAGGATTGATTAACTACGGAGTATTCTGTAGGTATGTATTACGGATCTTGGACCCTGATTTTGGTCGTCATCAAGGGTCTGGTCAGCTCCAAGAGACAGATAATAATGATTCGTATTTCGTAGCTAATAAGAATTAAACGTTCGGATTAAGCTATACCGTTTAATATGGCGGGTTAATTAATTTCTCGACTCTCATCATCCATTACGGTGTACACCATCTAATTGATTCTAGTATAAGATTAAACGGAGCATGACTCTCCCGATTAAAATAGAATCGACGCCCTCTTAGCCTGATTTGGGGTCCTCTATGGACAGCCAGCTCCGACGACATGTGTCACATGGTGTTTGATCTATAAGAAGCGACACATCATTTGACTCCTCCCACCACGTTGTCTCCCCGGTCAGCCCTCTTTCAGCCGTTCGGCGTTCGCAAACGAAGAATGGCTCGAGATCGGCCAACATGGCAGAATCCCGACAGGATTCGATATAAAAATAGACGGAAAATTGAGAGCTAGAGGTGAGAAGTGAGAATGTCTGAAAGAGAGCGAGACAAGAGAACCACATGTTTTTGACAGCCTCTGTCGATTGGATTCCATTCCCGCGATGGATGTCGGCTAACGAGTTAGCTCCCTTCGGTGCCACCGTGTCTTGCTCCGTCTGTCTCCACGCAGGCTTGGACTGGTATCCGCATTCTTTGGTTTTTTTTTTTTTTTTTGTGTTTTTCTCTCTCTTATTTTCATCACGTAGATTGACGCAGATCCACCTAGTCCTGGGGCAGATTAAGTCCCTGATTGGGGGGGGGGGGAAGGCAGAAAGGGTCATGGTGATACCGTCATCGTCAGACACTGTAGACTGCGAGATCAATCCATGTCCCTCAGAAGGGGGAATTTTGATTATTGACACCCTGCCATGACCCTCGTTCATTATTATTCACTCATCGATTTATTAAATTTCCCTTGCGTCGGAAGGGAGGAGGGGGCGGTAATTACCAATACATCCAGACCTGCACTCCCTTCTTTTCCCTTTGTCGGAGGAAAGTGTTTACAGTACCTACACCGGAGGAGGTACTGTAGACCCCCCTGGAAACGGTACCTTACGGCAGACTCTTCCAGACCGGGTCCAAATGTCTTGGAAATTCTGTCTGTCAGGCCGATGCTGCAGGGCGGGCATACGTACTCCCTGCCACAAGGGTCGCTTGTCGGCTGATTCCGTGCGACGTGAATTCTTTCATTCATCGCTCTGTCCGAGGAATTCGACGATATGTCAAGATCTGGCTGCGTGTGTCCTACCTTGTTCGGAATTCGACACGTAAGAATCAACCAGCCGGGCATACGACCTTACCTTAGTTCTACCGGTAGGTAGTATTTGATCCCTAACTACGGAGTAGGGGTCCGTAAACTCCGGACAGATACATACATGCTACATAGGTAGCCCCCAGGTAGGATGGCAGGAATCCAATCTCACCTGCGGCGTCCGTGAACCAAATGGGGCAGGGAGACCTTGCACTCTGCCAACCAATCCGTGGTGCGAAGTCGAGGCTCAAGCCTCGCAGATACGGGCGCATCTCGAATAGCTAATGACTGCACGGATGGATGCCCCTCAGTCGGTGATTACGTATGAGTCGAGGCACCGGAGTATGTTACTGCAGGGTAGTACGGATACATACTACAGGATTGCTGGGATGACGGTGGCTTGACCCTCCCCTAGGAAACCCCTAAGCAATGGGCTAACTGGTAGGCGCGGGAGACGATGTCTGGGCAACTGACCTGCCCCGGTCATTTAATTGCTGGATGTATGAGTTGGCGGTCTTAATTTGAATGAGGTCTATGCGGATCGGACAATCTGCAGTGCGTCCCGTCTTCGATGGAGTTGCACATGTTATTATTATTGATTTACTACTTACTACTTCGGGCAGGGGAAGACCGAATTCAACAGAAGGGTTAAAATAGAAGCAAATGAGATAACCGTTAGTCATGGGTACTAAGCCTACCTCGTTATTTTGGGATGCGATGAAGTGAGACAAGGATTGGACTAAGGGAGAGACTCCGAGAGGGAGGACAAACTTTTACGGAGACGAAAAGATGAATGCCAAAAAAAAATGGCGAGACCAGTGGGACCAGCAGCTGACTGTGTCGGGGTGGCGGCCAAAAATAGCCCAAATAGCCTGGAGGCATACGCAAACCCTCCCCTTCACCAGGCAGATTTGGCTTTCTGCTGCGCACCAACAGGGCTTAGACCAGCCCGCCCCGGAACGCCCTAGACTCAGTCTCCCGCCCATGGAGAGATTGTCTCCCTGTGGCCGGTGGATCCTGCAGGTGCGATTGCCACTAGGAGGGATTCACCCAACGAGACGCAGGGCTGATGAAGTACCACTGTAGGGGTCACCGGGGGCTGGCCTGTACGTCCTGTACGTCCTGTACGAGGTTTTACTGTCTATTTAAAGGATTCCCCTGCACCTGTCACTTTCTTTGTTTCCCCTTTCCCTCTTCCGTATTATAAAGTCTTCTCCCTCCCCCCCACCGTCGTTTCGCAGCCACTCTTGACTTCTATCTTCATTTCGTTCGCTCGCTCGCTCGCTCGCTCGCTATCTGAAGACCGTCTCGTCGTCCTCTCTCGATCAACAGTCAGTCGTTCAACTCTTCCGTGATCAACAACAACCTTCAATCAAAATGCGTGCCTCTCTCTTCCTCGTTGCCTTCTCGGCTCTCGCCGTCGCTCAGTCCTCTACCGAAGCTGTGGTATATATTCCATAATCCGATCCAAGCCCGAATCATACTGACACTTGCATCATCAGCCCACCGGCGCTACCACTGAGGTCCAGGCTTCTGGTGCTTCTACTGACGGCGCTACTGCTTCTGCTACTGCCACCGGTACTGCCACGGGCGTTGCCTCGGGTACTGCCACCGGTACTGCTTCGGGTACTGCCACCGATACTGCTGTCTCGACCGGTGCCGACGACGCTACCACCGCTGTCACTGGCACTTCTGGTGCTACCGGTGCCACCTCCTCGCCCGTCATCCCTACCGGTACCACTGCTGCCTCCAGCGGCGCTCACGGATCCAGCTCGGCCGGTTCTACTCTCACCAAGTCCAGCAGCGCCGTGAAGAGCCACACCACCAACTCCACCGAGACGTCTACTAAGACCAAGTCCGGCCACAAGTCGTCCTCCACTAGCGACTCGTCCAGCGAATCCGCCTCCGCCTCTGGCTCCGCCACCGGCTCCAGCACCTCCTCCGGCAACGCCGGTGTGCCCATGGCCACCGCCGGCCCCATGGGTCTCCTGGCCGGTGCTGCCATCGCTGTTTTCCTGTAAACGACTGGCATCCTCTCACCTCCCGCTGGACCCATGAGTTGACGTCGATCCCGCTACTGTCAATCCTTTGATCGATGTGGGAAAAGAAAACAGATGCTCATGGCTTCCCCGCCATCTGGAAGCCCCAAAAAGGAACAACGAGGAGAACTACGAGATAAGCAACTTCGATCTGCCGCACGTTCTCTTCATCTGGAATTTGTATCAATGCTGGGAAGGGGTCCGTTCTCGTTTCATTTGTCTCTCTCGTTTGCTCGAAGCCAACCGCCTGTTACAAAAGATGCATATTTGCGGCGCACATAAGAATTGTTTTCTTCTGTAGTAAACTAATAATAATATCCTAATGAAGTCATGGTACATGCGACATGTGTCTGGATCCACGCTCCTGAACTTCTAAAGGTTAAGTCCCAATTGTAGATAGTATTACGGGGCGGATCAAAGGAACTAAGGATGTCTTTTGTACTCGGTATTGATTAACGATATCTCTAGTCTGATCTACCATCTTGGATATCTCGATCCCCGGTCCACAAATCTGCAATGGCCGACAAATAATGAACGGCTAAGGAGTCAATAGTCCCAAGGGAGAAGGGCTAGTCCCAAACAGGCAACCCATTACACTTCCCAAAACGCGTCACCACACGCGTCAGTCACATGACCCATCTCGCGCCTTTGTTTGCCGACCCGATGGAGACTAGCGGCGACCGCTTCACATCATCAAAACAAAAGAAGGGAAACACCGCAGACGTCGGGGCAACCGAGATCTAGACAAAGCTGGCCTGTGATCGTCGCTTTCTCCTTTTTGCGCCTGGACTCCTTTACATGGGTCTGGCTTAGGCTCTGTCAAATCGGATTTTATCTTTCCTTTCCGGTTCTATCTGTGTCGTGATCACAGCGTGCATTCATTGCCATTGGATCTTGGGAACCTTTGTGGCACCACGCAACATACTTCGATCATCGTCAATAGCTGCCAGGTCGCACCAACACCACCACTCCATTGCCTTGTCTATAACTGGAAATCAGGAACAAAATGGTTAGCCCACCCTCCAATTACCCTATTCAATAAATCAAACGAGCGAAGTGGACGATTTAGCTAACCTCGCCCCTTCTTTCAGCCGTCTGGCTTCCGACGTCTGGCGGCAGACCATGCCGCCCTATACGAGGACCTCCCGCCGAATTACCTCCATCCCTCCGAAGATTCGTCCGGCGATGACCTGACTCAACTCTCGACCCTGTTGGCTGGACCGCAGGGCACGCCGTACTCACAGGGCCTATGGCGACTCCACCTTAAAATGCCCGAGGATTACCCCAAGAGCCCGCCCAAGGCCACGTTCAGAACTCGCATATGGCATCCGAATGTGGAGGAATCGACGGGGGCTGTGTGCGTTGATACATTGAAACGGGACTGGAAACCGACGTTGACGTTGAAGGATGTTCTTATCGTGAGTGGCCTTATTGCCCGGGTTGTTGAATCACGGTGGAAAGCTGACCAGGGGATCCGTCACGTAGACGATATCATGTCTCCTGATTTATCCGAATCCAGACTCTGCCTTGAATTCCTCGGCCGGATCGCTCCTCCAAGAAAACTACGAAGCTTTTGGCCGCCAGGCAAAGCTAATGACGTCTATCCATGCGCCTGTCCCGGCAGACATGAAACAGGCAGTGTCCGAGGCAAAACTACGAGGAGAGGATGCGGGCACGGTAATCCCAGAGCAAGAGGATGGTCGATTATTACGGTCTCGCAAAAACGTCAAGACCCAAACCGTGACGATGAAGAAAACCGCCCAGACGAACACACTCGCTACTACCCCACTGACGACATCAAAATCGCAACCGTCGCCGTACCAAACCGACAACCAAGACACTTCCGACGAAGACGATGATGACCAACTTGATGATACAGAAAACGACTCGCCGGCCCCTACCTTCTCCGATGACGAGCCCGACGGCCCTTCCGCCGCCAGCAAAGAGAACGATCCCTCGCTATCCCCATCCCCTGTCAAGTTCTTCTCATCGAGTCCCCGCAAGAATGCCTTCGGCAAACGACCCCTTTCTGTTCTCACAGTCCCAGTCGACTACCCAGATACCTCCTCCGCAACGGGGATGGGCATGGCCTCAGATGGAGACACCGACACTGACACCGACCATCCCATGACCGCCTCTGAAAAGAACATCGCCGCCAACCACCACTCCGCCGTCCGCGACCCCCAATACCACAACTCCCTTGATGGCTCCCCGCAGCGCAAATCCCCTAAACTCTCTCTTCTCCATAAAGGCGTCAACTCCTCCGGCCGCATCCGTGACGATCTCCAAATCTTCGAGGACGTTCCCGAGCCCACGACAGGAAATGGGATGGACCTAGACCGTCAGCTGAGCGGCGACGGCAAAGAGAACCATGAATCTTCTTCGTCCTCATCCGCCGCAGGCTCTAAGGGTCTGCGGGATCGAAAACCCCTTTCCTCATCCGTCCCATCAACAACCCTCGCTCCCTCGTCAACGATTCCAGCCGACAGTGCGGCGACCAGTACCTTCCCAACGGCTGCTCCTGGCCTGGGCGTCTCTAAAATATCGAGACCGGGCCTCCTAGGCTCGAGAAAAGTCTCCGGCTCTGGCATGAAAAAAGCGAAACCTCGTCTTGGTATTAGGAGGCTGTAATCTCTTTACCTACCTAACCAATTTCCATTAGCCATTCTGGTACATTCCATTCTTTTGTTTTGACGTACGCTTATTTATAATACCTTCATGTTATACCTGACTCTCTTCCTATATTCCTACCCCAATTCCTCTTGTTCGTTTCTCTGTTCTTGTCTCTTTATTTCCCTCTTTCCTGTCATCCTATGTCAGGGCTTCTTTACGGGGAGTATGTCGCATTTGGCTTGGCGTCCTTTTTCTTTAGTGTTAGCATTGGGGCGAGGATTGGCAAGGACGGGCAACTGATAACTGATTGGCGTGCATAGCATACATACATTCATACATGGGTTTTTAGAGTGACTTATATACATTTCTCTCTCTCCCCCTTCCGGGGAAGTCTGTGTTATTGTGGTCGCATTGCTTATTTGAATCTATTACTTGACTGATATTGGTGGACTTGGTATAATTATCCAAACGGCATTGGTAGATTCGTGTTTGATTCCTTTTCACTGATATTTGTAGACTTTCCATCTTACGGCTACGAGAACTCAAGAATCTCCGAAACAGCTAGTCAAATAAGCCATGAGACTATCTAAAATAAGACAATTTTTCCGACGCGACCCATCCTCCATTTCCTTCATCTCCGCGGAACAATTCTGAATCAGTATACGTCTCGCAAACCAGATCAGTAATACATCAACGCAGTTCTTCCCGAGGCTTTTCTGTTCCCCAAAACAAGGCCACGCTGTAAGAATAACTGATATTTGAACAACCTAAGATAACCGGCTCCCCGGAGCGGTCTTGTAGAAAAACTAGGAGACCAGCCATTATAGCAAACGGGAAAAGGAAAGGAAAAGTAGAACAGAGAGCACTAAACACGCTAGACTGATTAAAAAGCAATATTGTCAGGGGAAAAAAAAAGACATGCAAGAGTCAACCAATTGGTCGAGTTATCAGGTAATAATGGTTGAGCTGTAGGACAACCAATGTATATCAATTATACGTCCCCTGCGAAAGGTCTGCCAAGTAGGCCAAAACTTGTTACTTCAACATGTGAGGAGGCGAATATAGAATGCTCCGCCCTCTACAAAGCGTAGGGGTTGACGGAGCGAATAGTGAGGCATCTAGAGACAGAAGAGGTTAGCAGGAAACAAAACAGGGTCAAGACGTGCTGATGGAAAATCTTACGGAGGACTCTTGCTCAGGTCAGTCTTAAGAATAACGGGAACACGGGTCATCTCGGTGACATCCTGGATGTGCTCTCCATCCTCCTCGCGCAGCTTGAACAGCCGCAGGTACTTCTCCTTGTTGGTCAACTTGGCCTCGGGAGCATCGCCGGAGATGGTGGCGATCTTGGGATCCGAGCGGGTACGGTGAGGGGCCTGCTGGAGGTGCCCGTTGCGGGTAGGGGACGGGGGCATGCTCTGAGTGGAGCGATCGGCGGCCGAGTTCAACGACACGCCAGCGGCCATCTCGGTAACCTCGGAGACGTCGTCGTCGTCATCGAAAAGAGCGTCCACGTCGTCGGCGGACATGGTGCCAGTCTCGGTCTGCTTGCGCATGTTCTCCTCCCTCTCGCGCGCACGCTCTCTGGCAGCCTCCGCTTCACGCGCGGCTGCGGCAGCCTGGGCAGCACGGGAGTTTGCAGGCTTCGGCCGTTCGTCTTCGGGGATATAGGCCGAAGACGGCACACCCTTCTCCCAGTAGAGCTCCAGAGTACGGCTGTCCTTGCGGAACTCAGCCTTCTTCAGGGGCAGCTGGTCACAGTGGACACGCTTCTCGAACCCATATTCTGGGATGAGGACGTCGAAGGCGGACTCGTAGACGCAAAGGACGATACCCTCGCTGATCAGGTCGCCGCCAATCTCCTGGCGCTTCTTGTCCATTTCCCGGCAAGCCTCGATGTGAACGCTCTGCTCTTGGGCGTTGTGGGCCGAATCCTTCTTGTTGTTGCACAGATCCGCGGTCTTGTTCAGAGACTCCAAGTCTTCGGAAAACTCAACCGCTCCGTCAGACAGAGCAGCCTCCAGCTGGCGGTGGACAAGAATATCGGCATATCGTCGAGAGGGGTTGGTGAAGTGAGTGTACACCGGGAGGTTGAGGGTAAAGTGCTGGCGCTGCTCATCCTGAGGGCTGGCAACGTAGTACTTGGCACGCTGCATTGCTTTCACAAGGAGAGTTTCCATTCCCTATCGAAGTGTAATTTGGTTAGCGCGATATCTTGCCCGTTCTACTGGGAAAAGCTTACCTGTCGCAGGTTGTCGTCTTGAACCTTGCAGAGACTGCTCTGCAGGGTGCCACTACTGGTCGGGTCCAAGCCAAAACCAAGTCTGTTCATGCGCTCAACCAGAGTCTGGAGACGGCGCGCGTTGGGAGAGGGCTGACGACGCAAGAAAGCCTTGTCGGGCAGCGCAGTCACAATCTTGCGGGCAACGAAGAAGTTGGCCTTGTGACTCAGCTCCTCCACCAGCTCCTGCACGGGAGATGCGTCAAAGATGTTGTAGCGAACCGGCACGTTCTCATCGTCCACCTGATACAGAAGGCGAAGAGGGGGCAGCTGCGAAGTGCGGTTTCCGTATCTTGCCTCGCGGAACTTCGAAGACACGGCCTGTTTTTGAGGTGGAACATATTAGCTGTATGAACCAGAAGAATCAAAAAAGAAAAAAGGGGAGAAACTTACGTAAAGTGCCCGAATTGTGTCGGCCTTGATCTCAGGCGATGCGACCTCCGAAGTTCCCTTGATAACGGCATCCGCTTCATCATAGCTCAAGCGACCCGAGCTCTTGATGATACCCTTACCGATCCAGACATCGTCGTCAACTGCACCAGTCTCCGGGTTGGCCGTGAAAACAACGCTGACGGTCAGACGGTCCTCACCGGGCAACAAGGAGCAAAGGTCGGTGGAGATACGCTGGGGCAACAGGTTGACGAGACGGTCGACAAGGTAAACGGCCGTGCCACGCTTCTTGGCCTCGCGGTCCACCAGAGAATTGGCCTTGACGAAGTGGGCAATATCCGCAACGTGAACACCGATTTCCACCTTGCCGTCAGGGAGGGACTTGAAATGGAAGGCGTTCTCCAGCTCCTTGGTGCCCTGGGGATCGACGGTGAACGTGACCTCCTGGCGGAAGTCACGGCGGGAAGCCAGAAGAGCCTCTCCTTGGCTAGCGACGGACCAGTCCTCCCAGCCAATGCTCTTCAGAAGAGCGTCTGAGAACTCGTCGGAGCCGAAGTTGTTGTCGCGGAGTAGCGCCTCGGTCTCGACCTTCAGATCGCCCATCTCCCCCAGCTGCTCCACCAGAGTACCGAACGGATGCAGAGAGGTGATGGGCCACCGTTTGATGCAAGCAACGAAGATACGGTTGGCATAGTCCTGGTGCTTCTCGACGAAGTCGCGCGGGGCCTGTTCGGTGGGGATGGCGATGAGGGGAACACGCTTGTCGGTGGGCTTGAACCAGACAATCTTGGGCTTATCCTGATGACGGTCATGCTGGAGGCGGCCGTGTGCACCATCTCTGGCCAGCCGCTCCGCCTCCTGCTTCTCCTTCGTCGCCTGGCTACTGGGACGGAGGAGTCCAAGGGTTCCGGAGAACATCTGTCCGGCAACACGTTCGATCACGGCCACGACGTGACCGGCGTAGAGGGGCTTCTGCTCGTCGCTAATCTCATCCTCCTCAACTAGGAGAAGGCTTTGACCTTCCACCTCGACATCGTCATTCTTCTTCTGCGTGGGACGCTGGCGAAGACTGCCGCGGCGGCGGATGCTACCGTCGGGTCCAACCTCCTGGCGGTCGCCGTTGGGGCCGGAGTCGGAGCGCGAGAGCTTGTCTCCGCCGGCGTTGCTGCCCGACCGAGCATCGGTGATATCCTTGCGCTTTTTCTTTTCCTCCTTCTCCTTCTTCTGGGACCACACCTCATCAACATCCAGCAGCTCCACAGCCACGTAGTCACCCTCCAGCGCACGGTTACGGTCCTTACTTCCACAGATAAAGATATCCGCATCAAGGTCCGGAGTCGTCACGTAAGCGTCGGAACGGTTCTTTTTGTTGACCCGCAGGATACCGGCCACCAGCTGGCCGTTGCTCAGCAGAGCGGGAAGGTTGGCCTGAGGCAGATAAGGAGTGAAGAGCGTCTTCCGCTGCTGCTGCTGCTGCTGTTGCTGTTGCTGCTGCTGTTGGGGAGACACCTGGGGAGGAGCATGCTGGCTGGCTTGGAGACCCAGGCCCTGGTTGTTCAGCTGCCCGTTCTGCTGCAGAGCCTGCAGTTGGGCCAGCTGCAAGGGGTTGATTTGCTGGTTACCGCCAAACATCTGGGGGGAGGCCATGACCACCTGACCCTGAGGGAGCTGGATGAGCTGGGGTTGGTTGGGGTACTGGAAGGAGCCAATGGAGCCGATGGATTGGTTCATGGAGGCACGAGCACGGTGACCGGGCTGGAAACCACCGCTCTGCTGGCCGAAACCCTTCTGCTGATCCTGACCCTGACCCTGGTTGTTCGGCTGGCGCCAGTTGCTGTCAAAGTTTCTGGATCCGGACCGAGCATGACCGCCGGCCTGGCTGCCTCGTCGCTGGTTCTCCGACCCGGTCGATCCGTCGCTGGGGCCGGGGAACTGGAAACCTCCAGCACCGCGACCCGACAAGGATCCTCGGTTGCCGCCCACGGCCATCGACTGGCTGCGGCCGTGACCGCCGCCGGCCCGAACGTTACCCGCACGCTGGAATCCCAAGCCCTGGGGTGTCTGCGTGTTAAGCGGGGTCGACCTGTCGTCGGAGTTGGTTGTATTATCGGACGACTCGCCGCCCGCGTTGGGCCCGGGGAATTGGAAACCGGACGCGGTCCTCTTCTGCTGAGCCAGCTCGGCCGCCTTCTTTGCCTCGGGAAGGGCCAGAGAGTGCCGACGCTGGTGACCGCCACCACCGGGGGGTCCCCGGCTGCGGCCGTGGTTGCCATTCTCATTCTTGGGCTGGGAGTTTTGTTGTTGTTGCTGGTTAAAGTCGGAGTATCCGGACGCTCCCGAGGACGGGGCGGGAGGAGGACCCATACCAAGACCCGGAAGTGCCGATTGATTGCGCCGGTGGGAATGTTGATTCGAGGTGTTCATCGGCACGCCAAGCTGCTGCTGCTGTTGCTGCTGACCGAGCTGCTGCTGGGCAAGCTGGGGGAATTGGAAGGCATTGATCTGAGGGGAAACGCCACCGACGGACGCACCGCCGCCTTGCAACGAAGGAGAGAATCCCGAGACCTGGCCCAACTGCTGCGGTTGTAACAGTCCCATGTTGACATACTGTTGATGCGTGGCGGCAATTTGTTGTTGCTGCTGTTGGAGCAGCTCGATCTGTTGCTGAATAGCCAGTTGTTCCACTGGACGGGTTGTTAGCTCAATTGTTGGCCAGGTATAAGGACAAAGGGAAAATTGTATGGGGACGTACTCATGAGGGGGGTGAGTTCCGACGGGCTTCTCCGATGAGCAATATGGAGCTTGCGGCCAGCCGGGCCGGGAACCCCGGATTGACCCTGTTGATCCATCTTTCGGGAGGAAATGAGAGGACGGGGTATCGTCAGGATCAAGTCTTTGCAAAGAGGGGCCTGTCAATGACAAGAGAGTGGCGAAAGGGGTCGTTTGACGTTTGCAAAGCGACCGAAAGTTCTAGGAGCAACGACGGATGAGGTCTGAAGTATTGCTACTAGATAAGAGAGACAAATAGGTCAGTTTAGGTGCGCGGAGCGAATTAGGAGTACGTGGGAAGAGAGAACAACAAAGATCGATCGGGGAAGTCAGAAGAGCTGTAAGGGGAGGGGGACATTGCAAGACACCCGGACGGAAGCTACGATTGTCCTCGACGAGAGAGCGAGTGACATCGACAGAGGCAAGCTGGCCGGAAGGAACGAGGGGAAAGGATGGAGGGGACAAGAGGTCGGACAGATGACAATGGAGGCAAGAAAAGCCACGGAGGAAGGTCCAAAGGCAAGTCGAGTAGACCGGCATTGACGGTTCTTTGCAGAGAAGAAGCTTACCGGTAAATGATCGTCCACCGTGGAATGCTGATGAATGACGTCTTGTTTAAATTTCCCTCTTCCCCCTTTTTTTTTCACACGAGAAATTCCTTTTTTACTGAAGGTAAGGAAGCGGTGACCGGGTTACGGGTCGATCGCAGAGGGAAAGGAGCGAGAGAGGGAGAGGAAAAAGAACAACAAGAAACAAGAGGAGAGGAGAAAGAAAAGGGAAGATGAAAGGTAGAAAAGAAGAAAAAGAAGAGAGAAAAAAGAAGTCGGGAAAAAGATTGAAGCAGAATCAAGCCGCAGCCAGATTTAGATCGACTTGTGGAAAGAGAGGATGAAGCTGGAGGGATGGGGGGGTTTGGAAGACGGAGAGAGGGGAACGACCGAGTAAGCGGATGCCCCAACTGCCATCGACTGACTAGCGCACCTGGCCTCGTTCAGGGGGTTTTTTTTTCTCTCGGTGGGGATTCTTTCGCCTTCGTTTTTAATTTCAAACTTTTCTTCGCCTTTCCTGGTTTTTTTGTGTCGTTTATTATTTTTGATTCTTAATTTTTTGGATTGACTTCCTTGATTGCGATCAGGGAGAGAGAGGATCAACGAGCGCGATTCCTCCGGTTCAAATCCGACGAAGGAATAGGGGAAAAGGCCACTCAGTCGATCAAAACGAAGTGTTCGAACTGGTAATTGGATTCCCCACGCGAGGGGTCGGTCTTTGTTATGTTTTTATTATTTTTCTGGAGATTTTTAATTTGATAAGAATATTTTTTGAACGACTTTCTTTTCCAAGAGTGAAGGGGAAAGATGATGGATCTGACCACGAAGAGAATGACAGAAACCGAATGATCAACCCGAAGGAATGATTGAGGGGAGATGAGAGAGAGAGAGAGAGTCAAAAGGAAGATGAAGGAAGAAGGGAGAAAGAAGAGAGAAGAAAGAAGAGTGATGGAAGAGAGAGAGATGAACAAGTAAGGAATAACGGGGATCAATAATAATATAATCAGAGTCAGATAAGTTAAATCATACGAAGATTGCTGGAACGTTCCTACAGTCTACCTGCTACGACGGTCTACACGGAGTATTGTCGAGTCTGATAATGCTGAATCGACTCAGGAATTACTCATTCTTTCTTTCTCTTCTTCACCATCATCATCATTATCCTCATCATCATATGCCGGGGAAGAGACTAAGCAAAGTTACCAGACTTTGGAGGACTGCAGGGTCTGGTTCGGCCTGCTGTCATGGCGTATTGTATTGCTTTTACCCACCCGAACAGATTGAAGAAGGATTGAGGTCCATCTGAATCCTTCTCTGAATCGACCATGTAGATAGACATGATAACTGAAGTATCGAGTTCGGATGCCTGGAGTTGAGTGGCAGACTCCAACCATATGATATCCTGTTTACTCCGTACCTCCTAACAACCTACTCTCCTAGTCTCCTAGACTCCTAGTCGCATAACTATTCCCTACAGGCTACCGTATGCCTGATACGGTACGGATCCACCGGGTGATGCGCCGGATCCAATAGTTGTCTCGTCTTTGGGTCCTTGCGACTCCACAGAAGCTGTCGGCGGCTTTGCGGGCTTCCGGAGAAGGTCTCGGAGGGTGGAATTAATTCGAGAGATTTCGTAGGGGTGAGAGAAGCATTCAGATAGAAAACACGGTGAGAATGTAATCAGACCAACTGCATTGTGACCATAGTCCGACGGAAGAATAGGTGGAAGAAGAGGTACTTACTGAGTAAAAGAGATGTTAATCATGACGCAAAGCCGGGCCGACCGAAGGAACTGGGAAGACCCGCGTTTGCACCGTTTGCTGCTTGTCCCCGGCCTGATTCCTGAGGCTGCAGATGGCTGACTCAGCGCCCTTCCCGGTCCGCCCAAGACAGACAAAAAGATCGCGTTCCATTCTCGACGGTCGACTGTGACACTCACATCCCTTTCACTTGGCCGCTTTGGCTTGCCCTTCCTTTCATCCTGTATCTGCTGCTGGGAATTCCGTTCCAATTGAGCATCGGTCTTTTTGGTCCTTAAAATCTGTCGCGCAAGTTCGTCCGATACGATTGATTGATACTCGGCGTGTTTCTCGGAAACCACCTCCTTGTCCGGGTCATAGTGATCTGCTTCTACTGTGTCCCAAGGTTCCCGAGCTATGAAACTGCTTGCCTTGCGGTCATTTGATTATAACTACTCAAGCGTTCGAAACTTTATTGAAGCTATTCCGCGGTTTATCACTCCTTGACCTTCGAACTTCGCCGAACTTCCAACTATTCACCAAACAAGCAAACCCTCAAATCATAGAACATGGGCCGATTAAGCTACCCCTCGCAGCTGGACAGCCCGTCCAAACAGCTGGTATCCGACCTAGCCAAGGATCTGGAGCAATTGCGAGTCCACAACACCGAGCTGAAGAAAGTGAAAGCCTACGAACGCCGGTCATTTTACGAGAATCTCGATCGAGCCGATAGCGAGCTGGAAGCCGTCCACAACGCCGCCCTCGACCAGGTCGCTGCGCGCCATGGCCAGCTCCTGGAGGAGGCCGAAGAGACCCTGCGCGTGCATCGCCGAGCGGTAGAGGAGGAACGACTTCGAAAGGCGGAGGAGGAGCGCAAGGAAGCCGAGCTAGTGGCACGGGAGAAGGCCGAGAGACAGCGTCGGGAGCAAGAGGAACTTGCTCGGCGCGAGGCCGAGCGAAAGGCCCAGGAGGAAGCGAGGAAGAAGGCCGAGGCCGAGGCGGAAAAGAAACGACGCGACGAACAGGAGGAACGAGAACGCCAGGAAAAGCAACGAGTGGAGGAGGAGAATCGCAAGCGTCAAGCAGAGGCCAAGAAGGCCGAGGAAGAAGCCGCGCGGGCCAAAACCGAGGCGGAGCAGAAGGCGCAGGCGGAGCGGAGGACCCAGGGTGCCAATGGCCGACCCACGGAGGCCGAGATCAAAGTGCACAACCGCTATGTGGAGCTGCATCAGCATCTCAAGAAGTTCCGGCAGTACATGAGAGATCAGGGCAAAGCCAACAACGCAGTGAAACAAAATATGGGAGACATGCGTCGATCCATCAAGAAGTGCGTGGGTCAGCTGCGTGAAGGCAAAGGAACCAATAAAGCCCAGCTCCAGGAGATCAAAACGACGCTCGAAAAAGCTGCTTCCATCCCCGAGCCCTCGGTGGACATCCGCCAGTTCCTGGCTTTCCCACCCCCGGCGATCGCCAACTCCGAGAACGAGAAGGTGCCGGCTCTTCTGATCTACGCGCTGAACATGTTCGCGAAAAGTCTGATCGCATCGCTCCTCAACGAGGCCTCGCTGAACCACGGTCACGCGGAGCCGATTGGCATCGTCGCAGCGCAGATCTTCTCGATGGATGCGTTCATCTACAAAGGCTGTCCCATGGTGGACATCCTATGGGCCAAATACCGAGTTGTTTGCCCAGGCTTATGGGGATTCTACGGCAGCGAGAAGACTGAAGGAGGCCGCAAGGCCCTGGGGTGGTGGCGAGACGGACCGGGTGGCCCTTATATCAGTGAACAGATGCACGCAGAGCGAATGACGGCCTTGGGAGCCGGGTTCGCCGCGCTGACCTTGCGTAACTTTGGCAAGACTCCTCGAAAGAACCCCTTCCCCAACCACATGTTCTGGAGGGCTATGCACAAGATCCTGTCCGTTCCGCCGTCTGACATACAAGAGACGCACTTGATCCTTCTCTCTGCGATGCTCAAGTCTTCGGCCGAGCGAATTGTCAGCTTCTTTGGACATGTCGGGCTAGCTATGATGCGGAAAGCCATTGTCGAGCTACCCTCCACCGTGCCTCGTCAATCAATGGGTGTGACGCAGCTCAAACTTCTCAAGGATCTATACCAAAAGGAAAGGCACATCATCATTTGAGAAGTGGAATCTTTAGCTGCCAGATTTTCTTTTTCCTTAACACCGCCAGACAAAAAACATTAGCGCCTGTTGACGAGGAGGTTCCCTCAAGTCCATGTGTCAGCACTCCGAAAGCCTATAAATCATCCTTGCACTTTTGATGTCTCAGCAACGCCACCAGCCGAATCCAAGACCAAGGCCGATGGAGTGTTTGATCATTGCAGAAATCAGACAAACGTGCAGATTGTGACCGCCTGCCGTGCAGCCTATACCTGTATAACAGCAAGGATTCCAAAGGAAGTTGTTGGGCTGCTTCGGCAGTTCCTGCAGATCGCCCGAAACGTGGTCCGCTATGGAATCGACAGAGGTATTTCGCGGTTATACAGCATGAAGCTGCATCAATGAGTCATCAAATTTGTTGTCAGTTGCTTAGGTTGGGTAGACATGTCGACCTGACAATCTTTCACACCGACATCTATCACAACTATAACTACAACAACAACAACAACAACAACCACCGCTACAACGACCACAACTACCACAAAACCAGCAGAAAGAATACCCAACACAGGATCGACAAGAATAAAGTTCTGACCGGTTTTCGATTCACGGTCCATGGTTCGTGCGAGGGAGGGATCTTGCCAAGTGACGGGTCGCAAGTCAGGGCCTATGCAAGATCATGCAGGACGATGCTCTCGTCCAAGGATATACGTTTTACACATAACCTGCATATGTTGGACGTGGATCCAGTCCATTTTTCTAGAATTTATCATTTCCATTCCCCCCTTGGAGTATTGAGTAGACTTTATAATGTTGAGTCTTCACTAGAAATAAATCGAACTTGAATCATTCAACTATCTCTACCCGTCTAACTTTTTGTTCTGATTTATATCAATCTTAGCATGAATATACTCCCAATTTACTACCAATCCTCCTAAGTACCACCACAGCTACTATCTATCAACATACTCCCCAACATCATACACTTGAAATCAACTAAACCATACCAAACCATGTCCTCCGCATCCACCCTCCCCACCGAACTCATCCAATCCATCCTCCTCCAAACCGACCCGGAAACATACCTCTCCGCCCACCAAACATGCCGTTCCTGGCGCCATGCCTCCTTAACCCCATACATGCTGCGTCACACGCTGCAACAGATCCCAGCATCTTTAACCCCTCCTCTCCCTTCATGGCCTCCCTCTTCCTCTTCGACTCGTCAGACGGAAACGGAGACAGAGACAAAAGCGAAAGCGAAAGCGAATACAAACACAAAGACAACAACAGACACCCTAACGCCAGAGCAATGGACCGCGTATTTCGCACAGGTCGCGCGACTGAATTTGCTTAGTCGGCGACGTCATGTTCGGAAGTCTGTTTGTAAGGTTCGGGATCCTTATCACGGAGGGGCAGGAGAGGCACAGGCGCCACTGCGTCCCTCACCGTCGAGTATAGTGCAAGCTCGATCGGAAGATGGAAGGACGGTTGCTGTGTTGAGGGGAGCGAAGGTGCTTGTTTTTAGAGCGAGGGCGACTCATCCTCTTGGATCTGACCCCGGAGCCGAGAGCGAAAATGATTCCGAAGACGAGAGTCACGATGAGGGTGAAGGCGAGGTGGAGGTGGAGGAGGAGGAGAAGGAGGAGGAGGGCGAGTTCACCCTCTCGCATGAATTCCCTCTTGCATCATCCCTCTACCCGCATTGGACGTCTGTGTGTCGCGGGCTCATGGACCAGAGTATCGACGCCAACGCCAGCTGGTCGGGGAATCGACGGTACTCGAAAAATCGCGTGGCGGTGTCTTCGCGAGGAGGGTTTGTGGCTGTGGCGTTGGGGAGGGTTATTCAGGTTTATGCACTATCGCCCCCTCATGGATCTCGAGGGCAAGGGCAAGGTCAAAACCAGAAAGATCTCGATCTCGATCCTCCGGAGAGTATACAGCAGAGACCAGCCGAGTACGTCCTCGGCCAAAACACCGAACACATCGCCTTCGCGCGGGTGTCAGACCCCACGGCCTACGAAGACACAGACGGGGTAGTCGAGGGTCTCGAGTTTGTCGACAACGACACGCTGCTGCGCGTGGTGATTGGCAAGGAATCGACGATTCATCGGCCGACTCGCGTGCGGTATCTAGGTTGTCCGGATGCAGTGACGGACAGACCGGATCTGAGATACTGGCGAGATGCTGTTAAGAAGGTGTATTTGGATTCTGCGGCGTTGGGGGTTTCGTTCACAAGAGGAGAGGGAGGGGGAGGGAGGTGTGATCTGCGAGGGCTGAGGCTGTTGGGGAGAGATGTGGTGGATGTGAGAGGTCAATGGGAGGAGGAGGAGGAGGGGGAGGAGGAGGAAGAAACGCATCCCCGTTCAACTTCACGTCCAACAACTGCAAACAAACAAGACCATCGCTACTTCGTCGCCTCCATCCAAACCGGCTCCATTGACACCTACTGCATCGGCCGAGCCACATCCCAATCACCATCCTCTTCCTCCCCCGTCACTATACAATTAATCCGCCTCCTCCCATCCATCTACTCCCGCCCAAGCAGCATCATCCCCATAACGCCCCAAACCAAAGAGTATCCATGTCTATACGCCTATCCTCATCGACCAGACACTACCACCCAGCCCTCTCCCCAAGCCCAGACCCACTCCGAATCCCAATCCCCACCCCCCAGCGAAATAACCAAAAGAATAACCCACAGCTACAACCTCCAAACGACCCTCCCCCGATTCACATCGACGAACCTCCCCTCGGGAACATTCTCATCGCCCCACCTCGCCGTGTCCTCCGACTACCAAATCCTGGTAATCTACGAGCCAGATCACGCATGTTGTGTCGTCGAAGGAGGAGCGCTATACGTGTGCCACGTGGGGAGTTGTAGGAGTGTGTATCAGCCTGCGTCTGGGTCTGAGATCCATGAGTCCCTTTGTGTTGGGGGCGGAGAAGTCAATCTCGATTCTGGTTCTAGCTCTGATTTGAACGCAGAAAGGGGTGGTGATGAACAAGAAGGAAGAGGAGGGCGGGAACAACCCTGCCCACGTCGAGACATCATCCCTACGTGGCCGTTCCTGTTAGATCGGGTGGGTGTGAATGTGGAGTGTTTGAAAGTGAAGAAGGTGAGAGGGAGTAGTTCCTCCAAGTACAAAGTTACGGGGATTGCAGGGGGTGAGGAGGTTGAGTGGTTGTTTTAGATGATAGAAGGTTTAATTGTGCTGGGTGTGGAGTTGGTGTTTAGTTATGGTTGGGGTTGGGATTCTGAAAGGGAATGAAATAGATAACATTTAACACTATAAAGGAAGGATGGAAGAAAGGAGGAGAGCAGGGCGGGTTTTAGATAGAATACTTAGATACTAGACATTGACAGTGCGTTCATGTTCAGAATGGCAGCAATGTGATTCAAGTCTTGCGGAGCTGCACATCTTCTAGACTCTGTCGCCTAGATTTGATATATCTGTGCCTCTTAGAGAAAGGTTTATATTCGAGTTGGATCTGAGCAGAAGCAAGACTGTTAACATGAACAAATATGAACATGCTATCGAGCAGGAGCAACTAATGTGACCCAACCAACCAAGACTTCAAATCATATAATCAGCTAGAATTGGCATAGAAAGGTAACCTATGTAGGGTCCACGCTCGCGATTCAATCAAATCAAATTATTTATGTCCATTAAAAATAATAATAAGGGTATCTACACAGCACCACTGCCTAAAAAGAAGAAGAAAAGAGAAATCCAACGGCACGAAAAGAAAGAAAGAAAACCCTGGGGTATGAAGAAGCTCCAATCTGAGAAGAAAATGAACATTGAGAATAGACGTTTCGCAGAGACCAAGAATAAAACAGAATAAAAATATCAATGACACGAAGGAAAGTATGCAAGTAATAAAAGAGTGACAGTCAAATCAGATATTTAACGCAAGAGTTTGTACAAAGATCGCGATAAGACAATAGCTGGTATTGGTATCAGATGGGAGAATCAAGGGAAAATAGAAACGGAAACGAAAAAAGCGACCCACTATCACATACAAGAAAAGGTAGGGAAAAACTTAACAGTGCATCTGAACGAAGGAAATACCAATTGAACTATGTCGGATTAAAAGAGAGGAGTAAGAAGCTGAGGGGGAGAACAACACATAAGTCACAAATCAAAACGATTCAGTCTCAAAAAGAATTTCAAATGCTAAGGTATCTGCTGAGATAGAAAGAAAAGAAAATGAGGGGAAAACCCCGTCTATGCTGTTATTTGCGGTCCAAATGGACCGTCATTGGTGTCTCGTGGAGACGCAGAGACCAATCCGTCGACCGTACTTTCATTTTCTTCTCCCGGAGAACCCTCTCCGTAGGCCTGTCCGTAGGTCTCTTCGTAGTCGGTTGGCTCTGCATCGCGGTCATAGCTGGACCTCCGGAGAAGAGGGGGTGTGGTTGGAGGCTCGCGCATCTTACCGGCGCCTCGCGAGGACAACGGTCGAGGTGTACTGTTGACGCTCCTTAGCGGGCGACTCTCTGACGACCGTCTCGCGCCTGATGCCGCTGCCCGGGCATTGATAACCGCCTGTCGATTGGAGCTAGGCGGCGTCAGGAGACCAGATAGGAAAGCAGTGGCGTGGCTTGGCTTGGAAGGAGTCTGGTTCGAAGTGTTGCTGTTTGTCCCCTCCCGCCCCTTACGCCAGTTGCCCCATGCTGCAGCCGCGGCGAGAGGAAGTGCTCGAGGGGATGCTCGGATCTCAGACAGCGACGGAAGGCTTGGGAGGCCCTGTACTCCAGACGCGGCCCTTTCCTTCTCCTGTTGCTGCATCTGCAGGTTGGCCTTCAGACGGATAGCAGCATCGCGGACAGCGTTGTGGTCAAACGAGGGCTGAGACACGGTGTTGACAATATCCTGTAGATCGTCGATTCGGACCCCCAACAGTTCACGGAGCCAGTTAATCTCCGTATCCTTCTCTTTAAGCTTGTTGGGAGCATCCTTATCCACGGATGCGACTTCTTGCTCAAGCTCTTCAATACGGGTCTCACGCTGCTGCAATTGGTCTTGGAGCACGAGAATGGACTCGCGCAGCGCCTGCGGGGAGATCTTCTCAGGAACCATGGAGCCGTTGAACGACATCGAAGGGGTATTGACAGGCATGGTGGGAGGAGGCGTGGAAGTCGCCACTCCTGCCTTGGCCATCTGCGCAGCCTCCGCCGCAGCCCGAGCAGCGGACTGGGCGATCTCGAGCTTGTCTTCCAGGTGTTGCACACGATCCTGCAGGTGGTGGACCTTGTCATCCGATAACGCCAACTTGTCCATCAGATGAGACTCGGCGCGCTGTCGATCCTCGGACGAGTTGTGCAAGGCACGAGCATGACGCTCTCGGAGGTCATTAAGAACGCGCTCATGCATGCTGCGCTGTTCTTCGACGGCCATCTCGCGCGATTCAGCTGCCGCAGCCAAGGCGCTGGCCTTGGTCTCGGTGGCCTCCTCGAGCAGCATCTCGTAGCGTTCGCGCTCGGTGTCGTTGTTCAGGCGTACATTGTCCATTTGGCTCTGCAGGCGGAGAATCTGTGCCTCCAACTCGGCCCGCACGATGTTGACCTGGCTATTGGCAGCCTCGACATCGGCCTCCATGGAGGTCCGGGTGCGCTGGATCTCCACGCGGCTGCTCTCGCGGGCCTCGTTGAATTCACGCTCGAAACGGGCCGCCTTGAGTTCCATGTCGTGGTTTTCAACCCGCAGGTTGGCCACCAGCTCTTCCAGCCTGGCATTCTCCTGCTGGGATTGCCCGAAGATGAACTTGAGTTTGGCGGCCTCTCGCTCCTGCTGCTCGAGCTCGCTGATATCAACCTCGAGCTTCTCACGCAGCTTCTGCTCGCGGCTGTAAGCCGCCTTGAGTTCGTTATACCGAGCCACGTGCTCTTCTTCCCGTCTGCGCCAGATGGCCTGTTCACGGGTAATATCCCCGGAGGCCGTGGCCATTTCATCCTGAAGGCGATCCAGTTTCTCGCTGAGGTTGTGTCGGATGCTCATGCCGTCTTCAATGCGCGTCTTGAGATGATCGATGGAGCCACGCAGGCTCTTGTTCTCCTGCTTGACATCCTCAAGTTCTCCCTTCGATCGCTCGCTGTCACGCTTCCAGTTGTCGCTAGAAACACGGTATTCATCCAAGTGGCCCTCGAGTTCAATGTTCTTCGAGGAGATTTCAGCTAGAGTCAGCTTGAGCTTGGCATGCTCCTGCTCCAAGGAATCGGCTCTGAATTGGACCTGCTCAAAGTAAGGAATCTTCTCTTCCTTGAACTGGAGGAAGCGAGCTTCGGCAGACTCGGCGGCTTCACTGTGGCGGGCGGCATCGTCTTCAACGTCCTTTAGCAGTCGCTGGAGCTCTGCCATGGAATCTTGTGCTTCCCTGCGCAGTTTGTACTCCTGTTCTGCCCGCTCATCGGTCATTCTCAGCATGTTCTTCAAACCGTCAATCTGGAGCATCAGACTGTCGGCACCAATCTCGTCGGCGTCAGACGGACGAGCATTCTGGATACTGAACTGGTTGGCGACTACTTCCTGGAGCATCTCCCGCAGGCCAGCGGTAGGGTCGTGAGTCAGTTTTTCGGTGGTCATGGCTTGCAATTCGGCGACGCTGTCCCGGAGTTGGACCAGCTCGGTGTTTTCGGGTTTCTCCGCGGGTTCTTGCGTGTCACGCTGGGCCAGCACTTCCAGGATGACGTTCTTCAACCGATCAAGCTTCCGGTCTCTTGGTGGGGACCGGGCTCGCTGGGAGTCGTTTTCATCATACTCGTCGTCCTCGTCGTCGGCGTCGCTCTCCGCCTCGGCGGACGTGCTGGTCCAGGCCAGTTTGTTCTGCGTCGACAGGGTGATCGCCGAAACCGACTGCTGGATAGCGCTCAGAGCACGCTCCAGAGGGGACAGACGATCGTCGACTACAGAGCCGACGAGGTCGTTGATCCGACGGTCAAAGAACTTGCTGCGGTGCACCAGCTTTTCTTCCTCGCCGGACGTGATAACATCGTCCCAGTCGCTGATCTGTTCGTTTTGGTTGATGAGTTTTCGGATGGGCGATGGCATACCGGACGCAAAGCCCTTGGAAGGAGTAGCCGCGAAGTGGGACTGGGCATCGAAATCCAGTTTCGGTACATCCAACGCGTGCGAGACATGTCCCCGGCCGGGACTGGGGCTGGGTGGATCACTTCTGATGTCTGCGGGCCCGTGTCGCTTTTCTTTCGACGGCCCTGCCACTGCAGTCTGGGGCATGCGATTGGCAGCAGCTTGGGGTGTGTTGACCCTCTCGATTCCAACGTCGGATCCGTCGTTAAGTTGCTCCATAATAGCGTTGATCTCATCCTCGTCAGTCGAGTCTACGCCAGAGTCAGACTTGGCAACCTGTTCCGGCTGCTCTGGCTGCGCCGGCTCCTTTGCCTTGATGTCGGTCTGAGGCTGCGTAGGCTGCTCCGGCTCGGGTGAAGGGGTCTTACGCTTAGGCGAAGCCGGAGGGCTTGACACAGCGTGACGAGAAGCCGTAAGGTCATTCTTCTTGGGCGGCTCTTCCGGCGCAGGCTTCGGCTGATCAACCGTGAAGGGTATAAATTCAGCCACCGAGGGCTTGAAGGTGAACGTTTTCTTCGATCCGAACAACGCGGTCCTCCAGTCCTTCTTCGGGGGCTGCTCCTTAGGAGGCTCCTGCTGCTGTGGTGCAGGAGCTGCTACGGCATCAGTTTCCTGCTTGATTGACGTTGTCGTGTCGGGTTCCCGTTTCAGTGGTTCTGTCGCGGCAGCTGCTGCCTCTTCCTTGGTACCAGAAGGATCCCAAGTGGAGGCTTCGCTGACGGGAGTGTCCTTGCGCTCTTCAGGCTTGCCAAGTTGAGCCGACAGTGGCAATGTGCCTGTGGGAACTGCATTTTCTTTGCCCTCGGCGGCCACATGAGGGCCGTGAGGGATCTGGGATCGCTGGGCATTGGACTCTGTTAGAGCATGACCAGGACTGAATGGAGCCTCTTCATCAGAAGGCGCATCCCCGCGACGGGCACGTTTATGGCGGTCTGAAGCCTTTCCACTCGGTGCCTTCTCATCCCTGTCTCTTTTCTCGGGGGTACTATCATCAGGGCGGATGATGGGAATTGCCTTCGACTTCTTGCCAGATTTCGCAGCCTGTGAAACATCAACGTCGTCGAAGATCTTGGTCCTGTTGCCGGCCGGTGGCTGCTCGGAACCGGCAGAGTAAACGCTAGCGGCTGGGTTGAAAACAGGTGCCGCAACGTTGAAAGAGGGTGATGAGAAATTGAATTCACCGGATCCATGGTTAGCCATACGATGCGAGCCACTCGCGGAAAAGGGAGCAGGGGGCGCATCGAACGAGCTGACTGAGGGCTTGAATCCCGGTCCTGAGCCGAAGGTGAACATATCCTGACCGGCGTTAGGGAACTGGAAAGAGTTACCCTGGAAGGCGAATTGCTGCGAGGCCGTCGAAGCGTTTGGATCGAATTCCTTGGCGTCCACGTTCAAAGTGGAGGATGACAACTTCGAGCGATGGCCGGGATACGATCCACCGCTGGGTTTGGCCGAATGCCAGGGAATGTGATGTCCAAGTGGTCCATGTCTGCGAGGAGTTCCCGAGAGACTCGGGTTCGTATCGATATCGGATCCTTCTTGGACATTGCTGCCAGCATACCCTCCACCGTAGAATTGATGCACATGCTGAGGGAGGTGCTGGAGGTCACGGTTGTCGTTCTCTGGCAGGGCCCATTGAGAGTGCATCAATCCTGGGGCGCCGAAGTTGTGAGCCGGCTCGTGGTCACCCTCCTCAAGTTGCCTCTCAATTGACTCCTCCAAATGATAGTCGGACTGGGCGATCTGATCAAGCCCCTTTTGAAGTGTCTCGCTCAAGTTGTGACCACGGCTGTGGCCGCGGGGCGTGGGCTGGGCGATCTCCACGGTCGAGGCGTGGAAGTTGTCCAGATTTTCTGTAGGGGTGTGAACAGGACGCAACAGATGGCCTTCCATGGCATTGTCTTGTTGAAGATGATGATCCATGTGTGGTTCATGGAATGCACTGTTTTGCAGCTCCGGCTGTTCGTTCAATCCAGGGTGGAAGGCACCCGGGCCATTCATCGGTGATACAGGTGACAAGATTGACGTTAGGTCGGGGAGCGCGCCCGGAAGACCGGGGTTATTCGGATGACGGGCGTTGAAGAAGTTCTGAGGGGTAAGCGAGCCCTGTGCAGGGGGCGTATTCTGGAACGGAACATGATATCCGGGCAAGAGGTTCTGGTCAACGCCCAAGAATGGTGTTTGCACGCCGAAATGCGAGACGGGGGATGCCAAGCTACCAATGCCATTGCTGTTGTTTGCGGACTGGTTGAAATGAGGAGAGAACGGGTTCGGTCCGGACAACGGGTTACTGGCTGCTGATGCCGTCGGTATCGGTGGTGACGGGCCCATCCCGGGGAACGGAGCCATCTGGCTAATGGCCGGTGATACAGACGGCTGCATTTCCTCCTCGCCGAGAGAGACTCCCAGAGCCCGAAGCTTCTCCTCCTGCAGGGCCCGAACGTACGAGTCCCAGACATTCTTGTCCGGAAAGTTGACGGCATAGCCCCCCGTCTTCAATTCTTCTTCAGCTTCCGGCACGTCTGGGAAAGAGGGTCGACTGAGTCCGCCTAATTCGGTAACCTCTGAGCTGTCCTCTGGCGCGCCGACATCAAACCCACGGACGCTGTAACCCTTCTCTTCCCAGTCTTTTAGCCTCTGTTCAACGTCATCCACACTCAATAGGCGATAACCGGATTCTTCTGTGCCTCGTTTGTCTCCCGGTGGAAGCCCAATGATACAAGCCTTGCCTCGCCAAATGATCTTCTTTCTTACTCTCGGCACGGGAGTT
Source organism: Aspergillus ochraceus (assembly GCA_004849945.1). Classification (NCBI taxonomy): domain Eukaryota; kingdom Fungi; phylum Ascomycota; class Eurotiomycetes; order Eurotiales; family Aspergillaceae; genus Aspergillus; species Aspergillus ochraceus. The sequence continues at coordinate 3,434,217 of SSOS01000005.1, read as the reverse complement.
GAGGTATTCCTACTTGTCGACATTTTATTCTGAGCAGCTTTCGGTTCGGAGCCTTCTGCAGAAACGGCTGCAGCGTTGTCTTCTTTCCCGGCATCGGCAGGGGGAGGGGGGAGTGGCTTTTCGCTCGGAGACGGTACCTGGGGGAGCTCGGGTTGGGATGTTGGGGGCTGACCCTCCTTCGTGTCGGCCATGGTGATGGGCTGGGGATCCTTGTCGTAGGCGAAACCCCAAAAGTCTTCTTGCCGTAGTGTATCGGCTCTCCGGTGAAGGTAATCTTTCGTGCGTTGACGCCCGAGACTATTTTCCCCGTGGGTCGCAATCGTCCTCCTCTTGACAAAGTCGGCGAGCGTCGGGGTCTTCAGGAGGTCTTCGTCGCGGGTATCCTGCTCTAAAGCAAGCCAATCGTCGGACGGGTCGTCTGCGAAATGATTTTGGGCCGTGAAGAACGAGGGAGCCTCACTACCTGAGTCGTCGCTGAGCCAGTTACTGCGTTCGGTTCTGGGCTGACCCGAGAGATATTGGTTGATCCAATCCTGAGTGAAGTCTTTGATGGACTTTCCTCCTTTCCTGCCCAATAGATCACGGCGCGGCGAGCGATCAAGTGTCGTATCACCACCGTACAATTGCGTGGTCGAGCTCTCCGGGGCCGAGGGTCTCAGGAATTCGGTATGGTTTGCTTCAGAGCCGTGGTAGAAACCACTGCGCATGGACGCCCGGGAACTGATGCCCGAACCACGATCGATGCCAGCGGATTGACTCAATGACCACGAAAGTCTCCGAGGGCTGGGTGCAGCATACGGTGAGCCCCAGGCGGTGGTGTAGTAGATGCTGCTCTCCGCTCTTTTATTCTCCGGGGACGAGGTCGACGAATCCCACGCGCCACGGTATTTCGACACAGTCGGGATGGAATTCGGCGGGTTGGAAGAGGTGACGCTACGGATCCGGGGGGAACCAGCGGCCGAACGACTCGACGCTCCGGGAGATACGGACGATGAGATCAACGGAGCAGCCAAGTATGAATCGTCACGAAGGCGGGATGGGTCTCTGGAATGCGGCGGCGGAGAATGCGCCGAATTGGCGGAGGGTACGGACGGACCTAGATCTAAAGACACTTGAGAATTTAGTCCAAGCTCGGATTGTCGGGTTTCAGGGGAGGGCAGTAATATCAATCCAATTGTCTAAATTAAAGAACCACACTCCGGGGATAGGATAAGAATCTTGGGAAGATTGATGCCGTCGGGGAAGTTGAAGCACCAAAGAGACACACACCTTCCGTCTCGACTGCTGCAGCAAGCACTTGCTTGCTGCTCTCCTTATCGTCCAGAATGTTGAAGCATGGAAATCAAAACCGCAGATAAGGAATCCACCTCGCAAATTCAGCCTCTGATCGGCACACGAAAGAGGATGCAGGGACAGCGAAAAGAAGGGGGAGGGGAGGAAGGAGAGGGCGGTGTCTCGACTCGGATTGTTCAGGAAGAAAAAAAAAAAAGAGAGAGCGGAACTTTAGTGTTCCTTAGGGGGAGAGGGGTGCTAAAGAAAAAGAAAAAGAAAAAAAAAAAGAACCCCAATCAGATTTCAGAGAATACAAACAAAAAATCAAGAAGCACTGACGACAGGAAGAGAATGAACAACAGATCACAGATACCTAGGGTATGCGGAAAACCTGGACATGGCGCATACGCGGAGGACAGCTGGATCGAGGTTGGACGATGCAGAAAGGAAACGAGACTAGGTATCGGGGGGAATGGGAAGGGGAAAGGGCAGATAGGGAAAAAAAAAAAAAAAGAATTGAGATTGTCTAATTAGTTTTAGATCATGGCACGATCTGCCAGCAACCACTTAACTGAGCAAAGTGAACGTACCGGAGGAAAGGTCGAAAAGGCGTTGGGGAGGGAAAGTCAAATTGGCATCAACCGGCAGTACCTCCGGAGTATGGACTACTTAGTCCTCACTACGACTTAGTACCACTAGGACCTACTAGTACCACGGCCTATGAGGTACTCGATACCTCGGAGCTACGGCCTTCGACTTGTGCTAACGCCAACTCAGCACGAGACTAGGATGGGTTGTCGTTGACCGCCATCTACGGTCCCTCATCTGGGTCCGAAATAAACAGAGCGAGAGAGAAATCAAAAGGAAAGAGAGAATAATACTAGAATTCATCAGGTGAATAAATTAAATCTAATCTCCTCGAGACGGGCAGATGTCTCTGGGGTGGATACCTGATAACCCCTGAAAGTGAAGCTTCCCGCGGGCGTAAACAATAATCAGACATCCAAACGCGCCTCGCCGTGGTTCGTGTCTCCATTTCAGGGGTAAATGGGAAACTGAACGCTACGAACCACGGTTCTCCGGCAGTCCCGTGACCTGCACTTATGTCAGCCGACCCGCTTCCGCTGGCCGTTGGACGGAAGTAAGACGGAAGTAACTCTATCATGCCGAAACGCTGCAGATGGCAAACACTATTTTCTTCGGTCGTTTTCTGTCTTTCAGGTCTATCCACTCGTATTGCAAGGAGTTCGAAGCGCAGTAGTCACAGGCCTACAAGAAACAAGTGAGCATGTTCGGAAATGCCTTGTTTTCGCCCAGAAAGGAACTGTTATCAGATTGATAGTCTGCATCAATCGAAAAAGCTTGTACTAGAGTTAGCTTAAGTAAGGTTCAGTTTCCAAAGTAATTCATTCTTTACTCACTGTATCACACCAATTAGAATGAAACTATATATGTATAGTATATCGCTAGGTTGCCATGGAAGTGTTTGGCGCCTCTCAGACTGGCGCTTGGCATTATTTCTACCGGTGCATCATCACGTACACCATACCACCCAGAATATCTCCACACATCATTCCATTCTCTGCCTGGACCATGAATCCCTACGTGACGGACCCTGACCATATACCTCCCACCGATTTGTATGCGGACGTTCCGCTCTACGGACGGTACCTTCCAAAGCCGGGCGACTTTGTTGTTGATCCCCAGCACGTCCGCTCTCAAACCCCAGATTCAATCAAATACTGAGAGTCAGTGGTTAGTCTGTGCAACGAGTCTATCAGAATCTACCCTGCCAATGAAGGTGGCCGTGATGTGGTTTCCCTTGGAAGTGTTATTGTGAAATCGAGCCATCTTCATGATACCCGAGAGATTGACTACTCATATGCCGACGCCAATGAAGTCCTCGCCATTGCCATTGCCAAGCCAACACTCAAAGATGTCAAAGTACCGGAGATTTGCTTCTCCGGCAAGGTACTTACCACGGATCCTTTTGTGATTGTCTACCACAGCTAGTATATTAACATGATTCTAGATCCACGGACGCAGGTCCTAATCCAAAAGCGACTACAAGGGGTCACGCTAGGTGTTGCATGGCCCTCCCTACCTCTCCCAAACCCAAAAACAGTCCTTCAAAAGGCAAGCACGCGAGATACTTTGACAACTACATACTGTCAAACTCGACCATCCCCGCCACACTCGCTCCCATGTTATCCAAGACCCCAACATCCTCAGCAACGGCCGCATCAATCCCCTAGAACGGGAGATCCTGTTCGCCGACCCCAACAACCCTGACCAGGACATGAGCTTCATGCATAACGACTTCACGCCGTCGAACTGCATCGTTGACAATGACAAGATTGTGGGGCTTATTGCTTGGGAGATGGCTGGGTTCTTGGGCTGGAAGACAGCCGGGGAAATTCACCGGAGGATCAGAACTCCTCAGCGGGAGCATTTCGTGATTGCCTTTTTGGGTGAAGAGATACTTCAGGATATGTTGTTTTGGAATGATCTTTAATGATGACGGTACGCCTGGGTTTTAGGCTAGCTTATATGTGTAATGTGCTACTATTCTATTCGTCTACTTTCATGTGAAAGATGATGTTGAGTATCAGGAGAGGCACCTCAGAAACAGAGCTTTTCAGTTCTTCTGATAATTCCATATAGTGAACAACATATGCTTCGTACAATTCCCCTTTTCATCGGTTATATTTATTACTCCGTGAGCATGATATGATACAAACGAATTTAACCATCGTAACAGATCCCTCCAGGATCTCCACCTTTCAAGGTATAGAAATATTCACACGGAAGAAGTCTCGCCCTTATTGAGGGCACGAATAATCGAACTTGGGCTTGCGGTCCGAGGTGAACAGACCCCAGTGAGTCTCATCCTTCTCCTCGCCGTTGTCACCCTTGCTGACCGGCTTCCAGGGCTCGTCGAACGCCTCAAAGTAGAAGACGTCGACGCCCCAGGTGAGGATCCCGCAGACGGCATCCTTCCAGTACTTTGCGGCATACTCGGTCTTGGCAATGGCGGCCTCGTAGTCAGTTCCGCCATCTGTGGAAGTCCGTTAGTCCGCTCCTTGCTAAATAGTTGACGGGTATCAGGGTTCAGGTCACATACCGGTAGGCCAGCCGGTTTCGCCGTTGCCGAAACGGATTTTTCTGCCGGCAGCACGGCTCTCGACACGCTTCTTGGCCTGGGACATGTCGTCGAAATAGGTGTTGGTGGCGTTGCCGATTTCCTGACCCTGCCAGTAGGCGAAGCCATTGGCCAAGCTAATCGCATATTAGCATTGCTGGACAGCGAACGATGCGATATGCGACACTCCTAAAGGAGAACTTACAAGTAGTTGATCTTGGGGCTGGAGATGATATCATCGTAGGTGCCGTCGGCGAACTTGTTCCAGCTGTCCACCGTACCGACAGTCACCTTGGGGAATTCATCCACCACCTGGATAATTCTTTCCTTGAGCTTGGCGGCGGGGAGGTCTCCGCGGTACAGGACCTCGGAACCGACGGTGATACCCTGGACGACGTCCTCGTTGCCGTGGACGTACTGCTTCAGGATGTTGAAATCCTTGTTGAAGGACTCGTCATAGTCAGGCCTTTGATAAAGAGAATATTAGCCTATTACCCAAAGAATTTCCCATGCCATGTATCCAGTTGGTAGCTTACCACACGCCCAACACCACCTGGAATTTCTTGTTCTTGGCGGCAGGAATGATGTTCTTCGCGGTGTCGCAATCGCTGGCGGAGTAGGTGCGGACCAACGTGGTCACCTTCTTGAGGGCGTCAAAGTCGGCCTCGTAGTCGCTGGTCTGTTTGCATTGGCCATTGACGTTCTTGTTGCCCAAGGCGAGTCCCAGTTTGCCTCGGTCGGCGGCAACGGCGGGGATGGCCGCCAGTAGGGTGGGGAGCAAGGCAGCGATACGCATTGTGAAACTCTTCAATTAAACGAGTCAAATGAAAGAAGATACAGGTAATCAGCTGGAAGAGCAGTAAATTCAAGACAAGAGGGAACGAAGGAAACCGCCTCGAGTCCTTTCAGTACGGAAGGTAGAGAGAAGGAAGAGAAAGAGGGACCGAATCAAAATAAGATCGGTAAAGAAAGGGGAGGGCAAAAGAGTTCCTGAACAGGAAAAAGAGCGTCGCTAGAGATCAGCCGAAAGGAAAGAGAGAAGGAAGGGATTGACGGGAGCAATATATAAGAATAGAAGCCCGTACGTCAGGGAAAGGAGCGTGTGGAGATCGGACTTGGGGACGCCCATGCAGAAATCGCCTCCTGAGGCGTCGATGCTTACTACTCCTCCTACCATGATCAAACATTCAAACATGAACCAATCTGGGCAACGGTTCTTCGGATCGTGGAGGGGAACGAACGCCCCTTCGTCCAATCCAGACCCTTACGGACCCACCCCGGCGCCGACCTTACTGCAAAAGTGCAACTTCGCCCGAAGATCCCTATTAACCGCGGCGACCCTCACTGTGCGCTCCTTAGATAAGCCCCGCTAGCTTTGGGCTTGCGTTGCCCTATATCCAGGGTCCCGAAGTCTGGACTCTACGGAGTTTATGCATCCCTCACCCCCTTACATGAAATGCTTCGGGCAGAAGTGCATCGAGTCGGATGAGTTGACCGTCAACATTCGTGTAACCGGAGTAACGGCCATTTGACTACCCCCATGCTTCCGATGACGTTGATTGCTGTCTACTCCGTACTAGCCGTGGCATTCCATACTGGTCCAGATCCCTTGAAACAGTGCGATTGTTCGGGGCGAGACGCTTAGTTCCAGGTTCTCTGTTCTTCGGAACCCCCGGTGCGGATCCCTCAGCCTATATCTTCTTTATCGTTTCACCCGGAATTCTTTGGAAATGCTTTGTCCGACCTACATACTCAGTCCGGAAGTTACCTAGGGACCATGGGCAGAACCACTCGATGAGACTTTCTACTCGCCAAGGCTAAAGTCAATGATGTCACATAGAGGACCGGAACACGAATACCATGCTGTACGAACCTTGGGAAGACCCCTGCGGTCCGATTTCAAAGGCGAATGAGATGGCAAGCAAAAAAGCAAGAAAGTCAAGACCACGCAACTACACCCACAATATCCGCCTCCAACGGACTTCTCCAAGCCGATCAATCCCGCATACACATTCACGGTCATGTTCTAGTCCTCCCGATCCAGATACTCAGCGCGCGATGCCGAGAACATTCCACCTGCCTTCTCTTCGGTCTACTCCATTCGCCCGTTCTAGCCACTTAGTTGTTGACGATCCGTTTGGCCTGCTCCGGGGTAAGGCTATGTCCGGTCTTGTCATTGAAGCGGGTGCTAATGGCCCGCCAGCGGTCTCTTTCCCACTTGGCCGCGATCCGATGGAGTAGAAGTACCTCTCTCAGGGTAAATTCGCTTTCGATGTAGCTCACTTTCTTGAGCTTCGGGTGTCGGGGCAAATCGTCGCCATCGTCGTCCTCGTCATCGTAGTTTTCGTCAACCTTTGAATGACCGGTCAGCGTGAAAAGTTTAATGCCTGCCCACAACAACGAGAGGTTGCGAATACCCACCTCTCTCACAGTAGTCAATGGATCAGCGAAAGAAACTTGACGTCGGGTTTTGTCCATACCCCGTTTCTCTTCTTCGTCTTCTTCCTCCACCCAAGAATTTCCATCTTCTGGCGGGTCACCCCAGTCAACAGCCTCGACATCCATGGGCCTGCGGTCCCGAAGATGATACCATCGTCTCTTGAGCTGCGCGATCGGTCTATTCCCCATTGCGACGGAGACATGTTTCCACGGGATATGACAGCTCTTGAGCTCCTGGAGGAGTCTGTCCTCTTCGCACGTCCATGTTCGGTCCATCGCAACGTCCGGGATGACCGATTTGCCACGCTAGATGTATGTAGTTGTCAGTATAGAACCGTCGGAGCCGAGCATGCCGTTACCATCCCCGAGCCATCGGCCACAAGCCACATATCCAAAGCCTGGTTAGAAAAAAAAAAAAAAGAGAAAGGGTTCAGAGCGTGAAAATAAAATTCTCTAACCTTTCTAAATGACGGCAATGGGTCTTCGGTGATCGGCTCGCTGCCATTCAGCAAGGACAAGAAGCGTACGCGGTAGCGTTTGCCGTTGACTACAAATACAGGCATGGCTGCTTCGGAGATACCAATTATTTGAACGGCCTGGGAGGAAATAAGTAGTGACTGCGCTGCTCAAGCTATTGCTGTCCGGGAGACTTTGTAGGAGAGGAAGAAAGGATTGCACGGGGAGGTAAAAAGGAAAGAGCTGCCGAGTACAATCAGCACAGACGGTCTTTGCAGAGTCGGGAATGAAGTAAGACCACAGTGATTTGTGTGTTGTCGCAAGGCCATGATTTAGGATAACTGTATACCCACTTAGTATAAGTCTTCATATTCCAGGAAGTGTTCTCCAAGGAATACAATTGACAGGTACCTTTTCAGAGTTCCTGACATCTTATTGCAAGGCCATGACCAGTCAGCGCGAGGGAAATGCAACGCCAGTATCACAATTTCTGTCGTGAGATTAGAGTCATTATGGAAACAAAAACTTACAGGATGAGCAATATTTTAAAAATTCACCTGGGCATGAAGTAGCACAAAAAATTCACCTTCAGGTCCTGCTACAAGTGTCCCAGGGAACAAACGACATCCATTAACTGATCAGCCTCCCAAAAGCGTGCACTGTCCACAATTACCCCATCTCAAATTAGTTGCCCTGAGTCTGTTAATGGAGTCGCATTCACCATCGCAGGCATTGCCTTTGCCGTACTACAACATGGGCCAGATGGCTTTGATAGGCCATTCGCGTTTGGCAGACCAAACTATGATTGTTTTGTTTCTTCGAGCCCAATCCCGTTATGGATAGTTATGGTAGAAACTTCTCTTTGTTATCTCTACACATGGGGCCGTTGATGGTTTCTTTGTGGAACTATTTTCCATCATGCTCCCTGTTTTGGCTTTCAACCTTGCCCCTACAATCATCTACTATTCTATCACTCGTAATCATTTCCCTGTATATTGAGTCACTACTCGCTAGTACGCGAAGCCACAATGTCATCTAGGCAGAATACGCACCGAGAGTTTAAGATCCAGAAACCACCAGCCTACTGGCATAACTTGTCAACCGTCTGGTTGACCCAAGGTGCTCTTCTGGAGTTGCAACGTAGAATCGGACGTTCGCAGCAGTTGCAGGATAATCAAAGGTACCATAAGTTGTGTTAGGTGGTGTCTCGGAATAAGCTCACAAATTGCTATAGACCCTCCCATTCGGTCACTGCCATCCCCCAGCAGCTTGGAAACCGCCTGGGGCCACTGAAAAGATCTTCACGACGAGGAGGACTGGACGTATCTGATCTCAGCGGTGTATGTGAAATGCGCGCGTGCGAAAGTATAAGATCCATGGCTAATTTGGTATCTAGTGCCGCCCACATAGAGCCGATTTCGGACACGGATCGATGACGCGAATTCCTAAGAGCGAACAACCACAAGAGTTATCGAATGGTGTTACTGCCCAGATCCTTTCCACGCCTTACAGCTTGAACTTCGAGCAGCACCTAGTGGACCATCAGGTTTACCCACCTAGATACTTTTACGGGAAAACGGAGGAGGATAACGAGCCCGTAAATTTATTAGAGATCCGGAGATGATTAACAACCCGTCGCCCATCCCTATCGCCGTCCGGCTTTTCTGCGGCAGATTTCAAAAAGGCCAAGGCCGCATTTGTACTACGTCCAAGAAACCACAGGTTTCAGCTTCGGTGATTCCTCTTATTGAGGGTAACACCTCCCAATATGCTGGCGGGGGCACTCTATTCAATAACCTTGCGCCCCTAACTGATGGGAATATTTCCCGGGCAAAGCCCGATATATACTACGGCGCACACTCGGAGGACTTGGAACGGCAAATCCGCAATGATCTCAATTACATGATCATCCCATGCACGGATGACAGCCTCCCAATAGCGCCCAACTTCTTCATGGAGGTAAAGGGCAATTCCGGAGATCCCAGTGTATCCAAACGACAGGCTTGTCATTGTGGTGCGCTTGGAGCGCGGGGAATCCAGGCGCTTCAATCGTATCAACCCGGCAAGTCTCATCGTGAGCCCATCTACGATAATCACGTGTATACCATCACTTCTACTTATCAGGATGGCGTGCTTAGGTTGTTTACTCATCACCTGAAAAAGCCTACGGACCAGGAAGAGCGACAGACATGCCTCATGGTACCTCTCAGAACATTAGTGATCATGGATAGCCCCGAGACCTTTCGGGAAGGGGTAACGGCTTATCGTAATGCCCGGAAGTGGGCCAAGGAGAAACGAGACGAGAGGAGAGAGAGGAAGAAAGAGAGGAAGCAAGAGAGGAAGGAAAGGGGGGAGAGGAGGAGAGAGAGTACTAGCCAATAATGCTAATAAATAGAAATCAACCTATCGTGCTTATTGAAACATGGGAACCTGACCCAGCAGTGCCTCGTAGATACTTGAAGCAAATGGATGCCTGACAAGTCACTTTGACACCTCAGGCCAACTACTCGTGCGTTGGTCCAAGCGCCCGACCGACCGGAGGAAGAAGACCACCTTGCGCGTATCCCGTCAGTTGGGCCAAACTCACCACCGCCGCCCGTCCACATCTTTCTCCTCTGCGTCCGGTCGAGCATACGTGAAAAACAATATAATATAGTCGCTCCCCCGCCACCATGCGATTCTCCGCCACCACGCTCCTCATCACGGCGCTGGGATGGATCACCGCCGTGACCGCCCACAACATCCAACTCAAGGCTCACTCGCGAGAATGTTTCCACGAATCGCTGCACAAGGATGATCGCATGACGGTGACCTTCCAGGTCGGGGATCGGGAATTCGGCGGAAGTGGCAACTTGGAGATTGATTTCTGGGTATGGATTGCAGTCGATTGTTTTGGGGATCGGAGTTGGAGTTGGGTTGAGTTGGGTGAACAGTACTTTTTTGTGATCTGCTCTCCGGCTCAATCCAATCCCAACTCTCCAGCTACGGTGAAGGATACATGACTGACGGACTTTTTGCTTGTCTGAAATAGGTCGAGGACCCCTCCAGTAACCGCCAGTACTACCGACAAGCCATTTCGTCCGAAGATTACTCGTTCGACGCCCACGCCGACGGCAAGTACGTCTACTGCTTTAGCAACGAAGGCTGGACCTCGAACTCCAAGGAGGTGTCTTTCAACGTCCATGGGATCGTATACGTCCCAGAGTCGGAAATGGAGCAGGATCCTCTGGAGACCGAAGGTAAGGAAGACCGGATACGGCACGCTGGGGAGGGTTGGGGAAGGAAATCCTCCACCGGCAACTAGCGACCACAGCAGCGATAGCTAACGGATCTCTCGCCAGTTCGTCGACTTTCGGAGGCATTGGCCCAGGTTAAGGATGAGCAGTCTTATATCGTGGTGCGAGAGCGCGTGCACCGGAACACGGCGGAGAGCACCAACGCCCGAGTCAAGTGGTGGAGTATCTTCCAGCTTGCGGTGCTCATTGGCGAGGGTATTTTCCAGGTGTGGTGGTTGAAGAGATTCTTCGAGGTGAGTGGCCCTGGGGGTTTTGCCTTCGTGATGCGAACGGATAGCTAACATGTTTCTCACAGGTTAAGCGTGTGGTCTAATGTTTGTTTACGAGCATTCTTTCATTAAATAAAAGGGGTGGTATGATGGACAGCGCAGCGCACTTTGATTGCTTTGCGAATCATGCTCAATTCTGTACTAGTCGAGGAGTTTAGATTTCTATGAGATTATGGATAACCGACTGGATCTTGGAATCCAGTCACTCTAAACTATTGATTCTGCAGGCAGGAAGTATGGAGTATGGCAGACACGCGAGTACTACTGTACTAGCCAGGGCTGCCAGGCACGTTAGCACTTAATAAGCCCGCCAACGGATCCCCCAAATTAAGCTTAAACCCTCCAGACCCCGCAACCCCATCGACATTTCCATCCAGACCTCATCATGACGACAGTCCTATACAATTGAATAACTCGTAATCAGCGCAGCAGTCGTCCGCATAGTTGGCAATGGCATTTCATGATTCAGTGAGCGACATTTCCGACATGAATCACCCTCCGAATGCGTCGTTCGGCATCGACGCCAACGACCCGCTCTTCTACGTTTGTTGGCGACGACAGTCCTGTGGATGGTGTTTACGGGGCGACGTGGCGTGCAGTTGGTGCGCGGTGGTAAATTGCCTTTTCTTTCTCCTCCATCCGCCTCTTGCAATTGACTCTACTCTATCCTCATATCACAATGTCCTGAAATTCATGCGACGCGACTTTGTTCCAATATTCCATTCCACCCAATCTACATACATACTACCTATCCCCAACAACAAAAAGCCAACCCACTAAAAAAAAAATAAAAAACACCACACAGACATCAACCTGCGTCCCGAACCCATCACACCTCCCCATTTTGGCCCCCCTCAGCTCCTCCCAGATCTGTCCCCTCGGATCAAAAGAGCGTTGGGAGCTGCGCGCCCTCCCGTTCGGATGCAACGTCAGCACCATCACGTTCCTGACGGCCGTGGGATCCGTGCTGAGCACGTTGGCTGCCATCGCGCTGGGCATTTTCACGGTCTGGGCGCTCCGGAGGGCGCCTGGATGGTGGGGACGGAGGAAGTTAAGCAGAGGGAGGGTTTGGGGGGTGTGGAGAGGGAGGAGAGGGAGTGTTAATTCGGAAGAGGTTGGGGATGCGGAACGGAGGCCGCTGTTGGGGAGGGAGAGGGAGGAGGGGGGGTTTACTTGACGATAAGTGTAGGAGGGTTGAGTTATGTTCTGGGCGACGGTTTATCAGGGAGGGAGGGTATGTTTGTTTGTTTGTAGGTGTCTGTTTCATTGAATGGGATGAAAGATGTGGGTGTGGATTTATACCTAAGAGATATGATAGTTCGTTCATCATTGATTCATTCCATCCAGCCATGGCTATTACTTAACCAAGTAAATAGCAAATGAACCCGAGAAATTTTCTTTCGGCGGGTAACACCCCGGGGAGAATCCTCCATGAAAGAAGGTATCTGGTTGATTTTGCCAGTATGAGTAATCATATGCTTGTCTCAAAGATTAAGCCATGCATGTCTAAGTATAAGCACTTTATACTGTGAAACTGCGAATGGCTCATTAAATCAGTTATCGTTTATTTGATAGCACCTTACTAGTTACTACATGAGTACCTGTGGTAAGTCTAGGGCTATATATACGTGCTGGAACCTGCAACTTCAGAAGGGATATATCATATGTACTACATAAAGAACTAATGCCCTTCGGGGCTCCTTGGTGAGGCATAATAACTCAACGAAGCATGGCCTTGGAGAACATTTTAGGATTGATTATATGCGGGAGTGAGCATGTTCTACTGGAAATCCTATGAAAATACGGGACTGACCATCTGGCGCATTAGGCTAGCTTCGAGGCATCTAAATGATGGACGAAAATTGTATATATATTTTAAAATACTACTTATTCACTCTACATGCATGCAGTAACTATCTATCTAGTGTTACTTCGTACCAGCCTGTCAAGGCAAAAAAAAACAATGCAAAAACAAAGGAACTGCCGCGACTCGAACGCGGGACTTACAGATGAATTGCTACTTGTAATGTTGCAATCTGCCACTCTACCAGCTGAGTTACAGCTCCTGATTTGATGTGGACTGACTCTGTTTTTAGCAATATAAGGCCAATAAAGATTGAATTAACGGAAGGTTGTAAGGGCTAATAAATAAGTATCAAAACTACTACCAAGGGAATGGGGACGGGCACTCACATGGCGCAGTGTCAGGAACTAGTGTGGCAGTGTTACCTAGAGTTTTCAACCTTCGAAGTTCATCCAGTGTCAGAACACCAAGAGTACATTTCTGATGCTATACAAGATCCTTTAGTACTGGTTAAGCCTCTCTAGTACTGGATCGGTTCAACTACAATTGGGAGATGTAAAGATGAGCCGGTGTTGAAAAGTCTCAACTTCTAGTGTTAGAGGAGTTAGTGCGGTACCTAACACGAAACTTCAGCGCCTGATATTGCCACACTAATTCTTGATACCGCGTCAACTGCACGCCCGTTGGGGACCAGCCATCATCATTCAGTATACTTAGATTGACGAAGAGTTATATATTCAACTGCGAAGCAATCGTGTCATCAAACGGAGCTGTAACTCAGCTGGTAGAGTGGCAGATTGCAACATTACAAGTAGCAATTTATCTGTAAGTCCCGCGTTCGAGTCGCGGCAGTTCCTTTGTTTTTGAATTTTTTGCGGTCTACTAGCTAGTAAAATTAGTAATATGTACGTACCCCCGCCAAGATATATATAATCCAACATTATCTATCTTCTTGCTTGCAATAAGAAGTCATTATAATGAAACTTTTCCGCTCTCTCTTAAACATGTTCGACTCTTTTTTTGTTCTGCACGCCGCCAACAACACATTATCATTAGAAAATCACCAGCTAGCTAGTTACTTGATATGAGAAGAGTAGATTGCATAGTACGGAGTAGATAGACCAGATCATCCCCACGGGACCCCACAATTCTCACCCCGTGGAGGATCATTCCAATGGTCAGTCATCCTCTTTCGGGATGCTGGGCTCTCTTTGCTGCGGCTGTCCTGGAGGAGGTCTGGCTCTGATTCGCCCCCTGTCTGTAGATCTTGGACGATCGTTGGTGCGCTGTACCTATTCTACCTACACCCGCCGATAGTCCGAGAATGGGGCGCCATGGCTAACCTCACATGGTGACATGATCTCCTTGATTAATCTTATGGAATACTGTTATTGTATCAAAATACTTCAGCGGATTACTTCGAGTATACAGGTCTTCTACGATCATCTTGTGTAGTAGTATATCAAGAAGGCTGTAAGACCGTCTAAACTGAACACTATGAAAACTCTCAAGTCTTGTTGAATCTAGTACGAAGAGCTTTGTAGTAAAGATATCAACCGAATAAATTGTATCCATTTGTCTTTTGAGACCGAAGGCTCAACGAGAATGCAATTTTGAACACTAGCTCCATTGTACATATATCGTACTGTTGCCTCAGTTACCACTATATTTTCCTCTCCGTCTGTTACACACGATACATAACAAATAAAGCCACCCGGCGGTGAACAAACCGAGAAAAAGATGTAGTATGAAGCGACCCCTGTCTCACTCAGTCTTCTTTCCGTAGGCTCTTTTTTATTTAATTTTTTTTTTAAATATTTTTTCTCGCAGCGACAGGCCCCGGCATTCTCATCGGTATACCCGCCCGCCGCAAATGAAGGGTTTTATATGCTCTGGCATATTGATTGTTCTCTCGCAACATACACAAACCGATTGGGCCGTGAGGATATTTCTTCTCTGGTTGCTCCTTCCATCCAGTCAAGAAAGCTGTGTGCCCATTTCGGTGCTAGTTCTGAAGTCGTGGTTCAGACAGCCAGTACAGATTATTTTAAAATAATCTGTAACCCTGCAGAATTCTGGGTGAAAGCTAGAGCCGATAGATGTAGGGATTTCGCTTTGGTGGCTGACTAGATTCCGGCAATAGGGCCATGAGTGAATGAGAGCGACGAGTCATCCTTCATGGACAACATTCGTAGGAATATTGGGTGCCAGGGGTAGCCTGCCGAAGTTGTCAAAATGAATAAAAATACTTGTGATGATCAACTAGCTAGGAGGAAGAAGACCTATTAAATTGACAGATTCATGGCTAACTTCATGATGTTTTCCGCTCGAAATAATGGAATCCTCCGCTTCGTATAGAGATCTTTGGAGCTTGCCTTTAGCGAAGGGTTGGCTAATCGCCTGAGACATCTATATCTTCTACAACATTCACTGTGCAACTCGAACTACGTATCGGCACCAGAATAAATCACATCTATGGTAAGCAATAGCCGCTACTTTGCAACCGAAAAAAATGACCATTCAATTTTTTAAATGCAGCCGACAGAATTAATGATCACGGCATCTAGTATCAGATGTGATCGCATTATGCGTGAGCCACCTGACTGACTCGGTACTCGACCACCACCGAGTTATCCTTTTGAACGATGAAACGGCCCTGCGCGACGAAGACGCCGTGTTCGAGCTGCTTGTAGCGGTCGTCGCCCGTCTACACATGGTTGTTAGATCTCACCTGCCTCGCATATCTAGTTGCGGAGCTTCTCACCTCAAAGGTAAAATGCGTGACTGGTCCTCGGAGTCAGCAGCGCTCTTCTCCGATCAAATAAGGAAGATACTCACAAGCATTGCCAAATGACGTCGATCCCTCGTCTGCGGTGCCCGCGAAAACAGCCTGCTCGACGGCAGTCAAGGCGAGAATGCCTGTGTAGTTCATGTAGATGAGCTGGAGGGTGTTAGTTTTCAGCCTGTAGATCGGTCGAGGGAAGACATACAGCACCGTCGTGGGTCCTACATATCAAGGCACGGCCAGACAGTCATCGATATACACATGGGGTACCATCAGCGCCACTTACTTGAGCACGCTATGCGCATTCAGGCGCAGATGTTTTCCATCCGCATCAGCATGGATGTAGTCGTTTCCGACACCCACGAATTTGGCATCGACGGAGGGCGAGAAGCTCGATTCCGTCTTGAAGGTACCGCCCGTCATGGGCTGTGCGAGATCAGCGACAGTTCTTGACGGAGAAGTTAGTTTAGAGAAAGCTACTTACCACGACCTGCAGCGGGTTGGACCGCGAGGCGCTGCCTATATGAACTTAGTTGACTGCCGACAATGCTGCTGAAGGGTAACTCACCGACAGCCAACGCGGCATCAATATTGACCTAGGTGTAGGCCATCAACTCGAAGCCTCGGAACCTTGGAACCGTAGAACCACCAACGGACTTACCTTGATTGTGAAGGCAGGTTTGAGAGTGGGATATGCGGACATGATGGGTCAAATCTCTGGATTAGTGCTTGATAGAAGAAGTCAGTTCAGTGAGATGGGGTGATGTAAAATGATACGAAGGAAGAGGAACTGGACAAAAGCCCCGCACTGACAAGAGGGGAGCTCCCTTTTTATGGCTCCAACCACGTGAAGGTGGCACAATCAGCGCCGAGACCGAGCACAAATAGCCTTGCTTCTTGTATACATTCGGGATGGAGGGAAGGGTGTGTTTTGAAGCATGACAGGTTGGACATGAGAAGAACAGTTGCTCGGTCGGACAGCACTACATCCTGGTACAGTAAAGCTGCGACAGTTGCATTGCAGTAGACAACGTCACCATTTCAATGAACCCAAAGCAAGTCCTTGAATACTCTCTCCTTTACTTCTTCTGTCTGATGGGTCCCAATTCGGATTGCCCAGGGCCAAACCCTACGGTACAAACTTCCCGCGAAGACAAAGACATTTCCTTCCTTATAAATGCCCCACCAGAAAGGCAATCAGACAATCCTCATTATCAGAAATTATAATCAGTCGTCTATTCCTCTTTCTCCTATCCCGTTGACATAAGTAGCCGGTCAATGCTATCAAAAATCCAGTGCCAGAACGATGTGTGAAGATCACTGCTCTTATGCGGCACTGCCGTCCACGACGTCCTCTCTCCATGGAAAAACCTTGCATCTCTTAGACGAGGCTTCTCTGATGCTTGTTCTGACTAGAAGACAATGTCAAATCAAAGGTGCGCCGATAACATCGGAAAAGCGAAGATATGGCTCGATAACTAATGACATCACATATTAGGATCCGCACGGAGTTCCTTTGTCCCATTTATTTACTATACGTCCGATTCTCGTCAAACATCTCGATCCCCGAGCAAGGTGTCATACAGCAACATCATATGTGACTCATTCAGAAGTAATCCGAGGCTCGATAGTCCTGTCGGCATCCCTGTTAGCGTTTCCGAGCCCCGACGGTCAGCGCGGGATTGGACCTAATAACCTCGCTCATTTAGCTCGGATTTAGCATCGAATGATAAGCGCATAGTAACGTGGGGGCCATCGATGGCACACCTATAAAGGCATGGAGCGAACTAGCCCACTCGATGAACCGACTGCAGTTTTTCCTGGTCAACCTATCTACCCTTCCCCTACCACAATGTCTGATCTCACTTTGGTACGCAACCACATCCAAGCTGTGACTGATTCAGAAGTCGAATATTTACGACAACTCAATCTAGGGATTCACAGTCATCCGGAGACCGCTCACGATGAAGTCTATGCCCATGATACCTTGACCGGCTTTCTCGAGTCCCGAGGATTTAACGTAACGAGGCAAGCGTATGGTCTTTCGACTGCGTTCGAGACCGAAATAGGCACGTCTGGCTCCATCGTCATCTTTTGCGCCGAATATGACGCGCTTCCAAATATCGGACACGCTTGTGGCCACAACCTGATCGCCACGTCCTCGACGGCAGCGTTTCTGGGCCTCGCACAGTCAGTCAAGAAATGGAATATACCCGGTCGGGTACGCATTCTAGGCACCCCGGCCGAAGAGGCACACGGTGGAAAAATCAAGCTCATAGCCGCCGGGGCATTCAGCGACCCAGCTATCGCTGCAGCAATAATGGTGCATCCTACCTCGCAGCGTGGTATCAAAGAAGGATACCACGGCACCGCGGGATGGCAATCAATTGCGAACAGTCTTCTCCGAGTCGAGTTCCACGGCAAGGGTGCGCACGCAGGGGGGGATCCGTGGAATGGAGTGAATGCCTTGGATGCAGCAGTGTCGGCATACAGCAGTCTCTCCATGCTACGACAGCACATCCAACCAGACGAACGTATCCATGGTATTATTGCGGATGGTGGGAAAGTACCTAACATTATACCGGACTATACGCGCATGCAATGGAGTATCCGAAGTCGAACAGCCGCTCGCACAGACAGCCTCCTGGCGCGAGCTAAGGCATGCTTCGAAGCAGCTGGGGCAGCAACTGGATGCAGTGTCAGCTACGTTATGTGAGTTTGACACTTCTCTGTGATTACTATCTCTAACATGGGACTAGTGAACCGATGTACCAGGATATCATCATCAACGACGCATTCTGTCAGATATACACAGAGGAGATGGCAGAGCTCGGACGAAACGTGCAGCTGAAGTCGGACACTGCTGCTACTGTCTCGACTGACATGGGTGAGCTCACCTCGTTTTCTCCTCAAGTAGCATGTATACTAATATCTGCAGGAAATGTCTCCTACGTCGTCCCCAGCTTCCACGGTGTATTTGGCATCTCCACACCTGACGGCGCCCCGCCTCATCATGCCGCATTCGCCAAAGCAGCAGGGTCGGAAGAGGCGTACAGCGAGGCAATGATATGCGGACAAGCAATGGCTATGCTTGGATGGAGGATACTGACCAGGCCGTAAGGCATAGCGCCTTTTCAATTTTATGCTGTCTAGGGCTAAAGTGATCCACACATAGGAACATACACCAAGAAATGAGCATGGCCAAGATACTTTAATTCGGTGACATGAAGCAACCATCAGACTATCCACCTATCTGCATATGAGACACCAGCAAATAACCCTATAATTGCAAACGATTGACATTGATACCATGAATCCGACCTGCTATCCATCTCTTAACTCCAAATCCCCCATTCAAGCCCCCCCCCATACCCCGTATCCCTAAAATCCCCATCCAGCATCAAAAGCAAGCCTCTTGCCCCTTTACAAATCCTTCTTCTTCTGATCCTTCGCCACGCCCACAAACAAAAACGGCGCATCCTTCAATTCCAAACAATCCACCTTGATGCTCCCAGGGTCATTCCCATACTTGATATCCACTAACGTACAATCCGTACAGTCGCTGTCCCTGCAGCCTCCGAACTGCGGCGGGTCGACGCTCTCAGGGGTCTGCGCCTGCGCGGTCAGTCCCGCGTGGTAGGCGTCGGGGTACGGACGGCCCAGGTCCACGCAGACGCTGCCGTTCGTGGGCTCCCAGGAGAATTCGATGTGGTTCTCAGCGTGCTGCGTGAGAGGACAGTTGCCGATGCCTTCGGTCGTGATGGTGCCGTCGTAGCCTTGGTCGGTGGCGGAGGCGGCCATGGCGGAGGCGAGGAGAGTGAGGAGAGTTTTGGTGAAGAAGGGCATTTTGATTTGATTTGGTTTGATTTGGTTTCTGGTGGTTTGGTGGATGTTTGGATCGATTGATTGATTGCGTTCTTTGTGTTCCTTGATGATTTGAACTCAACGAGGCGGACGGAAGGAGGTTTATATATTATTATTGTACCTAACTATATCAATTCCATCTATAGTGGCCAGTATCTACTAACTACTCCATATAGAGCAGCTAGACCAACTAAAGCCCTAGGCAGTAAAACCAAGGATCGCCACTCAGGGTCTCAGATCCTCATCCACCACTGGGGCGATGTCCC
The DNA here is from genome assembly GCA_004849945.1 of Aspergillus ochraceus. Classification (NCBI taxonomy): domain Eukaryota; kingdom Fungi; phylum Ascomycota; class Eurotiomycetes; order Eurotiales; family Aspergillaceae; genus Aspergillus; species Aspergillus ochraceus. The sequence continues at coordinate 3,414,624 of SSOS01000005.1, read as the reverse complement.
GTCCCGTCCTACGGCGTAGAACACATCAAGCTCACTACTGTTGGTTCATTATGTCGTTACAATTGGACAGATACCATAGTCTGAGTTGTCGGGGCCAAGGCGACAAGATTTCTTGTTTCACTTTACCCAGGCAGCAAAGATTCTGCCGTTTGTATCCGTACAGACCTAGTAATCGAACTACATTGCTTATCGTAGATCATGAACAGGGTCGGGGGTATGACATGGCCAGGGGAGATGGATACGGAGAAGCGGATTGCAGATCAGCGGGTTATTCCGTGTTTGGGAATTTGGGGTTTCCTAGTTGGGGGCTTTGAATGGTGTTGCCTTGATGAGTAAGTTAGGGTTGTTGGGTTGGTCGGTGTATGTAGACCGTGTCCTTGTCGGGTGTTTTGGCCCCAGTTGATCTCATTGATGATCATAACAGACTCAATTCAATACCGATTCACTAATATTCACTCAATGTTCTGACTTTTTGGTAACTTCAAAGGGAAATTTCTATAGATAGATACAAAAAGGCAGCAGAAATATTATAGCCTTGCTGCTTCTCTGCCGTCAAAAGTAGGCAGTGACTTCTGAAACTCATTCCATCGGTTCGAGGAGAGCATTGGTGCCGTGAGATACGGCTCAACCGCCTCGTGGCAGGCTAGTAGCTCCTCAATTCGAGGAAAGAGGGCGTCCATGGCGTGGTCTTCCATTTCTGCCTGCGCTGATCGGCTGAGCCCTAGTCGCTCGATGTACCAGCCGGGATCTGTCTGGATAATCTCGGCCTCGAAAAGAGCGAGGAGGTTGGGGTCGATGGATGCATCGAGGGCGGCTTCGTAAGCCATGCGATGGGCGATGGCGAGGATGAGTGGGCGGCAGAGGGGAAGGATGTGTTTGTTGTATGATTCGCTGCGGTGGAAGCGATTGCTATCCTGTCCTGCGTGGCCAGGATCTTGGTCTTGAGCGTTGGATGTCGATAGTAATGGGTCAGAGATGTATCGGATCGTCTCTTTCGCCTCGTACATGAGACCCGCCTCATGACGCGCCAGCAGGCAATCGGGGTACCTGGGCTCGGGCAGGGAGTATCGGCCTATGAGGAGCTCTGTGGCTAGTCCTGTTGATTTTATTAGATGGGACCAGGTATATCTCGAGGCGAAGACATACGAATTGTGAGAACGAGCATTTCTCCTTCAGCAATGCTGCTAAATCGCGTCAGTGCCTGTATTCAACCAGTGAGCTTGAAATCTAGCGTATGTTTTCTTTAATTTGTCCCGGTGTAGCAAGGCATACCTCCATCTCCACGATCTGATTGTGGATGAATACCCCTCGAGCGCCGCATCGCTCGATCATATTCGCCAAGCTCCTCTGTCCGAGCTGAACGGAAACCCCCTTAAGAATGACACCGAGCCCGTGCCTCGCGCTTGGATGAAGCGTCTCGTCTACGAAGTTGTTCTCAATCCAGTCTGCCAAGGGTTCCAATACCGCGATATGGGCAAGCGCGTGCAAGATCGGGCGATGTTGAGTCTGAAAGCCCATGATTGCCGTGTGTTCGCCATGTAATCCCTGCTGGACTATACGGGACAGGCTATATTTGCCAGCGATGTAGACAGCACCTTTAAGAAATGTAGTAATCCAGATACTGAGAGCTAGAGTGCCTGTCCCAATACGCTGAATGGTGGAGAGGAAGTTCGTGCGCATGTTGGTTGGTTTGGTGAAGTCGCCGAGCATAGCTGAGTCTGGGAGTCGGACGTGATTGAAACTAGTGATGCTGTAATCGAGCATTCGTCCGCCGGAGGCAGGCTGAAGGAGCCTGAATTTGTAAGACTTGAAAATTGAAATTAATTGAGGCTAATTCACGGGTACATACTGAGACTGCACGCCTGGCTTCATGTGCCCTTTCCCGGTTAAGGGTACTAGGAAGACTCGTATGCCCAGGTCGTCGTTGTCGACCATGAGACGGGCAAAGATGATGCCAATGCGTGGAATTGTTGCAATCGGCCTGGAAGGCGACATGAATCTGATCTCAAAGTTAGACTTAATTTCAGAACAAAAGTTCGATGTCTTACTTGGCTGCACCGGGGTGAGGCGTGTGCAAGTCAAAGCTTCCATCTGACTGTAAAGTCGCTGTGGTCTCGAGATTTCTTGCATCACAACCATGCCCAACCTCAGTGAGCATAAAGGAGCCACTAGGATGATTAGCAGATAACAAGCAAAAAAGATGCAGTCTTGCGAACATAACATTGAACTCGAGGATGTCTTCCAAAAGAGGATGTACATCCGGTCGATCCATGGCATAGCGCGCAACAGTCCCGGCTATGAGATTGACGTGAATCATAAGGATAATCTGAGCAACAGTATCTCTTATAGCCATGTGGTCCTTGTGAACGCGCCAAAATTTGGGCGACAGGGCGACGACATCGTGAGGCGTTAAATCTAAAGGGTGTTAAAATTGTTCGTCTGTGCTGAGCGGTAGACTAACTATAATGCCTGCCAACGGCTTGGGCCCGAAGGTAGGAGCGTTCCTGGTGTTCGATCCGTGAGACTTCTTCATAATGGTGTTGAAACAAAGGAGTTGATAAAAGAGGGAGGGAAGAAGGTGTTGGCGTGGATTCTTCTTGCTCTTGAAAAGTGGTGGTCATATTTCTGCATTGGAGGATATGTTTCTTGTTAGTTAATTGATCAGTTCATCGCAGGAATAACTGGGGTAGATATAGCCTGTCGATATTCTGATGAAGTATAAGAGCCAGGTTCTGAAAAGGGTTACAGACCCACTAATTCGTGTCATTCATTGCACATAACAACGTTCCCGGGCATCATCCGCCGGTATAGAGCAAATGCCGTTGACGAACCCCAGGTTTCCATATAGTAACCTGCCGTGCGATAGGCCAGGCTTGCAGTTTCCATAGTGGCGTTGTCTTGCTTTGAAACCTTTGGCTCAACGAGTGGGCCTGTCGTTGAAGGTTTTTCCGGAGTGTCATTTGGTTTGAGTTTGATTAAACCGGCTACTGAAGTTACAAGAAGCTCACAACCTTAATGTGCTTGCAAACTTGAAGCTTCGGAGGTTTTGCGGATGCAGCTGACCTTGCAACATTCTCAATGTGATCACCGAAAAGAACATTTTGCGGCATTCAAATAATATTTTGGACCAGCTGATGATCAAAGCGCTCTCATAGCCTGCAAAACATCCCCAAAAAAAGTTTCGGCGATTAAGCCGCATTACGTCGATGACGGTGCGAGAAAGGTTCTGGTGGCAGATAGTTGCAAGAAGGAGAAACTCTTTCTGTCGGCAGCATAACCAGGTACTCCCCATCACGTGGCGGGGTGACCATGGAGGTGCCAGCATTCAACTTGCCATGATAGATATTTCGGCTTTTGAACTCAATATGTATGTCCTGTTCAATTTTCCAGTGTATGGGAAAGGCCAGTCAAGTATTCAAATGACGAATATCGTAAGATCAAAGTCTATATCTAGCGATATAAAACAACTGTAAGACAAATTAAATTATTTACAAAGAATAAGTAACACCCTGAGTAGATAGAAAGGAAAAATACCCGCGAGTGAAATTGGTCCCAAGTAAAATGTTCATGCGCTCATGGTATCGGCCATTGCGCAAGTGATATGTGTGTCTGCGAACTCGTCTGGCTATCGCAGGACGGTGGTATCAAGCGAGTAAATGAACCATGCTGCATGCAGGTTTATGGTCTTCAACAATGTAGATGTCTCGAATCGAGCTATTTGACGCGAACACCTGGGGTTGCCATACCAAGCTGAAAGTAAAACGAAGGCGATGCCTCCATGAGTCCTGCCGTACCAAGTCTTACTCACTCCGGAGCTAGAATGACGGCATCGATACGCTGCGCCAACTCAATCGATCTCTCCAACGTATGGATCTGGTTGCTCGTGAGGTTCCGGACCTCGCCACCAACCATACAGCTCATGTCCTGCTTCGTATCACCTTTCCGCCATTCGGCATCGATCATCCAATTCATCGGGATGTTGTACACTTTTTTCATTGCCTGTACTCCCTTGTTCTTCAAGAGGCTTCCATTCCACCACAGCAATTGATCCTTCGCATCGACGTGGGCGATAACGAAACTGCAAACCCTTGGCCGGTCTCCGTCCATATCGGCCCATCCAACGATCCCTCCATAATGCTGTGAGAACTCATAACCAGCTCCTGCGAGCTCCATGCCCATCCACCAGCTCTCCTTGTCCCCGTAGGTGATTTGATATGTCACCTCTTCGCGCACTGCGTGGGTGTTCTGCCAACACACGTGGAGCAAACCGACTAGAACATCGACTCGGCTCTTGTCCATCACCACTAGTCCCGAGTCACCCTCTTCAGCGTAGTCTTCGGTCCACACAAGGGAAGAGTTCATTGCTGGACTCGGACGTCGGATCTGATCTCTCCACCATGCGTGGCGACTTGCAAATTGGTGTTTCCATAGGAGCCGGTCGTGGAAGAGTAGAGTCCCCGAGCGAAGGAATGCGTCATGTTCGAAGAGCACTTCTGGAGGCTGGAAGAAAACAGCGTCGGCATCGGCGAGGATTACTCGCTCGAACCGCGAGGCCAGAGCGGCGAACGCCTTGATTGCCCACCCGCCGGACTGGAGCTTCAACGTGGTGTCATTGAAGATAGTCAAGATATCCAGAAACTCGATTGAGGGACCCTGTTCAGCCAAGCTGGATAGATACTCTCTGTTATGTGACCTTAGATCGCGATCGCCTGCGTAGACGACTTGGATGGGCAGAGTGGAACCTAGAACGGAACGTAGAGAGCCGATGAGATGGGCGGCGAAGCGGAGCGTCTTGTCGCTGGTCGGAATGACGATACCTGCAGATCCAGCGTCGAAGGAGGCACGAAGATCCGTAAAAGGCTGTTCTGAAGGTTGTTGTCCCGGAGGCTTTTGAAGGAATGGAAACGAGGACAAGGCTACTCGGTTGACAGCAGCGAGGAGGAGGTCCCTGGTTGTAGGCTCAGTTTTCTCAGCGTAAGCCAACCAGTCACGCAAGACCCGACAGCGTCGTCCGAGTTCGCCGAACTTGCTTTCATATGGCTGCTCAATGGGGTAGTCGATAAAGTACTGCGACACATCGGTTACCAGGTCAGAATCAATCACGGGCATCTGGATGATTGTCTGTTCCACACGGTCTGGGGGAGATTCGGTAGTTGAAGCCTCATTGTAGTAAAGTGTATCGCCGTGATCCGTCGTTCCATTGTATGATGGCTTTTCGAGTTCCATGCTCTCTAGACGAGTTGTTGTCTGCGTTTTCGGGGAATGCAAGAGTAGTAGTGAGAGTACCATCATGGCCACCGCTGCCACCACGATAGCTCGAAGGGCTCGAGGGACCGTTAAGGGCCAGAAAGTGCTCATTGTGCGTGAAAAATAGACCCAGATCAACCCATCTTAAGAAAACAATGTTGAATAAAAACGAAGGAAGAGAGAGGGTTCCAAATAGACAGAGACGGAACGCGCAGAAACAAAATGAACCGTAGTAATTAAAGATAACCTTCATAGACTGACAGGCTTGGCTGCCTAAAGGAAATGAACCGATCCATCCGCGATAAAGAATGGGGCCGAGAGATCATTCTCGTGGCAGGTTTTTTCTTCCGATGGTGTACGACTTACGCATGCATGAGGCTATTGGACCTAGATTGGTGATAAGTCTGGTTTGGCCCCATCACCACGCAAACTAGCGTTGCTAGTGCGCCGGCTGATTGGCTTGCTGCGAGACAATACAGGAGCTTAACTGAAGGCCGCGTAGAAGCCACACAATTAAATTATCACGTCGGAGGATAGATGATTGTTGACTGATCAAGACAGAAGACGCAATATGTTCATCGCCTACACCGGTGTAGAACTGCATGGGTCAGTCAGATCTTGGGAAAATGAAGGCAACTTACGGTCTTGAATTTCTTTATTGCTGAGCAACATTTTCCCCTTGAAGCCTGCTCGAGACAGGAGAGCAAATAGCCATTTAGTAAGGGCGTATCCGGGAGCTGACTAGTATTGATTCCTATGCGGGTATTAAATTGAATTCCCAATATTTTCCGGTTGGTTGTACGGAGTATCTCACGGCTATTCTAGGTAATCGTCAGATCAGGCCTGGTCGTATTAGGTAATTCTTTCTACTGATCGATCATGATTTCTCTTTTTCACGTGTGCTGCTTCAGTTGCACTCGACAGTGAGAATCATGAAACCTTCAATTGTCTAGGGTTATCTCGTGGATTGGTTGACCTCTCTGGGCCTGCGTATTCCTTCATGGACCCAACTGTTGCTTATTATCTAGATGGCCAGTAATACATAGATCGACACAGTCCGGTCTAAGAATGCACACCATAGTGGATGTCGCAATGGATGCTAAGAATTTGGCCACTGAGGCGTTTTGGATATAGCTCATTGACATTCCATCTAAGGAAGTCAATTAAACAGCCTATTGGGCCTAGAGTGCCGGAGAGCAGAAGCCTAGTATAGCGGGGACCACGGCGAAGGAATCCTTGTACTCCGATGTCCAGTGATTGGATGAATTTCATTCATTCGTTGGCTCCATCTCCGAGGCTGAGAAAGCTTTGTTGCCCTTATTTATCGCTGCTGCCTGTTGCCCTTTTCTCGGTTTGGCGAATCCTACAGAGTAGAGCGTGTAATTTGCGGGATGTTAGTTTCTCGATCACGCTTGGTGTGTGCACTCTATGCCCACGTTATGATTCAACATCAGCAGATCCGATCAACATAGTTCTTTGTCAGATTCCGGGATCTTCGCCTTGGAATAGTCATCATGGAAGCCGTTCTCGCACCGCGACTAGTCGAAAAAGTTAATTGAGGCTAAGGATGGTGTGGATCCTTCCGACCGAGCCGGTACAGAGTAGATAGGACAATCGGTCGACACTCTCATCATGTCGCAGGCTCACAAGCTCACAAGCTCACGACACCGGAGTACAGTGTCCTCCCTAGAATTGCGGTAAGAACCAAGAAGCGTCGGAATGAAACATATTCGTAGGGGGCATGCCATTCTTACTGGTGATAGGATCGTGAAAGATAACCGAACCCATTATGAACGCTAGCTGGTTGCTTAGCCCAGGTAGGCCCAGCAATATCTGCGGAAGGATAGCATGGTTTTAGTACCCGTTGGATTCCTCCAGCGAAGTCCAAAAGAACTTACGGAGTACAGGCAAGTCAGGTGAAGGCTATCCCACTTTAGGAGGACTTAAGGGCTTCTTTATGCCATCGCTGACCGCCAATGCCATTGAGCTACGAACAAGTACCTTAGAATATCATTAATGGCCATAGAACTCTATAAACCCGGTTTAGGTTTACAATCAAACTAGTACGTGGAATGAATTATTGGAAAATACCGGAATTTCATATTAATTATGGGCTCTCCAAGGTTTCCGAGCCTGCCAGAGCTTCTGAGTGATCGGGCGAATGTACCCTTCCACGCCCACGAGAGAAAGACGGCGCAGTGGTCCAGTCAGGTCATGTGCGGTCCGTCAAGGTACTCGGTCCGCTAAACCCAATTGAGGGCTTGGGCGGATGTGACGTCGCCAACACAGAATTATCCCGGATCCGCAGTACCTTCACAACAACTATCTCTCTCCTTGCGACGCGTGTGTTCACCGATTGAAAGACAGACCCGGTTATCGGCTCTGTTGGCGCTTCTCTGCGGAAAAGAGAGCACCAATGATTCCATCTTCTTTCCTTCCCTCCGCCGTTCTTCTCGCCGTCTGCGCCTCCGCGATTCCCGTGTCAGACCAGCAGCCTTTGGGCAGCGACTTTTCCATCGATGCGGACACTATCAGCGGACGGCCCTCCCGTGGGCTTGCAGGGCGCTTTCTGCATATAACTGGTACGGAAGTTTTTCAAATGCAACCCGACGATTGAAAAGTGCAGTTGCTGACTATCCGTCAGATTTACATCCAGATCTACACTACAAATCCGGTACCGACCAGGATGATGCATGCCACCGCGGGGAAGGCTCGGCGGGATACTTCGGGGCTCATGGAACGGAATGCGACTCTCCTTTCACGCTCATCAACGAAACTTTCCGATGGATTCACCAGAATTTGAAGGATCAGGTTGATTTCGTCATTTGGACTGGAGACTCCGCCCGCCATGACAACGACGAATCTATCCCTCGGACGGAGGATGAAGTTATTCAGCTGAACGACCTGACTGCGCACAAATTCTACGAGGTGTTCCAGAAGAAAGGTTTCCGCCGTGGTCTTTCGATTCCGGTCGTCCCCACCATCGGCAATAACGACATCATGCCGCACAACATCATGAAGGATGGTCCGAATCGATGGACGAAAAGATTGTCGGACGTGTGGTCCAAATTTATCCCCGAACATCAACGGCATTCATTCGTCGAAGGCGGCTGGTTCACATCGGAAGTGATTCCCGGCAAACTCGCGGTGATCAGCTTGAATACGATGTACTTTTACGAGTCGAACTCTGCGGTCGATGGATGTAAATCCAAGTCGGAGCCGGGGTTTGAGCATATGGAATGGCTCCGCGTACAGCTGAAGATCCTGCGATCTCGCGACATGAAGGCAATTCTGATCGGACATGTCCCTCCAGCGAGATCGGGGACAAAACGGAGCTGGGATGAGACTTGCTGGCAGAAATATGCTCTTTGGGTCCACCAGTTTCGAGATGTTATAGTCGGCAGTGCCTATGGACATATGAACATTGATCACTTCATGCTACAAGACAGTCATAAAGTGAAAATCGTCGACACCAACGACGACCCGGGATCTTTGACTGCACCCGATGATCACTCGGATGAGTTTTCGGTCTCGTCTCGTTCAAGTTATCTCTCCAGTCTGAGAAAAGGCTGGTCTAAAATGCCATCTCCGCCTAAGCACAAGTCGAATAAGGCAGATGTTCTAGAGGAATGGAACGATGATGACTCTTTTGTGCCGACCGGCGATGACCGCCATGTGCAAAAATCGAAGAAAAAGCGCTTTCTCGAAAAGATCGGCGGTCCTTTTGCGGAGAGGTATAGCGTGTCACTGGTATCGCCCAGTCTGGTCCCGAACTATTTCCCTACCCTGCGGGTTGTGGAATACAATATCACGGGATTGGAGGATGCGACTGTTTGGAGCGATACGCGGGAGGAGCCTGTCGAGGTTGATTCACCTTTGGACGATGATGACGATACTGTCTCTGCCGACAAGAAAAAGAAGAAGAAGAAGAAGAAGAAGGGAGGAAAGAAGAAACCTCCTAATTTCAAAGTTCCGGAACCCCCGTCGAAATCGGCTCCCCCGGGTCCAGCTTATTCGAACCAACCCCTTACATGGTTGAGTTATACCCAATACTTTGCCAACCTAACAAGGATCAATGAACAAGTGTCGAAAGCATCCGAGCAGTCGGACAAGTCAAGCGTGACGGGGACCGGAAGAGGCAACTTTGACGACGTTTTCTCCTTCGAAGTTGAATACGACACCAAGGACGACCATACCTACAAAATGAAAGACCTCACCGTCCGCAGCTTCTTCAAACTAGCCACGCGCATTGCAGAGAACTACTCGGACAAAAGCAGCAGTAACGAGATCGATGCGGAGGGGAAGAAGAAGAAAAAGAAAAAGTCCAAGAAGAACCGAGTATGGCGGGCGTTTCTGCAACGAGCGTTTGTCGGATATCTGGACGATGACGAACTTGACGACCTTGAGACATGACCCGGTTATCTTTTAAACCATTTCTTTCGCCACAGGAGGACATGGATCCAACTATCAGATGACTACTAATGTAATATGCTACAGTCGAAACTTTTTTTGGATGTATATACACTTCATGTCTATTAATTCATCTTTTCTGAACATTGTGACCTCAGATGGAGATATTATCCGTAGATACCACGCCACATACCACATTCAAGTTGTTTCCTTTAATAAAGCGGATTCGAAATCGGCCTGCCTTGATCTCTTCTCCGATACCTAGAGACATTACAGGATGGAATCGCCCACAGCAGAAAGCAAGCCAGAACGTGCTAAGCCACTACCCCTCCCCGAAGCAAAGGCCCCGCAAGGGAGAGAACCCGAAAGTGGCGTCTTTCCAAACACAGTCGACATCATTCTGGCGGTGAAGATAGAACACTGGACAGTACGATAACATCAAGGAATATGGGTAGCACAACGGGAAGGGCGTTTCAGAGATCTCCGTCCAGCCATAGTAGAACCTTTTAATATGTGCAAGTTGCTAAAGTTACGTATATGTCGGGAGCCGGTTATACTACGAGTCAGTGGTGGCGTCTTGTCACTTGCCCGTAAGACAAGACGGCCGACTGCCTGGAATTGGGGCCAGATGAACCTTGAATTCAAATTGGCAAGGTTGAGAGTCACTTCCCCACTGCCAGAGGACACGGTTGTTGTATAGCATTATCCCCAAAGAGAAGGAAGGATTGAAGGCAACTGGGTGAGTGAGGAAGCTGTTGGGCAGAATTACTCCGACCCGACTTGGCGGTCAGAAGAGCGGTGTCGAACTGCCTCCCCATTCCGATGACATCCATCAATTCTAGACCGTCCGTCCTTCTCGCAACTCCGGGGATCGAGAAGCCTGCAATTCATTATTGCATTATGAATTCATAATACGAGGCCGCTGATATCATCGACATATCTTCAGGTTGATGGCTCTGTTGTATGATTCGTTGGGAAACTTCAACCTTCCACTCAACTGGACCACTTCTCAGATGCCACGCTGGCAAATGTCTGCCAGCTGTCAGCGTCGCCTCCGTCCCGAGTCGATTCCTGCCGCCATCCACCCCCATGCTAAGAAGCGCGCGGACGCTGAGCTCCAAACATTTGGGGTTTAGTCAATGAGACCGTCTCGACTCCGGCCTGGGTCAGGCACGGGTATTCCGCCTGTCTTAAGCCCCAATTGCCATGGATTCCCGCCAAATGGGAGAGGCTGGTGCTCCTCGGTCCACCGTGCTATTCCTTTCTTATCATTCGCCTGGATCCAAAACTGCAAGGCAGTGAAAATCAGCATTCGGGCTCTGACACGTATCGAGCTAATCGATGCGCTGTCCCCCCGCCTCATTGCCACTGTCTTCTCCTTTGCTTGTCATTTTATTAATTTTTTCCATTGTGTCTTGCTCCGTAATCTTGCTATTTATGATGATGATGGGGTTCAAAATCCTGGGGTCCTACCACCGATGTTCCTGCCCGATCCCTACCGTCAGAGACAAGATTAAAAAAAAAAGCAAAGAAAAAGTCTGACGGGCATGAACTAATATTTCAAACAGAGACCTAAACCCAGATGTAATAATGAGGAGATGCTGGTTCTCAGATCGCTTTAATTAGGGCGACAGACGGCCGCAGTGATCATCCACTTTTACTGTGCCAGGGGCAATTCCATTCGAACAGACCAGTTTTCCTTGCATCATCCGTTTCTCACTACTACATTACTTTGCTGCTCTGCTACTATTACTATTCTTGTCCTTATTCTTTCATCGCACAGCAGGAACGACCGTTCGCTTCTATCCATTGTGGCTGAAATTGGATGAAACCTCGTTTTCCCGCGGTGGAAATAATGACCTTCGGGTTTCCTACCTCCCATTGATCTTAATCAATTCCTAGGCCACTACTAGCACTTGCAGGCAAAGAGGGCCAGACTAACACCTTGCGACTGAAGTTGCACGCACAATGCATCAATACTGTCTGCTTCAAAATCACGAGCACCTCACCGTCCCCCTTTCCGCAATTGACTGCACCTTTTTGTGTGCCTTGCATTGCTAGTCGTTTCTGCCCCATCAGTCGCTTGTTTTGATATTCTGCATTTCCGTACCGCACCAATTGCTCCAAAAAATTGCTGTGCTACTCTGCGTTGGTTAATAGGGATTGTTGGTTCATTTTATCTTCATTCTATCTTGGGTAAAGCTTTGACTGTGCACTGTACTTTTGCAATCTGACTCAAGGGAAAAGACAGAACCTGACATATGTAACATATCCGATCTCTCGATTGGAATTGGTGGCTTTCTGATTTTCAAACGCTCGCGTTTGCCTGTTAAATTCTCCGGTTTGGTTTGAAAGCGTCTTCTTGACATTACAGAAACGGACAAAAAAAGAATAGACACGACGAACAAACGCTCGATCGGATTCCCGCTTGCTCAATCTTACTGTCGACCCCGAAAGTCAACTAAAAATAAAGGACGAACCTGCGATTAGGCGCTCTCGCATCGAGCATGGGGCCCTGCGGCGTTTAAAATCAGCTGCATCTTGCCTTGTTATTCGTTTGCGCGCGTTTCCGAGGTAAGCTAACGGTTTTCTATGTCTCACATTGAGTCTCCATCAGCTGTGTCTGAGATGGGTCGAAGCGTAGTTCTTCGGTCTGTTAAAAGACATGTTGCCCAGCTTCGGAGGAGTCGATCACTTGCATCTTTTCCGGTGTACTGGTTACACTGGAATTGTTCATCTTATCCCATTTTGTTTCCCCTGATTTTGACGATCCTTCACCTCGACGCCCTAATTCGCCATGGAGAAGGCTGATCTCAATGGCAATTGCCCTATCATAGACCCCGAATCGCTCGCTTTGTGGATGGCTTCCTCCGAAGTTGACCAGAAGGCCTTGGGCAACTTCGCGGCCATGACCAGCCTCGAAAGCCCGTTTCTTTCCGCCGTACTATACAAAATGCTGGGCCTTTCGGTGATGCTCTCGAAAAAGCTTCTTCGTGCACGACGGCTCCGACGACTAGATCCTACCCGTGAAACCAAATCACTCCAGCTGTACCATCACATCATATGGCTCTCCCGCGAGGGCCTACTAATGCTTGAGGGATTCATCTTCCCCCTCATCGATAAATACATGGAATTGAAAATTCTGGCCTACAAACTCAGGGCCTCGTTCTACCACATATTCGTCTTATTTCACAACCAACCGGCCGTCCACTCTCCGGGGATCGCCAGCAGTCGGAGCGACGTCACCGTGCCTAATGGGACTGCCGATGCAGCATCACCGACGAAGGAGCTCAGTTCGAGGTTCTCGTTTAAATCGAAACCAGAAAATCTAACCGTTCCCAACACCCCGACTTCTGCGGCGGGGAATGCGCCTCGGGGGAAATTGACGCAGGTACCCCCTGGGCTCGCACCTGTCCTACTTCCCCAGTCAGCATCCTCATTCCTGCTGCCTGTTCTCGATTACACTCCCACTGCGACCGCATGTTTCAACCAAGCTTCCGTTGTGGCCGAACGGTTTCTTCCCGGATCCCACCCGCTACGTCTATCCATCAAACTCGAATACGCCGCCTATTTGTACGACTGCCTTCATGATTCGAATGCGTGCCGACGACTCGCCAAACAGGCTATTGCCGATGTATATAATGCACAGGAGGGAATGGATGATGAAAGTTTCGAGGATGCCGCGGAGATCGTAGGAATTTTGGGCAAGATGGTCAGACGGGGCGGCAAAACCAGCAGCGCCGGCAGCAGCACCACACCGTCGGGGACGCTCCGGGCGGAAAGTTCGAGGAGCGGCGACAGTCGAACGCCACCCATCAAGAAGGCGAATTCCAAAAAGACCGAGCGCCAGAAGAACAGCGGTCAATTGCCCCCTGCCATGCCCAATCCGACCATGATGAATCCCATATGACCTATGAACATCGAGCCTTGAGATACGAGGTTATGGATGCGAACGAGTGTATATACATGTTAATGAATGATGAGATCTGTATAGATGGAAAACTCTGGCATTATTTTAAATCTGTCTACACCGTGCTACTCGATATCGTATCATATCACATCCTGCCAGACCGGTGATAACGTATCGTACCATGATTCATGATTCTCGAAGATAGGGCATCTTGGCGGGCAGAATGCAACCACGGCAGCCTAAGGTATCCATCTACCAAAGGCGGTCGACAGCGAAACCCTCACCGGAAATGGTTTCAATTTCCACTCTTCCACGATCTCTCGTGAACGCAATCCGGCTAAAATCACTAGGCCAACCGCTAATGAGCGACTAACGGTTTAGTTCGGATTAATCAACCATGCATGCATGCACGTTCAGGGAGACCCTCTGCCCGCTCATCTGGCTTCCATTGATATTTCACCTTTTCCCGTCTTCTGCTTGGCTGTCGCCCATCCTCTCTTGACTTGGCAACATCCGCTTGCGACTGGTTCCTGTGAGCTACCACAGTACCACTACGACTGGTGTTATACGTCATTGCCGCTGATCCATCCTCACAACGTCCGACTGTTGAGATATTCTCATCGGTAGAGGTAAAATCAGGTTTATTTCTGGATCGGTTCTCTCCACTTCTCGTTGCTGGGGATCATCTCTTCAGCCTTTCAGTTTACCAGGCCGTTCCTACTACTCCGGACACTTTCTCTCCTCCCGACCATCCCGACCGCCTGCGAAAAGCGATAAGACAAGGGAAGAAAAAAAAAAAGAAAAAAAAATCATCTACCCGACCACCGGAGGCTGCTTTGCCCCAGAAACCAACCAACCGCACGAGGCTTGTTGCAGCGCACGTACGCAATACATGCAGATTGTCCCATCCCACCTTTTGTTTTGATCGACTCTTATCTACATTTTTTTCTTTGCTGCCTTGCCCCTCTTCTGGCAATGAAGCTATGAATTTTGTCTGCCTGTTGCGTCCTCGGAAGCTACTTATCACCTCGGATCTCTTGGACGTTGGCCTTGGGCAAAGGTCTTTGAATGTGGATGATGCGGTCGGGGATTCCTAAACCTGGCGCAATTCCGTTTCTTGCTCTTTTGGTGTTTTCGCTATTGAGTTTGGTTCCGTCTTTGGCGAAAGAGTGGGATCTGTATAACCTGCAGGTGGGATACATCGGTTACCAGCGGCACGAAGCTCGACGTACGTTTTATCTCTGGCCCGACTACGTTCGGAATGTTGGCTAACTGGATGACGTGTGCTATAGAAGCTCCACAAGTTAAGGATGATTCAATCGATATCTGGTCGAGATTGCGCACATCCCGCGGTCGATGCCAATCGTGGATGATCGATGGTGGATCCTGTCAATTACCTCCTCCGCGACATGCCGTTCTTGATACGTCTCATCGGAGTTCCTTCGACGCAGCTACCATATTCGACGACTCGGCTCCGTACGTCGAGGGACCATCGACTTTGACTCGAGGGGTTCGAGCATTCAAAGCGCTTGTCAAACAATTGGATAGCCGCCCGGCTCCTCCGCAAGATCCCACGGACAACACCTGCGAAACAATACCTACGCGCCCTACTCCCGCGTTCTCCAATTCCTCGATATCTCCTGTACCACTTGATCACGAAAATACCCTCCCTACACTGAGCGACGATACAATTCCGGCACCTCAACCTGGTTGGCACATGCGTTTCCGAGAACCCTGGCAGCAGGCCTGCCGCGTTGGGAACGACTATCTAGAAAAGTTCACCAAGTATCAATTGAGGGAAAAAGCAGTGCAATCACCTGTTCCGTCCGCCGACAAACCCTCCGAACCGCAGTTGACACCACCCAGCACACCGTCCGAAGAATTTGTTTCCGAGACACGCCCTGCGAACGGCAGCAACGTGGATCCTGCACCCCGGATTCCGTCGCGAGTGTTATCGACCCAACCGCCTAATCCCACGGTGACTACTGCCGGCCAGTCCAAAAACACCGGATTCGGACAAGACTCGGAGCATATGCGCGGGAGCTGTATGGCGATTGTGATCGCCCTGGTTGCTGGCGTCATGTGGTTCTAACCGTATCCTCAAGGCTTGATCTCGGCCTTTCATGCGAGTATGGAATATCCACTATTCGGACATTCTAACCTTTCACGACTTCCTACTTCAGTGGTCTCGGCGATGGCGTTCGGTTCTTGTGATTTGTATCTGGTTTATATGGTTCTTCTGTTCAGTAAGACAGAATTCCCGTCGTCGACGGGCTGGTTATGAACTGCCACATATTCTTTTTTCGTGTACGTACCTGTTATGCGGCCTTTGACAGGCCATGTTATGTTTTATGATCGCCGGTTTGGGAGGAACATAGGGACGGTTGGCCTGGGATACTGGCAGTTGGCTGCACAGTTACTTATTACAATACTATATAATGTTTGTTATTCATATATACCATGACATTCTATATACACGGAGTTCCATGAGGTACTCCCGGGGATTTCTTATCAGGATGCATGCGTCTCCGCCCAATCCTCAGGCAAGCGCAGATGTTTCGGCAACGCATACTGCCCCAAACAACTCCCCGGTGTCGAACACCGCAGCCCACAGCGGCCATACAACCGACAATAGCACTCCTCGGCCGACGGACACGCCTTGTGATTCAGCTCCCCCAGATCCACCCCATTCCCATCCCGCTTCATGAACAAAATGTGCCAGATATACGAGATGATCCTGCCCGCCACGCGATCGTCCTTTGGCGCCGCGCCTCTTCTCCCATCCATCCCGTCCAACAACCACTGCCTCAACGCTACATACTCCTCGCGCGAATGCTGCCACACACCCTCCCTACTAACCGCGAACTGCGCACAGCATTGCGCTCGCACCGTATCCGTGCGACCCAGTCGACTCCCCATCCCCATCCCCATCTCCCCCATCTCCCCAACCCGCAAGCCAAAAATCTCCTCCAGCGCCCCCGGTAACCCCCGATCCGACACCGTCCTGGCACTCCACGGCTGCAACACCGCCTGGACACTATTCTCTAGACTCCCCTGCGGCCCCGCGGCTGGGGAACAGGTACTCAGACTCCAATCGCAGCGCAGATTATGGTATCCGGAGGCGTGCAGCGCGAATGGGAGATTCAGACTTTTTAAAAGAGACAGGTTATCGTAATTCGGGTCGTCGTTGTGCCAGGCGAAGCGCGAGCCGTGGATGAACACGGCTCCCGAGGATGGGATCGTGGCGTAGTTGTCGATTAGGAAGGTAAGGTAGGTGATTGCTTCATGGGCGCGGTTTGTGGGCACTTGTAGGTATCCTGCACTTTCTGCAGGGGTGTTCTTAGATGGATGGCGCGGGTGGATGTTGGGGTCGGTGTCTGTGTTGGTGTTTTTCTTCTCGACGGTGGTGGACGTTGCAGATGAGGTATCAGGACCAGTCTCGATATGATAAACACAAACTTGAAACTTCCCCCTCAACGCATCCAACCACCCCGTCTCCCCATCACTCTCGACATGCGACACCACCAGCGCCGGACGCCCCGATTCGTCAAGGCCCGGACAGACGCCGTTCGGGGGCGGGAGGGTCGTTGCGCGCGTGCGGTACCGGATGCGATCCCAGGCGAAGAGCTTATGCGGGGATTGAGGACGGTTTAGGAAGCAGATTAGGCCGACTATGAGGAGGAGGATGAGGAAGTGGGTGACTGTTTTTTGGGTTCGGCGGCGCATCGCTGTGTTCCCTTGTTTCTTGGGGGAGGGGTTTGGGTGTGGGTGAGGTTTGTTTCGTAGGTGGTGCGAGGGAGGTAGGTCGTTAGGTCGTTAGGGTCGTGGATTTGTGTATCGCTATCATGCCTGTTTAAAAGGGGGAGTTAATTCATTAGGTAGGTTAGGTTATATCGGAGAGGGCGAAGAATGGAAGACAGGAAGAAGATTCCGGGTGGAGAGCCGGAGCATCCGAAGAACAGCGACTAAGGGCGAACGGAGTGAACTAAACTACTAAACTATGATTGATTGCTCTCCACCTTTTCTTTACCTTTGGTTCTTACCTCTCGTTTGGATTATTCTCCTTGAACTGACTATGTTTCATGCATTCCCCACAAATCGAGTGTATACTGCCCTATAGATCATCGTCTGACAAGCTCAAATGCCCAGGCGTCTCGGCGGCGTCGGATTGGCTGGCTCGGGTTCTTGGTGCCACGGAGGCGTTCGTCGGTTGTTTTGGGTGGATTGATTAATGATTTAGAAGATCGTCTGAGGAGATTACATATATTATGAATGTTTGGAGTGATTTATGGTAGAACTGAATGGGGTGGTTTAATTGCATGAACGATGCGTTTGCCAAGCAGAGTTGTCTCCTGAGGCATCAATGCTCTATTTTGAAGGAACCGAAGTATGGAAATAAATGTCAATATTCAACTCTCTTAACCCACGAATTCCCACGAAAAGAGAGTAGCAGATCTCCTTGAAATGATCATCGCAGAGAAAATACTTTCTTGGGAAACACAAATAGTTTCAAACCAAACCAGCTCCCTCCCTCCTCTCCAGATAATCCCAAAGATCATGAAGATGATCCCGTCAACTCATCAATAACATCCCAAAGCACCCCCTCGACAAACGCCTGTCCCGCCGCATCGATCTCGTTATACTGTACTAGCGTCAGCACCTCCCTGATGGTCTTCGAGAACGGCGCCTGCATGGCCAGCGTCTCGGCCATTGCTTTCATATCCGTGACCGACTGGCGGTGCTGTAGTTCGGCTTCTCTGCCGTCTTGGATGATGGACAGGGCGGATTGAATCCATTCCGAGTGGGAGTGGGAGTCGGACTCGAGGGGTTCGTGGTTTGTGGTAGTGGTGGTTGGGCTCGTGGTTTTGGTGTTGGTACCTAGGAGGTGGGTTAGTATACAGGTGGACATTAGATAGAGGGGGTTGAAGGGAGTTTAGCCTACCGATCGGGCCTTTCTTGGGTTTGGTCTTTGGGTCAGACATGATGGATATCTTCCTTGGAATTGTAAGAGACTGGGGTTGAGTGGATGAGAGTGACTATGGGAGGATGAGGATCAAGGTGAATGTGATATTTGTTGCAAGACAGAATCTGATCGCTACAATTTTAGGTATCAAGTTTGTTTGAATATCATTCTATGACACTGGAGGAAGTGTGTACATGCTATCCTCTATACTAGGCACTTATGCGCATAGTGAGGTAAGATAGAAGTAAGAAGTAAGCCATAGGTGCGCATAGATGTAGGATTTGGGTATTGAACTAATCCTGATGGAGATAATTTCATACTAGTACCAAATACTCTCAAGAATAAGGTGGTAAGGTTGTCTTTTATTCTGCTCCTCTCTTGTCTTTTCCATTCTTCCTTGTATACATGAGGAAGTATGCAGACCAAGACCCGATGTACCTGTACCGGTAGTTGAGAGCCGAGCCACACATGAGTTTCATTCCGAATGTTGACATCATAGAGTTTGCAAGTAAAAGTATAGCTCATGACCTGTCATACTGACGATTGATATATCATAAAAGATGACCCTAAAAGAGTAGGTCATGAAGCCAAAACCATTTGTTTCCGACTGCAAAGTGCAAACACAAAGGCGCGCACGGGCCACATGTCAACAAAGCGTCATTCCTCGCGCCTCGCCAGCTTCTCCGTCCGCCCATCCTCACTCCCCCATTAGCCCGTCGCCCTTCGAGCTTCGGCCTACAAACGATGATCCTGGCTCACGTGGCGGGCTCTGTAACTGATATCGGCTCTCTAAAATGAAGCCTTTCGACCCGGCTTGCGATCGCTGCCGCATCCAGAAGAGAGGATGTGATCGCGTCAAACCAGGTACTGATACCCCACAGGTCCCGTATAAGGCCCGATGGTTAACCGCTCCTGTAGCATGTCAGCGATGCATCAGCACAGGTTGGTCTGACTCCTGCTCCTACCGGACAGAGGAGCAGACTCCGTCGCAGACCCGGTGCGTCTCTTGTATCACTCGAGTGCGCTCCATGCGCTAACCTCATCAGGAATCCCAAGCGCGTGAAGATGTATCATCCGCGGCCTTCTCCTATGGTTGTGATCAAATCGCCATCTGATGTGGGATCGTATACAAGCGAGGACCTCTCTAGTAGCGCTGATTCGGATTCGGATGATGACTCGCGGTCGGTCAAAGCAGTCTCTGAACATGATGGGCAACACGATCCCGTCGTCATCGATTTGTCTTCATCACCCTCAGATGAAAGCTTTCATACGGCTATTCTGCCTCCAAGTTCTCCCTCTGCAACCCGCAAGCGGGAGTCCCGACCTTCCCAGCCAACGGGAAAGAAGGGGAAGGTTCATGAGCAGGTAAGACAGCTGATACATGATGGAATCGGAGAAGACTCTCCGTTAGCACGACGCGGCTTAGACCGCTCTAATCGCCTTCTCTCTCTTGTCCACGATCCAAAATTCCGCCAGTCTTCCGAACAAATATCCCCAGATCTCGCGGACCGTCTCGTGGCCGCCTATCTGACTAATGAGTATGTGAATCTACCAATTTTTGATCTGGAGCAATTCCGCTCGTCGTACAATGCGATCCGAATAGGACGGAATATAGCCGCGGGGTCTACTCCATTCCACGGCCTCCTGGTTACAATCTTTAGTCTCTCCGGACTGAGCTGGCACGACGTCGGGGAGACAGATATTGCGTCCTTGTTTAATTACGGGCAGTCGGTCTCTCAAGATTTGGATTCTCGCAGCACGCCGTCGGAGCGAGCCCAATCCTGTATCCTACAGAGCCAGTATCTCTATGCGAGTGGAAGCCCTAGGGCGGCTTTGATCTCGATTAGTTTTGCGATTCGAATTGCACAGGTCCAAGGCTTGGAAGATCGGACGCGCGATCGACACGCCCGTCCGAGACGAGACCAAGAGCTGGTACGAAGAATCTGGCATAGCGCCATGCTTCTGGAGCGCTTGATTGCGTTCCAATTGCGACTATCTCCACAGACTTCTCGATGGTCTGCTGTGCCGCTGCCTACTCATAAGGACACCGACTATGTCGATGTAATTTCGAAAGAAGTTCCCTCACCCGACGAGGAGCGTGCATCCATCATTGATTTCTTGGCGGCCTGTGTTCAACTGTACGAACATGTGGAAGATATCTTGACGTGGGAGGAGGAAACACAAATGCGACAGGGAAGCTGTGCTGCGAAAAAGCTACTTTGCTTAAACTTCAGCTCGTTTGTTCATTTGGATGGTGTGCTGTATCAATGGCAGACAGCCCTTTCTCCATTACTGCAGAAGCCTGGGCGGCCTACCCATCCTATAATCCATCGCCAGCGCAATGTCCTCCGCGCGCGCTATCTCTACGTCCGCCTACGACTCTACCGGCCCCTTCTAATACTAGGACTGGCAGCCTGTGAGAAGTGCAGCTGCCAAGTCGGCGGCGACCCTCATTTCGTGTTAAACGAATCCTCCCCCGAATGTCCAATCGCGCTCACCGTGGTCCGAGATTCTTCTTTCAAGTGCATTGCAGCGGCCCTGGAGCTTTTGAATCTCTGTGAGCACGAGCAAGCATCAATGCCTCCCTGCTGGGAGAACCTAGACTATCTATACGTTTGCGGGTCCGTTTTTCTCGCCGCCCAATCCTGTCCTTTCGTCACCAATGTTTCGCCCGATCAGCCCGACCCGGAGGAGATGGAATTATCGCTGAGTCGTGTTCTTACGCTTCTCGAAGGATACCAAAGTATGCAATCCAGCGACCGCATCTATGAAATTGCGCAGCGGTGTCGACGTACCCTCGAAAGCGTATCGGGAATAATCGAGGGGTCGGACGAGGCGGCTGTTTTCGACGAGGATAACTCTCGTCGTATCCTTGAGCGCATGAATATATGCTCCCCCAATAGTCAAGGCGAGAGTATGCAAGACGACTCTAGTCGACTTAGACTTTTTGGTTGGTTGAGCAGTTTGCCTAATGATTTGACTGGAGAGTTGGAATAATGTGAATGATACTATACCCTGTAGAATTTTCTGTGTTGTTTCTCTCTGTCTTTGCTTTGTTTTTGGCAGTGCGCATGTCGATGCCAACACGAGGTGTTGAGTCCAAGCCCATAACACCGGCTCCTCAGATTTGAACCAACCTCTCCCCCCTCACGCTTCAGATTTGCCCCCCTGCAATTCACTTCGGGCTATTGCAACGAGCTTCCATCTCTCTCGTTCCTTTCTTTTCCGTCTTCCTTTCCGGTCTCCTGTCCGATTCTACCTTCTTCTGATCCTCTTCAGCCTTTGCGCTTTCTTCTGTTTTACGCGTTCCTCACATAGCTATACCGCTACAGATCATTCACCATGCAAGCCATGCAAGCCTCTAATCGTCTCCAGAACGCCCTACGCACCGAGCGCGACCTGACCTTCGGTGCCTGGCAGATGCTGCTCGGTGCTAACCATGCTCAATTTATGGCTCGGACGGGATACGACTGGATCTGCGTGGATACGGAGCATGGGAACATTGCCGGTATGTCTACTCTGGTCTGAATCGAGATCAAGATTGGGATTGGGTCTAACAGAGGGTAGATTGGCAAATGCACGAGGCTGTCGCCGCCATTGCGGCTACAGGAACGAGTCCAATCGTGCGAATTGCGGCTAATGAGGGGTGGATGGTGAAGAGTATGTTCTTTCATTCGTGACTGCCTGGCTATGTATGGCTAACGGTATCTAGGGGCTTTGGATTCCGGCGCTCACGGCATCGTCGTCCCCCTACTTTACACCGCGGACGATGCCCGCAGACTGGTCGAGTCGGCCAAGTTCCCGCTCGTTGGTCGGAGAGGTTTCGGCAGCCCGTTCGCCATGGGTTCGACCGGCGGAGTCACCGGGGTCGAATACCTGCAGCATGCGAACGATGCCCTGCTCACCATCGATCAGATCGAACCCAAGGAGGGGCTTCAGAATGTGGGTTGTTGAGTCGAGATAACTCGTTGGTAATCTCTCTGCCAACGAGAGAACAGGTTGAGGAGATCGCCAAGGTTCCCGGTATCGACGTCCTCTTCATCGGACCCTGCGATCTAGGCAACAACATCGGCCGTCCGGTCTTGCGCGCGTTCCATGACGACTTGAGCGCCGCCATCGAGCGCATCCGGAAGGCGGCTGTCGACAATGGCAAGCAAGCGGGTATTTACTGCGTTTGCGGAGAGGCCGCGAAGAAGTATGCCGACCAGGGCTTCCACATGGTATGTTTGTCTCTTCCAGCTACCGGTGAACATGGTTAACGAGTCTCTCCGACTAGATTTCGGTCGTTGCCGATGCTGTCGCCCTCCCGACCTTCTTGTCCAATGCCCTGGAGACCGCCAAGAGCTCCAAGACGGATGCCGCGGTTCCCACGTACTAGATGCCCTCATGGTTTCCCACATGTACTGTACATATTTCCAGCGTGTCCAATTGATTGTCTATTGCATCTGTATCCCGATCGCCCGGTCTGAGCGTGTATTACTGAGAGGTCTTCTCAGCTTCGTTCACTAGATTCTCCACCTCCTGCTCCGTCCATCGGTGGAATAGTTTCTTCGGATCGGACAGGTCGGTGGCATGCGGTCCCTTGACGGACTGCACGTGCAGCACCGGCACGTCGTAATCGTAGACATCCTTCCACTGTTTGTTCTCCGGCAGCTGAATATCCGTCTCGGCGTAGTCGAATGAGCGACGCTTGTGCAGCTGCGTCACGGTGTGTTTTGCGGTGTCGCAGAGGCCGCAGCCGGCGCGGGTGAAGAGCGTGACGCGAGCGGCCTGGGCGAGACGAAGCGTGGGAAACATATTGAGCAAATGGAATCAAGCTTGCTAGTGTAGTATGATGTGGGAATATGAAACAACCGACCAGTGGACGGTGAACCAGTTAAGAGTCGACTGTTGACAATTGATGGTGGACGCTGGACAAACACAACGAATTATGGAACCTTCGAGCTCCCCCGGACTAAGCCTAATCGGGGCGCCTCGACGGAAGTATTTCTGCGTCTTCCCTTGACTTTTCGATCTTCGCCGATCAGCTTCCCCCGCCTTCTGTCGCTATTAATTCATACTGACTTTGTATTTCGGCATCCTAAATCTTGTCCCTGACACACTGACGACCGCCTGATCCCACCATTCCATGATGACGTCCAAGTGTGTGCACAAAGGTTGCGGGAAGGAGTTCACCGATCCCGAGGAGCCCTGCGTTTATCATCCTGGGCCCCCGGTGTTCCACGAGGGACAGAAGGGTAAGTTCCAAGGACCTTGGTGTACAAGCTCCTTCACCTTGGGAGCATCTACTCCATCTTCTCTACATTCCAATCGACCGACCAACCAACCGTCCCTCATCAACTAACCACCAATAGGCTGGAAATGCTGCAAACCCCGCGTTCTCACCTTCGAAGAATTCCTCTCCATCCCACCCTGCACGACAGCCAAACACTCCACCGTCGACGACACCCCAGCCCCGGAGCCCTCGAAGACGCCTGCCCCCGAAGCCTCCTTGACGCCAGTGACCGCGCCGGTGCCCGAACGCGGCGTCAAGCCCATCCATTCGCCCGCGCTTGCCCCGCCCTCGAATCCGCCCTCCCCCGCGCCCGCCCAAGACGAGACCGAGTTCTCGGACGACGATAGCCTCGAGATCCCTGCGAACGCGACCTGTCGGCGGAGAGGCTGCAATGTCACCTACGAGGGCCCTGCGGCGTCGCGCGACGCTGAGAACTGCGTTCACCATCCCGGACAGCCGGTGTTTCATGAGGGGAGCAAGGGCTGGTCGTGCTGTAAGAAGCGGGTGTTGGAGTTTGATGAGTTCTTGAAGATTCAAGGGTGTAAGGAGCGACGGAGACATTTGTTCGTGGGGAGGGGCAAGCCGGCGGGCGAGGAGAAGGTGGATACTGTGAGGTGAGTTTGACGTCTCTTTTTTCTTTTCCCTCTCTCCATCTGGCGATAGGATGTCTATCCTGTCTAATCGCGGGGTGGGATATCTATGACGAACTGTCCATCGGCATGGAGAACACCAGCTAAGCTAACTTGAACGCGCAGGAATGATTTCTACCAAACCGCCTCCTCTGTCAACGTCTCGCTCTACCTCAAGAAGATCGACAAGACCAGGGCCAAGGTCGAGTTCTCCGCGAACGCTATCACCTTCGACCTGCCGACGACCGACAACAAACGCTACACCGACACCTACGCGCTGTTCGCGCCGATCGACGCCGAAAAGTCGCAGTTCCGCGTGCTGGGCACTAAGCTTGAGCTGACCCTGGTCAAGGCGGACGGGACCAGCTGGCCGGTGCTGCGCAGCGACGATAAGTGGTCCGGGGAGAGGATTCAGATTGGTAATGCTGGACGGGCTTGATTAATTTCTACGGAGGGACTAGGTCGGAGGCAAATGAGAAAATACGAATGGAATATGAATAGAGATGAAAGTATATGATGTTGATTGACATTGTTTGATAATGCATGCGAAAAGTGATATATACCAGACAGACCAGACAAAAAAGTCCAAAAGATCTACAGCACGACTAAACGATAAATAATATCGAGCAAGATGGAGCAATTGAGCAAGAGATGCCAGCAATAAACAAAGACGACCGCACACATAAATGCAGCGACAAAGAAAATTGCCAACACAAAAAAAGGAATGTCACGCCTCCTCCACAGCTAATGCGCATGGGGATCTTCTCTTGCGAGATGAAACCCTAGCATAGCCATAGTTTGTAAGGGAAAAAGGAAGACGCAAGGTCGCTCTGCGAAGCTGGGAACGGAAGGAAACCCATAGAGAAAAATCCCAAACAAGATAACCCTCAGCGAGCCGTACTTTGACGGAGCTCCGGTAAGATTTACTTATGGTAGAGTAAACCGCTACTGATGATGGAGAAAGAAAAGAAAAAAAGAGAAGGAAAGAGAGGGCGGCGGTTGAGGGCTTATGTAGGGGAGAACGGGTGGGCCGGCTAGTGGGGTTCAGGACTAGTGAGTTGCCGAGGACGGTTGCTTGTAGGGTTAGGGCTGTAGTATCCAGGTGATTTAGAAGAGAAAACGTGACCACGCCAAGACAAACAGGCAGCAGGTCACATGGTTGAGAATCACATGTGAATGGTTGAGAGGGGTGGCTACATCGGGTTAGCGGCATCCGGTCGTTATTCGCTTTGCCGCTGTTCTGTCGATCTCGATGCTGGAGGTATGCGCATTATTGCGTAGGAGGCCACCCATGCAAAGTCCCGTGGTAGATGCTACACAATGTATGTTCTCATAGATAGTCTCCAGTATACTCGGTCAATACCACCTTATATTATGTCCTAATGCAGGCACAATTGAGTTCTGACTGGCGCAGCTCCATATCCACGTGAGCCTGCCCTACGGACAGAGATAGGAAACCGATAAGTGCCTGGCCTGGATTCCGAGGTGGCAACGGCGGTGCCTCAGGCCCTTTCGTAGCCAAGGAGGGGAAGGCGTCAGCGGGGCAATTATTTTAGCTTTCGGCCAATCAGGGCCCTGCAGCGCACGAGACCGTCTCGACCATCGCTCGCCCTCGCCTTCTTCTCCATCTTTCTCTTTTTCTCCCTCACTTCCTGCTTCCATGTGGTGACCTTCGCTGAGAGGAATAATCGCCGGTCAATTTATCTCTATTGTCTGTTCGCGAAAATTTACAGAAATTTGGTCTTTAGAAGTCTAGAGCCTGTTCTCCCAAGGTACGAGAAATGTTTACCCACTTCCCTTCCCCCTTTCATTCTCGGCGGCATTAACTGATAGTTTGGCCGCGCTAGCTTTGCGGAAATTTATTTCCCTTGGTTTCTTCCCTTTCTTGCCGTCTCCCCTCCTGACGACTCCCTCGTTCGATTCAACCGTCGCTATGGGTTCGATAAACGGAGCGCCCGACTCGTTGCGCTACATTGCGCAATCCTACAACCATGCCGATTCGCAAGCCTCCGCCTTAAGGCTCATCCTCACGCTGAACCCGCACTGGGGAGGTCCGGAGAATCAGATCGAGTTCGTGCGATTCACGGACGGTATCACCAACACAGTGCGTCCAGCCGGAGTCCAGGAGACAAAGAAGTGGTAATCTAGTGCGCTAACCCGCCGACTAACGACGACAGCTTCTCAAAATCATCAATCGCAAGCCTGGCTTGACCGAGGAACAAATAGACCACGAAGCAGTACTGATGAGAGCGTATGGTAACCACACAGAGATTATCATAGACCGTGAAAGTATGCCTACTACCGCCGGGATTTCTCTCCCTCCCTCCTTTGCCCATTGCGACAACTTTGCTGAGTAGTTCTTTGTTGTGTTCTATAGGAGAAACGAAGTCCCACGCGCTCCTCGCTAGCTACGGCTTAGCCCCTCGTCTGCTCGCCCGCTTCCAGAACGGTCTGCTGTATCGGTTCATTCGGGGTCGGCCCGCGACCCACGAGGACCTGGTGAAGCCTTCTATCTGGCGAGGCGTTGCACGAAGGTTGGCACAATGGCATGCCGTGCTCCCCATTTCCGAAGCTGCTGCCGCCGCTTCGAACGGGTCTGCTGAGGACGAAAAGCCCATCATGCACCATGTAGATGTGGAGCAGCAGTCGGAGAAGGACGATCTGGTCCCAGTCACTCCGAGACAACCAGCCCCCAACACGTGGACGGTCCTTCAGAAATGGATCCGGGCTCTTCCCACTACGACGGATGAGCAGCGGCAGCGGAGGCTCGACTTACAGAAGGAGCTCCAACGGGTCGTCGGGGAGTTCGACGACGGCAAGGGTCTTGGTGAAAATGGAGTACGTAGAGGCTTCCATCGTATTCCGAGGACTGGACTGACAATTGCGGGTTAGCTGGTATTTGCCCACTGCGACCTTCTCTGCGCTAATGTCATCGCCGCGCCGTCGAAAGAGGAGCCGTCATCTGATCAGGCGGCAACCGTACACTTTATCGATTACGAGTATGCGACGCCGTCGCCGGCGAGCTTCGACATTGCCAACCACTTCGCCGAATGGGCCGGTTACGACTGCGACTATAACATGATGCCGACGCGCTCGGTGCGCCGCCAGTTCCTGACCGAATACGTGAAGAGCTACAGCCACCACCGAGGACTGCCGGAATCATCTCAACCGGACATTGTCGATCAGCTGTGCCGAGACGTTGACCGGTACCGTGGTATCCCCGGTCTCTACTGGTTTGTGCCTCCGTCTTCCCATCTCCCGGGTCAACTAACTCGAGAACAGGGGCATCTGGGCTCTCATCCAGGCTCAAATCTCACAAATCGACTTCGACTACGCCTCGTACGCCGAACTCCGTCTAGGAGAATACTATGCCTGGCGTCGCGAAGTGGAGGGGACTCGCGCCCAGGCGGGCGAGGAGATGCCTCTTCGCGAGCGACGCTGGGCTCAAGAAGCCTAACCCTCCTCCCCCATATCCTCCCCACACATAATACCATACATACACCCTGCCCTACCTACCTACCTACACTACTCTACAAACCCCATACAGACACAAAACAAAACACCCTACCGTGTATATAGACCGCGATGTGATTAATTTCCCTAATTGAACAGCAAGCGAGCGAGCAAGCGACAATAAACCAAGCAAGCGTGCATGCATACTATTACTGCTACTTACCTACTTGTTCACAGTACCTACTCATTACCTTGAGCGCCTCACTTCCCACACGCGACTTGATCTTAACACACTACCCTACGCACCAAACTATCTCTTGATGTATCTATTTCGTCATCTCAAGGATTTCAACACTACTCTTTGAGATGTAAGAGGACGAGCGAGATGCCAAACGCGACCAGAACCAGACCAGAAGCAGCAGGAAAAGAACGAACGGATGAGATGAAAGGAACAACGGTTTATGACAAAGAGACCAAAGCAGCTGAAACAGACAAGGAGGTGACATGGAACGACGGTAGAATTGGTTTGATTGAATCATTTATTTTTTTTGCGAGCGTTGAATTAGGATAAGCTATACTGAAGTCTTCAACGACTAAATTGAATGAAGTTTGTTTATGCTCTATTAGGTACTGTGTTCTTTGTCTGTCCAAGTCGAGCTTTACATACACCAGAGCCCTTACCTACAATGAGCACCCAAACAAACACTCCACGCTCCATGATCGCCTATCACCCAGAAATTGAAACACAACTCTCCCCCTCCAACCCAGGCCCACAATAAGCCCTCTGATCATACGCACTCGCATGCCCTATCCGCAACCATCCAGACCCACCATCATCATTCCCATCACCAGCACCCTCAGCATGCCCACCTAACCGTACGCACCACGTAGCACAAACATCTCCCCGCCTCAACCGATCCAGATACGAGTAAACCGCCCCGGGAATCTCCAAATCAGCCTCATCACAACGAGAGGGATAATAATCCCATACGATGCTACGGTGGACACCGCTGCTGGGAGAGCAGGAGTGTGAATCGAGAGCTGACCCAGTAGCTGGAGCTGGAGCTGAAGACGGGACTGTGATCCTTCCAGCTGAGAAAGATATGGCTTTAGGCATGAGGAGACATGCCACTGTGGTTGTGAAGGCGCTGCATGTTGCGAGTTTGGTGTTTCTAGTATTGTAGAAGGTTAGTTATGTAGTATGATATTTGATTTGATATATTCGTGGAGGGGGGTGGACTTGATATAAAGATGGAGTACAGACCTAGGAAACAAATCCCTAAGATAAGTGCCTGCAAGCGCTATGCCTAAGCTGAAATTATGCAATAGGATATCGTCGCGGTCCATGCCTCCGTTGCGAATGACATAGTAGTGGAGGCCGTTGGTGGCGAGTAACAAGGATATGAAAAGGAAAGGAGCGGCCTGGTTGATGGTATTGCAGATTCTGTCAAAGCTGGGCATTATGAATGTCGGTTTTTGGGCATGGAGTACGTAGCTATATGTGCCTAAGGAATGGGGATCATGGGGTGGTCGGGTAATTTATTTTATATTCGGGTTTGGGGGAAGCGGGAACTAAGCACTGCCCGAGACACAGCCTTGCACTATTTTCTTACTTCTTAGGGCTATCGATTACAATCCCAACACTCCGGATATCACCAGGTAGGTGTGACAAAGGCGACGACGGGGGTCGGTTGCTTCATCCTCCCCTGAGATACCTTGAGGGAGCGTGGGTTGGTTAACAAACACCGTTGTTGTCATGTATTAAACTGCTTTGGCCCCCGGCATGCTCAGTGAGTCGTAGTCGCTGGCGTGTTCGCTGAATTGACCGTCCTTGGTAGGAGACAGGATACCAGAAGTGGGAGTATGCGGGATCTCAGTCTCGTCGCCAAGCTGGATCCCTGAGAGCAGCGACTCGTCGTCACTGAAGTGTTTAGGCTAACGATGAGAATAGTGATAGATTAATCTTGACCATGACCAGAAGGTTTCAGGTGAGAGAGGTCGGGACTGCGATATCATGCCTGAAAAAAAAAAAAAAAAAGAAAAGAGACACTTTACTGCAGTTGAAACAATTCAACTTCAAGGAACTTCACCTGGACACCGCTCGTGCTGCAGAACTAATGAGAACAAGAGCTCTTTTCTTGCAATGAACAGTCAAACAAACATAAACATCCCATGTTTCACCATTCCTCATCGCCCAGAAACACAAGTCTCCACCTCCAATCCAAGCCCACAACCCTGATCATGCGCACTAGCATGGCTTCTCCAAATCAAGTCGTGGAGGCATTAGCAAGTACCCTTTAGCCCTCTTGGAAGGCAATTGAAATAAACGCTTCGTTGAATCTATGTACAAGTACCAAACACGGTCCATATGGCAACCACATCACACAGCGAAACAACAGCATCTGCATAAAACATGGATGTAATTTGACTGGTAAAAAGGAAGGTCAAGCTCGTCTTGGCTTCACTCTTGCGAGCTACTAGACCCCAGCACCACAATGAGGTGCGAGCTTATCGCCGGGGGGGGGGGGATAATAATACGGGCAGAAAGGAAAGACAAATAGTAGGTGCAGGGCTAAAATATAGACGATAAGAGTTGAACGGTCAATGAACGGCTAGTAGTTAGTAAATAGTAGTTGAACGAATGTTAGTAGGTTAGTTATAACGCCCCCTCTTCCGCCGGGGCTCCTCCTCATGCTCAAGGGAATCCAGGGTAGCCAGAAGCCTCTTACGCGACTCCTCAATCGCTATACTTGCCTTCTCAGACCCTGTGGATTGAAGCTTTTCTATGACCTCCAGAATGCCGTAATCGGCACGAGGCCCCTCTTCAACCGTCGCGGAAACAGGATTTGCCGAAGGTCGATTCGAAGAAAGCTGAGAGGACCCGGAAACCGTCCTCTCGCTCGGTGATACTGACCTTGACTTGACGGGCGACACATCTCGGAGGGCTTGCCGATACTCCCCGAGGTTGGTGCTTTCCGCATCATGATTGACTTTGGGTTACCTACGCAGAAATGACATACTTCCGTTCGATGAGTCACATCTCCCAGTTCCGAGTGACTTATACTAGGTCCCCGACGGATCGTTCCTTCCTTCAAACAACTCCTCATTCTGGCAATCATGCGAGTATGGCTGCACCATCGGATCTTGGAGTGTTGGGCAAGCTCCCGCCAGAGATACGTCTCTGCATATGGGATCTGCTGGTCCCATCGAAGAAATACTGCTTCATGAATGAGGGCAAAACATATGATATAACACCAAGACAAAGACGGTTGGGAATTATGTGCACCAGCCAAAGGCTTCACGACGAGGTATCATATCATTTGTACGGCGGTTTTCAAGTGAAAGTAAGGATAAAAGCACGGGACCCGAGATCGCTCTGGATAAAACTTGCATTTCCCAAACTACGTGCTAGATGGGGCTTTTATCAGAATTCCAGCGATAGTTTTGAGCAGGTGTTTGAGAACTTCCCATTCCACAAAGCCTATTTAGAGATCCATCTTTGTGGACCCGATCCTCGAGACCGGGGTCAAGTGGTATTGCTCTGGAGGAGGTTCAACCGATTCATCACCTTTCTAGTCGATCGCCCGCCTGTCAAACGCTCGCCTGCCCAAACTATCAATCTTTTCTTCGACCAAAGCAAAAAGGACTGGCGGGAGGCTCAAAACAGCCTGGGTCTAAAACGCCTGAATCTAAAACGCCAACCATTCCCACACGAAATGTTTTATGATCATGAAGCCCTAGCGCTTCAGCTTTTTCGCCTTGAAATCTGCCAACCTAACGACCTACCGCAAAGCAAGAAAGATGCAAATGGTCTTGACTGGTCATATTATAACCGTCTGCTGTCAATTGCCTATCCATCTGCGTGCTTGGGGCCCTTGCCACGAGTAAACATGGACCTAATTCGACCCAAGGACAGTGATGTGATTCGACAATCTCTCAAAGACATTAATTTACGCATGGAATTCGAGCTCTTATCTCCAAACCCAGGACCAACAGCCAAGGCTGTAGCATGGCCTTGCTACAAAGAACAGTTAAGACTCTTGAATGAGAAGATATTAAGGCAAAAGCAAGAGCTTAAGCAGAAAGAGAAGCGAAAGAAGTCAGAACTTAGGAAAAAAAGAGAGAAAACGATTACTTAAAAGGACTGAATTTTAGCTCAAATACCTAATTTGTGATGAAGACGAAATCCCATGTCAATGTGACGATGAAGCGCATGATGATTCTCGCTACCCTGGCGATCCTGTGGCAACGTATTTCGTTCGTGTTGAAGAACCTATGTTGCATTATAGTTGTGGGTAGCTAGCGTGGTTCCCTTGCTATATTTTGAATGCAGTTATTTTTGCCATAAGGTCTTTGACATATGAACATTCTCCAAACGACGTACAGTTGTCGTCTGATACATGGCGTCGGTCCGTAGGCTACTCCCCGTTCGTTGCCTCTGCATAAGAAACGAGATACCCATATTACGCCTTTCATTGAGCAGATATTGTCCCTTGCTTCTCTTCTCAGATACTGTGGTGAAGAGAATAACCTGGTTCTAGTCCAAAAAAAAAACGAATCTTTGCTGAGCAAGACGAACCCAACTCAGCATCTAATGCTTTCCCAAGGCCCATGCATACCTATTTAATGCGTAGATTTTTCAGCTTGAAAAGGCAGCAAAGTCTAATTTAATCAAACTCGACGATGGTCTACGGACATCGTGACTGTATGTTTGTTACTCAATTCGTACTCAAAGCAAGTGCCTTTTGCTTAATTGCATTACCCGGCTTGCTGCTGACTCTGGCCTGTCTCTCCTGGTTATTCTTACATCAAATGATATGGTAATTATCTGACATAAACGCTCCAACAAACAGGGGAAATTTGTGGTTGAGAAATAGAGTTAGTGTGTCAAGTGCATCAAAAATTCACCAGTAATCCCTCAGCCCTGGCCAGATTGCTCCTCAGCATGTCAATTGTCCAAGAACCTTCCCAGCATAATAATATACGACCACTGACTCGGAAGTTGGTAGTGCAGATTAGAGGAAAATGATATTCACTTGATTAATGTAGACTATCTAAGTGAATTTGAAGAGGTCCTTTAACTTGGCCATGGTGATAGGAGTTAATCTATCCTGCTCAAGACATTGCATTCACCCTCATCCACTCACCATATGTCTTCCCTGGCTTCTTGAAGGCCGCGATATGGGATAGGGTGTCTTGCTTTCGCCTTGTACAACTTCTCATTATCTCATCTCAATCCATGATCTTTGTCAGCTACTCCTCCATCTTATGGAATGATATTTAATTCTTTGATTCCTCTATCCTACTGCACCCATAGCGAGTGTCTACGACGAGGACCCGTATCCCCTTTGCATTATCAGTAAGAGCACAAAAATACCTACCAGAGAAGGTAAATCTCAAGGACCTTTATGAAACGACAAAACAACATGCCCAAAATTATTTATTAGGAACTGACAAGCCTTTTACGCTGCCCCATGTACACATTCGTTTAACCCAAACTCTTTTTCTTTTTGGCTATTACAATATGTGCAATACAAATTTGTTGCATTTCAAGTTCCTCCCAGAATTACGTCATCGGGACACGAAAGCGCATTACCCTTTCTGCCATTATATTGCCTACCCCGAGTTTCCCGAAACATGCATTGTGAGTACTTAGGCTATTCTGACACGAACTAACCACTCAGCTTTGGACACTCCAGAGAACCTGAGATCAAGTGGTTCGAATTGACTTGTATGTGGTTTTCAGATACTTTCAACATGGGTCAATTTTACGTTCAGCTCCATATAGTTGCGGGAATGGGAACGCTGTAGCGTCCAGGCGCCTCTAGAAAGCAACAATTTCAGCACGAAAGCACGACGCGGAGCTCGAATTGTGCGGATTATAAACAAAGGCATATTATTGCAGCATCCGTTGCCGAAATGCAGACTCTCGAGTAAGTTGCTATTACTCTGTCTATCGAATGATAGCCTTGTCCCATCTACAATAATGATGACCCTGCCACATGCTAGCAAGTTTTGGGACCACAAACAACTGTTGCCCTCCGCCTTTACTCCTCGGGGGGAGAAATAATGGCAGATCACGGCTTTTGAGCGTCTGATCGAGAAGAAATATCATCAGACGCTACTTAATATCTCCTATCAGTCTCACTATATCCTATGTCAACCAATATCAGAGGCCTACTATGACGGCATGGTCCTGATTTTCCACAACAAGCCTAAAAACAATGATCCTTTAAGAACAGTAAACCCTCTGGTGGCCCAACTTAATAATTGGCGATGACAGCTTTTGGGGCTATGGAAAATCACCCACCTTGCGAATGTCAAAGGTAACACCAAAACAGATGCTTTGGAATCCATATATCGCCCGCGGGAAACTGATCTTGGGGTAGCACTGGCCAAGATACTTATGAACAAGGGCACTAAGGATATGCTGATTATATCAGGATTAAGTGGCCTAGGTTGAAAGGGTTTGGGAGCAGAATCATTCCAATTGTCCCGTCCACCCAAGGTGTTGATCCATTCATACGAGAATTCTAGCTCTTCAATCTTCTTACAAATAGACAAGGAAAAGGAGGTTCTACATACATCTTAAAAACCATACAGTATATAGACACCCTGTTCACAAATTCCAACTTCATCCTCAGAATGACATTGCCTCAGCTGTACTTAGATCCCCTTTTCCTTCAAACACAACGAAATCAAGAACGTAGTACTATCCCAACCCCTATCTCCCATTACTGTCGTAGAAATTAAAAGCGTTCACATCCCCGACGCACAACTCTCGCAATGCAGCGACGGACCACAATAGGCCGAAGTGTCAAAGACCCCCTCTTTCCCCAATTTCACGTAGCCGGCATTGGTGTCTAGCGTTAAACACTGGGTGCCGCATGCCTTGTTGTCTTTGACAGTATCGAGGTAATGGCGAATGGCACCCTCAATAATCTTTTTCTGGGCCGTGGCTTCACAGTTGTGATTCGTCGCATGGTACTCGTACCGCCAGCCATCGATATTGCCGGCGTGGTAGCTGCAGTCTTTTTGATAAGACCAGCTCCAGACTGCGGCCGCGACGGATGACGTGATAGTGTAGGCGCCCGTCATGATAGACGCAAACTGGGACGATTGAGAGGAAGCGCTCTCGAAGGCTTCTGTAACCAACTCAGTCGTAGTGTTTGTGCCCGTCTCCTCGGCCAGCTCCAGGGCTGATGGGAGGGTAAAGGCTTCGCTGTCGTCGAGATCAGAGGCATACCGCGGATCAGGCAGCCGCTTGTCGTCGATCAACTGCAGGCCATCGGTAGACGAAGGTGGGATAGAGTAATGGGCCGACGAAAGTCCAGAGAACAAATTTAATGTCAATATCGACGCCTTTATGAACAGCATAGAGCCAGCAGAGTCAGGAGAACCAAACTGCAAAACAACACAAACGAGCAAGGCGTGACTCGGAGTTCATTATTGCGGGGAGGGAAGAGAGAAGGAGGCAGAAACTGCCAAACTGGGCTGTGCATACTAGTAGATTGTTGGTGACGTGACATCGGCATGAGATTTAATAACTAGTATCGGTCGGATCCGGTCCGAAAAGAGACCCACTGACAGGTTATTTGGTAGACCCTTTCACTAGGTAGTAGAGTTCGGAGGTGAGACACTCGAAATTGGCGCAATAACGGTGGCCACCCGGGCAGATAGGGTCTGTCACTCTCTCTAGGGCTGTCCGCAGTTCGAACTAACGGTCCGACTCGAGGAGCAATAATAATACGGAAGGCCGGCAATGGTGCAAGAGCCTTTATTATAGGGAGGTCATAGAGAAGCAAGACATGGATAGTTTACGGCGAGTGGATGCGTGGTTCGGGATCATAGATACTGGTGACCTGTCTGACGCCTAATTTGTGAAATCAAGAAAGTGCCTCACTCATGCGTGATAATTGACCCTGCTGGCGAATCTTTGAGGCCGGTGGCTTGCCATGCCTGCATTCTACATCTGACATCTCGTTTTGCCAGCAACTGCCTGTATCTGCTGCTGTCTACACTTCCTGACCTGCACTTATTGGCGGCCAATTCTTGCTAGAGAAGAGCGCAAAGTGGACCATATGAAACTTTACATGGATTGTTTGGTGATATCCATAATCCATGGCCTCTCTTACCGGAGTACTTTCCAGCCCCAACTCCCCAATTCTTTCTAATTCGCCACCAAGCTCAGTCTCAGCGCAAGGAGCACGGCCCTCTCTGGACAGAATTGGTGGGCATGCACATCTAGTCAACGAAGCTAAGTAGGCCTTGCTAGCTTGAAGTATCGTTCGCAGGTACTCCTACTACACAAGCAAGAAGAAATCGCCATGCCTAAATAGTAAGGGGGAAAATTACCGCAGAGCTTAGAAGATTGACACGGAAGGCATGGATGGACAGGCGACCACATAGGCCGAACCGTAGAACGCCACCTATGGACCACGGGCGCCAAGAACGCTAAGGCTGTTCTTCTTTAGTGTGTGCTTAGCTTCGAGACCGCAAAGCCCAAATGCGAGTGGCTCGAAGCTCACCCCACTAAAAGACCGAAGTTGGTTACACGTCAAAGCAAACTAGATTGGCTCATATGAAGTTCATGTGGAGTCCATGAGATTATTGAGAGTGTCTTGCTACCATGTTGACTTAAGTAGAATTGCCGGTACTTTTCGTTGGGGTTTCGGGGATGGATCTTTAGATGCCCCAAAGATGCCATTTATTCCAATTGATTCATATATACGAATAGTACGTAGCTCTATAAAGTATACTTGAAAAGAGGACTCTTCTCGCCCATATCACGAAGCTGATCTTCCGTATACGTCTCCTCGATC
Organism: Aspergillus ochraceus; assembly: GCA_004849945.1. Lineage (NCBI taxonomy): Eukaryota > Fungi > Ascomycota > Eurotiomycetes > Eurotiales > Aspergillaceae > Aspergillus > Aspergillus ochraceus. Next base: position 3,377,915 of record SSOS01000005.1, on the reverse strand, counting down.
TCCTCCGTCGTGAACCTATCATTCTTCTTATTGGCGCTCCAAAGACAGAACTCCAACGCACAGGCAGCCAGAATCCCAGCCGCCGTGAAACCCAACGAAGTCCCATACCCAGTCGGATATCGCGGCTTCTCATTCTCCCTGTAAATGTAACTCCCAATGATGCCACCGGCATTCCCCATACAAATCAGATACCCAATGGCCACGGCGCGCTTGTGCGGATTGGGGATATTGCAGACATTCCAGGCGTTGACGCCGGGAAGGATAGGATACATGCCGAAGCAGGCTAGACAGATGCCGAAGTAGCAGAGCGCGATGTTCTTGTCGATGTCGGCCGCCTTGGCGAATAAGATGCCGAACGCGACGACCAGTGCGCACTGCGGGATCAGAATGAAGGGCATGCGCCAGGAATAACGGTCTGCGAAGACGGAGAAGCCAAATGCTGATGCGGCGCCGACGGCGTACGGCGGGATGGTCAGGAGCTGGGCGTTGGCGGATTCGTAGCCCATGGATTTGATGATCTCGGGCATGCTGAACTTGAGGGCATAGTTGGGGACGGCGTTGGACCAGTTGGCCAGGATGAGGAGGTAGATTTTCCAGTCTGTCAGAACGCTGATAATGAGCTTCTTGTCAAATCCCGAGTGGTGATGGCCGCTGTGGCTGTTGGAAGCGAGTTGGCGGACCTCGAGGTATCGGATTTCGTCGGGGGTGAGCCAGCCTGGAGATAGGGAGGGGGAGTCTAAGAGGAGTAAATAGCATGCGGCAGACATTAAAACCGTCGCAAGGCCCTCGATGATGAAAATCTGAGCTAGATGTCAGGAGTCGGAACTACTAAAGCTTGAAAAATGTAAGACATACCCAGCGCCAGCCATCGTAGCCTGCTATACCATCCATCTTGGCAATCGCAAAAGCCAACAGACCTGAGAAAGCGCCACCAGAAGCGGCAGATGTATAGAGGATAGCGATCCGGGTCTGTGTCTCATTTGGCAGATACCACTTCGAAATCACCAGCACCGCACCTGGTAAAAAGCCAGCTCTAGACGCCTATCAGTATGGGATATATTGCCATGCAGGGGATAATTACTCAAAGAGACCCAGTAGAAAGCGGATCACCACCAGGCCAGCAAAGTTCTGTACAAATCCGGTGCAAAGCATGATCACACCCCAGCAGAAGATCAGAAACCCCAAATATCGCGACGGTCTCTTGAGTCGGTTCAACAACATATTGCTCGGTACCTCTGCAGTGCGGTCAGATGTATACTGACGAGGTTCCACCCAAGCTCGACTCACCAGCAAGAACATAGGGTATGAAGAAGATCGATAAAGCGATGTTATACTGTATGTCGCTCATGCGCAGACTTGGAAGAAGGCCCTCGATTTTGGCGTTGCCTACTGAAGGTGAGAAAATGCACTGCATGGAGCTTGCAATTCGGCATACCAATGTTGGTCTTATCGATGTATGCCACTAGATATAATAGAACGAACATGGGAACAAGTCTCATCTATAATGCTACTCAGTCGTCCCCTTCACGAATCGAGCTCAAGATGTATACGCACGTCGACCTATGTACATACAGATAGTCTGTCAGTGATCTTTCCTACCCCATGAATTGTAAGATCCATACTCACCTTTTTAATTACTTTCTTCTTCGCCTCATCCGGGAAGTTCAACAGGAACTCTGCATCTTCGGTAGATATTCCCACGCCTGGCTGGTTCTCCAGGTGCATCACCGCAGCGTCTTTGTCGGACATGTTGACGGAGCTAGGGGGCTCTGAGATGAGAAAATCGTGGAGGCAGCAAAAACAGAGTAACAGGAAGCCTTGTAGATTTCCGGCCTCATAGACATCTCTTGGCAACCCCATGGGGTAGATATAGCAAGACCACTTGGCATGCAAAGCAGATTAGTGCGTTAATGACGTCTTGGCAGCCCCGGACTTGTGCCGCTTTTCCGTGAAATCCGACCTTGTTCCACGAAGAAAAAGTGGAACCAAGTGCCACCTAGGGTAAGGTAATTAGCCTGTATAGGGTAGCGTAAGAGTAAGGGAATGAAATATTCAGTCCTAGTGGTTCAATATGGCTCTCGGAAAATAAATGAAACGGGCATCGTCTGCACTTCCGCGAATCCGGGAGTCCGATCAACATTCCCCAGGCCTCTTTATAGATCAAGACCACTGCAACTCCAGTAGAAAGGCATAAAAAGAGACCATCCTACCCAAATGAAAGACATATTCACAGCAAAAACATCTTCAATCACAAGTTCCTCAATCTTCACTTCAACAAGTCAAAATGGTCGGCTTTGATATGCGCGGTTTGACCCCGGCTCCGGTCACCCCTTTTACCATAGACGGAGCAGTGGACTACGAAGCCATTCAGCGCCTTGGATCCTGGCTTGGCGGTATCGACGGTGTGAAGGGCCTCGTGGTTCTCGGCCATGCCGGCGAGGGAACATTCCTTACCATCGACGAGCAAGTGTCCGTCATTAAGGCTTTCGTCAAGTCAGTCGACAACAAGGTGCCCATTATTGCCGGGATTACCGGCGAGGGCACTGAAGTTGCCGCTCTCGAGGCCAAGCGTGCCAAAGAAGCTGGCGCATCTGCTGGTCTGCTATATCCTTCTCACGGCTGGCTACGCTTCGGATACCAGCCCGGAGCTCCTCAAGATCGCTACCGCCGCGTTTACGAAGTCTCCGGCCTGCCGTTGATTCTCTTCCAGTACCCGGACAACACGAAAGCCACCTACAATCTGCAGACGATGCTGGATATCGCTGCCCAGCCCGGTTGCTTTGCGATGAAGAACGGCGTGCGGAACATGCGCCGATGGGACACTGAAATCCCCGTTATTCGTGCGCAACGACCTGACCTGCAGATCCTCAGTTGCCACGACGAATATCTTCTACACACCGCATTCGACGTTGATGGTTTCTTGGTCGGTTACGGCAACATTGCGCCCGAGCCCCTAATCAAGCTCATCAAAGCTGGCAAGGCCCGGGACTATCAGAAGGCGCGGGCTATCCACGATCAGCTGTTGCCCGTTACAAAGAGCGTGTATCACCGTGGGTCTCACATGGAGGGCACGGTGGCACTCAAGCATGCCCTTGTTGCTCGGGGAATTCTGAGACACGCCACCGTTCGACCGCCGCTTTTGCCTCTCGAGCCCGGTGCGGAGGAGGAGATCCACGCCGCTATCAGTGCTGCGTCACTCAGCAAGGTGGTTCTGTGAAAGAGTTGTGCTGGATTGAAAATTCATGGAACATTTAAATTAACTGTACATAGAGAAGCAATTGATAACTTTATCAGCTTTTGAAGGATTGGACCGTGTAAAAGCCAGTGGATGTCGATGAAAAAAGCTTGAAGGGCCGCGGGGCTGCGTTGGAGGTCAAAGAATTAGAGTAAGTAGAGTAGGCGAGGTATAGAGCAACTAGGTAGTGTAGGTAGTGTAGGTAGTGTAGGTAGTGTAGGTAGTGTAGGTAGTGTAGGTAGTGTAGGTAGAGGTAGTAGAGGGGAAAGGAAAGGTAGAGGGTATAAGGTAGGGAGTAGATAGAATAAGGAAGGTCTACAGCCATTTTCGAAAACTATAAGATACGGGAAGACTGAACAAATGGATGTAACAAATGCTAAATGAGAGAATTGTTTTAAGTCTGCGTAGTTAGTTGGTTTTCAAGTTCTCAGTGGCTTCATTTACCTGCTGATAGAGCTGTTCTTTCATTGTGAACACGGTGATTTACGTCAATTTTCAATTATAATAAATACTATTAGTAGTGGTATTGTTTAACGTCCAACGGGACTGGGCGTAACCCATGTCCCTATGACCTCACAGGGACTACTGGGGACGTGCCAAGTTCAGGTTGTATGTACACAGACCTATATAACTTCCATACCACCCCAAAAGGCAATCTTGGGTTACAGCTTAGGCCTAACGCCAGTTTGAACGTGTATAGGCCATGCATATGAAGCGAAAGAAAAGATAACCAAGATAAAAGGGGGGGCGAGTGCCGGTGTAGCAAATCAAAGCACCAGTGAGGGCCGAAGCTGTAGCTCAACATTGTCTTCTAGGGTGGTAGGATTGTCCTTTATAGACTCTTGTACATAAAACCTTAGCTTAGACACGCCCCCAGTACCCCATGGGAGGTCATAGGGGCCTGGGCCCGGCACGGCCCCGTGGAGCATTAATCACTACTACTACTACTACTACTACTACTACTACTACTACTACTACTACTACTACTACTACTACTACTACTACTATTACTACTACTTCTCGAGTCGTCAACGGCCAAAAGGTCGCGGCAGGCCTGTATGACAGCAAATACATCTTTCCGGTGCCAGGTTCCTATGTAGAACTTATTAAACCGACCAACAGTATCCCTTATGTCAACATCCAGCACGATCATAGACCAAGCTGCCCGCTTTTCGACTTCCAGCGCAGATTTATATTTCGGGTCCGCTTAGTGCCCGACTGCTTCATCTTACCCTGGGGCTTCACCTAGTGGTTTAACGTTATGGGTTAATCTCATTTCTCTACACAATCCTCTATCCTTTCTCTCCCCCACGTTGTATGGACCAACTACAGATCCCATGGTCCTTCGATTGTTGGCCCCTGTTGAGTCCCATTGTGGTTTAGTGCACATGTGACCCACAGGGGACCTTGACTAGTCAGGTCAGCCGTCATCCTGCCTACTTCATCATCAGTCTAAGCATTCTACTCCGTACACCTCTGGAGTTCCGTCATGTAGAATCATGGCAACTGATTCTCCGGCGTCTGGAATATCCAGGGCTTCTTCGGCTAAGCGCCCTCGCGCCGCCACCAACGAGGATACGAACGATGAGAATCGCCGAAAAGACCCGAAGATCAGCCGAGCGTGCGACATTTGCAAGAGAAAGAAGATACGGTGCAATGGGACTCTCCCATGTAGTAATTGCGCTAGGAGGAAAGTGGATTGCGCATATGATGCTAAGTATGGCCGAGGGCGGCCGCCGACTCCACCACCTTCAGCTGCGACTGCGACCGATCAACGCCACGAAGAAGGGACAAGGGATCATACAAATGAGCTCTACATCTGGCAGCAACATTCTCATTCTCGTGCTTCACCTGAACGAGACGCCGAGGGTCAATATGTTGACCCTACGTCGGGCTTGAACTTTTTACACCGTGCGTGGAAAAAGCTGCTGATGCAAAAGGATGACTCGGCATCTTATGACTCGAACGATGCAGAGCGGAATCAGCCTCTCACGTCGGCAGGAGATCGGCCGTTTGACGTCGACTCAGACGCAGCAGATAGCTTTATACCGAATGCCCCGAAGGCAAGGGAGCTGCAGGAGTTCTACTTTGAAACGTGTGTTGTAACCTACCGCATGTTCCATCGACAGACTGTGGAGGGATGGATGGAAGTGTTCCTGAGGGAACGGCAGGAACGAAAGCCGCTTGGTCGGTTGCTAGGAAACTCTCGGACAGCGATCCTCCTAACAATCATGGCCATCGCAACCCTGCGCTCCGAAAAGGTACGCAGGGAGAGGGAGGCCTCTACAGAGGAGGAGTCGTTTGTTCTGCAACACAGCGATCGGCTGTTCTGTGCGGGAATGAAGTTAGTGGATATGGAAGTGGGATTTCCGCGCCTCGAGTCGGCCCAGGCACGCCTGATTCAGGTTCTTTATCTTCTTCAAACAGCTCGCATGAACAAAGGCTGGTATACATTCGAAAATGTGTTCCATATAACCCTCTCCTTGGGTATGCACAGGCGACGGGATCAGAAGCGAGACTTCCCTTTCACGAGCAGGCGACAGAACTATATCACTTCGGAATGCTATAAACGGACATTCTGGTCTGCATACATCATCGACAAGTATCTAAGTGTTGTATTTGGACGACCTCGATTATACCAGGACGAGGACATCGATCAGGACTTTCCGGAGGAAGTCAATGACGAGGACATGACACCAGAAGGAATAACGGCTTCGGATGACGCCGACTGTCACATCGATGCCCTCATTTTCCATGCAAAGTACGTATTTCCCGGCCAATCTCACAATTTTAACATGCTAATTGGGCCGTAGAATAGCGCGTATTATCGGAAAGATATCACGAGAAGTGTACTCGGTCAACGACCTATCTAACCAAGATCGCCTGGCAGCTGCCAATCGCCTCGGACGCGAATTACACGAATGGCGTGCCGGTTTGCCACCCCATCTGGGTACTGTCAAACCCTCGACCCTGGTACCCAGTTTCCGGCGTCAGGCCGTTGCGCTGCAACTTGCTTACTCCCATGCCCTGATTCACGCGAATAGACCTTTTCTGATGAGCGAAGCGGCCTCTGAGAATTTCAATGAATGTATATCCGCTACCAAGGCCAGTTTAGAGCTCGTGAACAGAATGGCGGGAGATACGACGTTGTTTCATTCCTTTTGGTGGACCCACTATGTGATCTTCTGCGCATTGGCAGTGGTGTACGTTTGGGAGATTCAACGCACCACGGGCACACGATCCTCCGGCGAAGTTTATGACCAGACTTTTGACCTCGCAGAGAAATGTCGTGGTCATCTCGGGCAAGCATCCACTGGTTTATCTCAAAATCAGCGCTACAGCGTGATACTCGACGAGCTGAGGTCTGAAGCTCAAAGGTGCCGAACGCGGAATCTACGCCAAGGGAGTACTAGTTTCCAGGGCGGTGAAGCCAGCGCCAACACAGATTTTGGCATTTCGTTTATGCAGGATCCGGATATGCTCGGCGCTGGACCCGACGCTATTTTGCAGGACGGAGTAATGCCGAGCGTGTTGGATAGTTTCCTGTTTAGCGATTGGCAGACGCTTGACTCGTCGGTAAGTCTCTGGACCGAGCCTTCACACTAGAAGCTAACCGTTTGCAAAGGCTTTCTTTCCATTACCTGACCCTAATTCCGTTTCTCCAACATGTTTTTCCGCACTTCCATAGTATTGATTGGGCCTCAGCTCGCTTCAGTTCAGGGCGCTCGTTGAGACTACAGGCTTCTATGCTCGGATCTTCCCCGGGTAGGCCCTGCCTGTATCTGACTACCCTCTCTGCTCTCTCCCTCATCTATCTCCCGGCAGCCTGTGTCTTAGGGCGCGTGTAGTGAGAAAGAAGTGCGCCGACGGATGTGGTCAAGGCTGCACGCCCGGGGGGGGAGGTTGGGGGTCTTGACGACTCGAGAAGAGCCCCAACAGGGAGTTTATATTCGAGTACATTCCATTCTGTATCATATCATCATCATAATTATGTCCATTTAGGATGCAGGGCGTGAATCGATGAAACTACAATGCTCGATAATCTGTTCTGATTAATGATCTCAAATAAGCAGCCTGTATTCGTTCATACTAAATTCAATCAAACGCCTGCTAGTAGATGCACAATCCACATCCTATCCCAAGAACCCTTAAGAAATACAATCCTCCACTCCAATGCCTTATATAAACCCGAAATACTCGATCCCCCTACTTGAAACTCGAAACTCGAACTCTATCCCCACTACAACCGATGCTGCACCATCAACCCGTCACTCCCCTCACTCCCTTCACTACCCTCACTCTTCCCCGAAACCGAATCCCCATCACTCCCATCCACCAGAGCACTCGCAGCGGTCTTCAACCCCAACGCACCCACCAACTTCTTCCACGACTCATACCCCCTCTGCGCATGCCTCATCGGCGTCGCGGGGGCCGGGTCCGCCAGCGTCCGACTAAACAGTTCCAACGAGACCCAGCCCTCAAAGCCGGTATCAAAGAACGCCTTCGCGGTCTCTAACACAGGGAGATATCCGCCGCGGTCTTCCTCGAAAGCGAACAGTCTCGCGTTGCGGGACCAACTCATCCGACACGGCTGCGAGTCGACATGCCATTCGTGAGACTTGTTTAGCGGGGATGAGAGGCGTTCTCCGTCGACGATCTGCAGGTAGAAGATCTTGGATACGTCGACTCGTTCGCGGAGTCGGGTTAACGAGGCCGCGAGCTCGGCGTCTGCGTTGGCCGTCTTGCCCGTGGGACAGGATGGGTCGGCGTAGACGCGGCCCGCCAGGTTGAATGTGTCGAGACAGATGCCGACGTTGGACCGGTTCGTCCGTTCGACGACCTCGTAGGCGGCTTCCCATGTGTCGATGTGGTTGCCCCAGGCGAGGGCTTCGTAGACGAATCGGATCACAGGGGTTTGTTGGAGTCCGAGGTCTGCGACGCGTTGCATGTCCGAGACGATGACGTTCATGTCCCCTGTGGTGCGGGGAGCACCGCTGACGGGGTCGTTAGGGAGGAAATTGGAGGGGATTTGAATGAGGTCGGTGTGGAGGGCGTGGGCGATGGTGAACCACAGAGGAAGTTTTTCGGTTACGAGACGCTCGTGTTCCGTGCGGTCGAGAAGACCCTCGTAGAAGCCGAACGGCTGGAGGCAGATGATGGAGAGGTTCAGGGAGAGGCACAGCGAGTGCACGTGGTGGGCGGCGGCGAGGACATCGCCGGCGTGCGAGGTGCGTGCGAGATGCTCTAGGTCGTCGAAGAAGAGCTCGATGCCGGAGTAGCCGTGCTGCGAGGCCTGGTGGAGTTTGTTGGGGAGATCATGGATGCCTGGTCGTCCTAGGGACATGGAGGCGATGCCGAGTTGGTTGGGCATTTTGTAGATGTACTTGTACAGGATGTATATGAAGCGGGTGGCTGTGAGATGATATCAGGATACAGCGGCTATGCAATGCACTCGGCCGATCTGATCTGATCTGATGATCTAATGCTCAACACGAAAAAGAAGGATGGTAAGAAAGAAGAAAGAAATATGATATCTAGAAAGGCCGATGGGAAAAAGGAGTCGTCAGATGGAATACGAGCAAACTTTGAGCAGAAGGAGGCGGTGCTTGGCGTTTGAGAAAAAGAGGAAGGATGTGATGCATCGACTTCCGATCAATTTGCTATTTATGAAATAATTAATTTATTTAGTTCAATAGTTATCTTTCATCTGCTTGCTAATCCCCGGTGCCTGGCAATTCTGGACACATCAAATCCTGAATGCTTACCCCAGACGCTGAGCAACGTTCATCCGCGCGTCACGCTGAGTTAATGAGTTAGGGCTGCCTTCGTCGGTCGGCAAAGCGCTTTGCCCCCTTGCAGCGCCCACCAATGTGGGCTGATCCGAGACATGAAGCGTTTACCCGCCCAGGGGGGAAAGAAATCTTCAGATTATAAGATATCACCAAAAACTTCTTCCTTTGTGTGTTTGCCTTGGCAATTTTTTCTCAATTGAACTCAATTCAATTCAGACGATTTCAGCAATATTCATTGTATTATACACCCTTATTCAACCTAGTCCAGAAGGTTAACATCCACATCCACCGTCTCGCCCGTCTCCAACGCCCTCTTGGCCGCCTGCACAACCACCAACGCCCTCAGCCCTTCCTCCAACGAACATCTCGGCTCGACGCCACGTTCGACGACATCGACAAAATGCTGTAATTGCAGATCAAACGGCCTGGCCTTCTCATCCGCCACATCCAGCTTCTTGGCCACCAACTCCTCGTTCCAGCCCTTCGACGCCCGCCCGTCGTAACTCCACCGCGTCATATCCGGCACGCTCAACGACGCCTCGGATCCAAAGATGCGATAGAAGTCGCTCCCTACCCTCGGGATGGTTGGGTTCTCGCCCGTCCCGGCCTCGAAGCTATGCGGGGACGGCGTGGCATCGCAGACAAGGAACGTGCCGACCACTCCGCTGGCGAACCGCAGGGTTAGAGCGGCGCCTTCCTCAGCGGTATGTGGTGGGTTTGCGCGCTGAGGGGGCGTCTTCTCGGCGTGGATCCGAACCACGGGTCCGAAGAGGTAATGCAGACAGTCGATGTCGTGGACTAGGTTGATGGCTAGGACGCCGCCGGTAGAGGCGTCGCGGCGCCAAGCCCCTCCGTCGGCGAAGTAGTCGTCTGGTTTGAAGAGCGTCCAGAGGCCGTTGACGGCGATGATACGGCCTAGGGACCCGGAGTCGATGATGGCTTTGGTAGCGGAGATGTAGGGGTTGAAGCGGCGGTGGTGACCCGCGAGGACCTTTAGGTGGGAGGTGCCGGGTTGGCGCGCGAATCGAAGCAGCGAGACACCGCTGGCGAGGTCGTGGCTGACGGGCTTTTCGAGGAGAATGTGGATGTTTTGCTCCAGGAGTTGACGCGCGACGTCCACGTGCGTGTGGTTGGGCGTGCAGATGATGGCTGCGTGGGGGGCTGATGCAGGCGTGGTGGATGTCGCTTGCAGACACGCCTCGATGGTCGGGTAGTAGCTTGTTCCGAGCGACTGGGCGACACTAGATGCCGAGGGAACAGGGTCGATGAGCCCGACTAGATGGGTGGATGGGTTATTGAGCACGGATTGTGCGTGACGGGGGCCTATGAGACCGGCACCGACGATGATGATGTTGAGTTGTGGCATGTTTCTTGCTTTGCACTTACGAGTGAATTGAAGGAATGGACAGAGAGAAGAAACAGCGGACAAGCCAGATGATATACGGCCGAGGTAGAGATTTTTACCGCCTCGCCTGTCTTTCTCGGGACTTGTGGGGGGATCGCCATAAAATGAGTCAAGTCGGCTATGGGTTTACACGATTCCGGGGCAAAGACAACGACTGTACACGAACCTCGCATTACGATTATCACCCCTATCCAACATATTATAAACAGAGACAAGAGAAATCATCCATACACCTTCGACTCCACCGACACATCCGCCTCTTCCACCTGCTCCGTGTCTCGCTTCGTGAAGCCAGACTCCTCCAGGTCCCGTCGGAACCGTTCCTCGTCTTCACGGATCTGCGCCAGAACCCGTCCGTGAGCGTGCCAGATGGGCTTCTCCTCGAACAAAGCGTCCATGCTTTCGAGCGGGATACCCTTCGTCTCGGGGATCAGCAGATACACAAAGATGATGGACAGAATCATCAAAGACGCGAAGAAAAAGTACACTCCGTAGTCCATTTTGGCAAACATCTGCGGAGTGAACCGGGAGATCAAGAAGTTCCACAGCCAGTTCGATCCGGCGGCGCAGGCCTGTGCTAGGGATCGCACGTTGGGGTCGAACATTTCCTGCATCGTTGATTAGCAAAACATGCATTCGAAGACCATCGTTCTTTGCAACGCTGGGCTTACCGAGTTGATCACCCACGGAGTGCCGTTCCACGAAGGGGTGTAGAAGACGGTCCACAGATAGAAGAAGAACATCGCCATGATACCGCCGCCATCCATCTGCTGATTGTCGCTCTCCCCGGGCTTGGCAATCTTGATGTACGCGCCTACAATCCAGAGACAGACCGAGCCACCCGCAGCACCGATCAGCAGAAGCATCCGGCGTCCAACGCGATCGATCAACCAGAGCAGCCAAACGAAGGTGGTCACCGTCTTGACTACGCCGAAAATACCCGTGGTGAACAAGCTGGTGTTGGATCCCCGGAGACCAATACTCTTGAACACCGTGGGGCTGTAGTAATTGATGGCGTTGATTCCCGAGCCATTCTGCCAGAGGAACAGCATGCTACCCAGGAAGAGACGATAAAGGATCTTCTTGTTGGTCCAGGCTGCCTTGAATGGCTTCCAAAAGCCGAGTCCGACGGTCGACCGCTGATGTTCCAGAGACTGGTCAATGGCACCAATCTCCTCCATCATGTAGATATGGTCTTCAGGAAGCTGACGGACCCAGCAGAGGTTTTTGATAGCCTCCTCACGACGGCCCCGGAGGAAAAGCCAACGCGGAGACTCCTTGATCAACAGAGCACCGATCAGTAGAAGCCCCGAGGGGATCAGCTGCACAGCAAACGGGATGATCCACTGCTTGTGGCTCTGCGGAAGGGTCTCATCCACACCATACTAACACGCGAAAGTAAAATATTAGCCACGTTCGTAGTGTAACCCCGGATTTTCTCCCCAGATGGAGGACAAACTTACGCAGATCCAAAAACCGACTAAACCACCGATTTGCCATCCCAGCTCGTAGACTCCGACCAATCGACCTCGAATGGCCGGCGGAGACAGCTCCGAGATGTAGATTGGCGTAATATTGGAGCCGGCACCCACCCCCAGACCGGCCAGCACGCGACCCCCATAGATCAATCCGAGTCCCCGGTCGCCGTTGGCTCCCAGCATCAGACCCGCCCCCAGAGTGAAAATCAGACCGGACATCATCAAACCCCACCTTCTACCCCAGAAATGACCGATGGGGTAGGCGAAGAAGGCCCCGAAGAAGGCTCCCGCCTGGTACAGAGACACAATGTTGGCGCTCACTAGGTTCTGGGACGCCTCCGACATGGACTCCCAGTCAAATTCATCTTTAAAGGACTGCAAGGAGATGGTAGTACCGATGAAAGCACTGTCATATCCGATCATACAAGACGTGCAGGAGGCTACTGCCGCTAGAAGGTAGATCTTCCAGTTGTAGACTTCCTTCGGGGTTGGCCTATCCTCCACAAGAGATAGGATAGACATGTTGGTGTGTTCGCCCTTGGTAGGGGGTAACGAACACTGGACGTACTTATACGCTCGAAGTTATGAGAGAAAAATGTGTGGTGCGGCAACGAGACAGGCCACAATCTTGGCCGAAGAATAAACAAGGCCAAACAGGAGATGAGGAAGGTGAAAGAGAAAAACAAAAGGACGATGCCGGGGTCAAAAGACAGCTGGGGTTTTAAATATTGGGTCTTGCTGCTTGCACTACGCCGGAATAAGCAGAAACCCAGGGATTCGAAAATCCGGGGTGTCCAAAGCGAGACGGAGATGCGGAGAAATGATTCAAGGAGATGGAAGAAGGGATATCAGACAGAAAGACGAGGATTGGAAGGCGAGAAAAGACCAAGGCGGGAAAACAAATAACTACAAAATGCCCAGAGAATCTTCAGAGGCGAAGGATTAAAAGAAAGTTTTACGTGCAGGGGAAGGTCATCCTTGGCTTTCGCTCGTCTGCTTCTCCAGGTCTGACCGGCCACGGGACCTGGTCGAAAAACTCTCCTGGCCGCACCAATCGACTGACTCACAGCCACTGACAGCCAAACAGACCCAAGAAATCTCTGCGCGGCCCATGTGTTGGCCTCGCTCCGATCCCGCTCATTCTCTCGGTGAGTGGGGGACTGAGATGGGTAAGATTGGCGAGCATTTGTGGGGAAGCTAGAGGAGGAAAAGCTCCAGGTCGTGGTTTAGTGTGTCCCAGCGCGGTCTGGTCGCCCCGGTGGTGTCCAGCAGTGCGCGATGCTAAACATATTGGATTTTGGGAAGGTTCTCCACGACCATTTCGCACCAATCATTCTATATTGGATGTCATCAGTGGCTGGGGAAAGGGCTTCGCCGGAGATTTCTAGCAGGGAGGCGATAATTTCCCCACGGGGGCGATTGTGCGCACGAGGAACACGCGATAGGCGAATTTAGTCCAAACCTTGGGATCTAGAAAGACTCGGGAAAAGGGTTCTCCCCGGCACTTTGATCTCGGCGGACGCTAAAATCCTTTACGGTTAAATGGTCATGGAAGGATGATCATCCATGGTCGGTGCCGAAGCCAAGCATCCACCGCAGCCGAGACGACGGAACTAAGCCGACATTTTCTGGTCGTCAGTGGTCAGGCCGGGTGGCCGAGAAATGGGAACCCACAGTTCAGCCGAGATGAAGAGAATGATGGACTATGGAGACTGCGATCTCGGGAGGGATGGAGGAGGAGACATTTAGCATTATGCAATGTGGATTGGATGTTATGCAGTGATGAAATCATGAACAGGATGGGGAGAGGAAGAGTAGAAGGAGAAGACGAAAGAAGAAAGAAAGAGGGGAGAAGGCTAAACGTATCCATCACGGGACAGAATGTTTCTCCGCCTTAGTCAGCCCTTCTATACTGGCGGTTTGGCTTGATTTGATTTGATTTTATTTTAATTCCAGACTTCCTCCTCTTCAGTTCCTTCTCTCGATCCTCTCGTCCTCCAAATCCTCTCCCTCCTAATCCTCATCATCAATTCCCCTCCCAACCCTCCACCATGGCCGCTCCACAAGAAATCACCGCAACCACCACCATGCAAACTCCCCCTGAAGAACCCATCACCATCCCCGACCACCTCGACGGTGTCGCCTACCTATACGGCCACCCCCTACTCAATTCGCTCTCCCCACCTCTGCACCAAACCGTCTACACAGCCCTCGGCCTCAACTGGACCCAGATCCCTCTCTCCAGCGTGACCGGAACCTCAGCAACCTACCCCCCGCCGTACACGCGGTCCCCACCCATCCCGACCTTCCTAGCCAGCATCCGCGCCAACCCCAAATTCGTCGGCTCCTCGGTCACCATGCCCTGGAAGGTTAGCATCATGCCCCATCTCGACGATCTGACCGAAGACGCCAAGCAAGCCGGCGCCTGCAACACCATCTTCCTGCGCAAGGACTCCGTCTCGGGAGAAACGTCCTACGTCGGTACGAACACCGACTGTATCGGTATCCGTGAAGCTCTGCTGCAGAACTCGCCGTCTACGAACCCTGTCGAGGAGCTGTTCCGTGGTAAACCGGCTCTTATTGTTGGTGGTGGTGGTACCGCTCGGTCTGCTATCTATGTGTTGCGGAAATGGCTCGGCGCGAGCAAGATCTATGTCGTGAATCGTGATACCGCGGAGGTTAATGCCATTCTGGCTGAGGATGCTCAGCGGAACGTCAACGCCGACGCCTCCCTGCCGCCGTTGATCCACGTCACAGATCCCGCGGTCGCCGCGACCCTGGAGGCCCCCGCCGCCATTGTCTCGGGTATCCCGAACTACCCGCCCAAGACGCCTGAGGAGATCCGCGCGCGCGAGGTCTTGCAGGCCTTCTTTGGCGAGCAGACGGAAGAGACGCAAACGGCTGAGGGCGAGACGGAAAAGAAGCCCAAGGGTGTGATCCTGGAGATGTGTTACCACCCGTCGCCGTGGACTGAGATTGCCCAGTTGGCTTCCTCGTCCGGATGGAAGGTTATTCTGGGATCGGAGGCCCTGATCTGGCAGGGTCTGGAGCAGGCCAGGCTCTGGACGGGTCAGGATGTCGTCAAGGTGCCTGGGGTGGTGGAGAAGGTGAAGGATCTGGTGGCCAAGTCGATTGCCGAGCGGGCCGCGTCGAAGTCGAATCTGTAATTGATTTGATGTGATGTTGGCGGTGTCTACGTTTTCATGTTCATGATTCTTGTATAGAGCATACCCTGGAGCATAGTTATATAGTCTGTGTTAGAGAATCGGATCTCTGTATATAAGTTTATTTCTATCTGATTACTTGCACATGCGAGTATGTTGTTGATCACGTATATGTCCATCTTATTCACGTGGGTATTGGAAACTGTTCATAGTGCCGCTCAAGCCCCAGGCCGAGAGTACTCGAGCTGTCGTACGCGCTTCCACACCTCCCTCACCGTTCTCTCCTGGGACTGTCGTCCCGTCTCTGTCTGCGACGGACCGGCCGGTCTACCTATGTCAGCAACCCATATCTCCGGCTTTTATAGACTTGAACACATACCGAATAGCCAGATACAACCGACTCCCCAGACGAACATCCTCAATCGGCGCCGTCGCCGGGTCCTCTGGCGGATTAGCAGTCGTCACTAACCCCCCAGCTTCCAACAAGATGGCAATGCCGGCCGCAACGTCCCTGCACTAGAAGTCAGCACTGTCTCCATGATAAATAAACCCAAAGAACGAAGAAGGAAAAGGAAAAACGTACCATTCCCAACACCCACCCTCCCACCAAATATCAAACGACCCCATAGCCACATACGCCAGGTCCAGCGTCGCGCTGCCCAGACTCCGCACGCCGTGCACCATACCGCCCTTCCCGTCTCGACTGCCCAGCTCAGCCGCCAGATTCACGAAGCTCTCGATCTTGCGGTGCAGATTGCCGTCGGGGATGTCGCGCCGGTCTTTGCCCCACTCGCAGGAGAGAATGCACTTGCTGGGCGCGGTGGGAGGGAGTGGCGGAATGGAGGGGTTGCGGATGAGAGGGAGGCGGCGTTTCTCGTTCATCCAGGCACCGCGGTTGAGACAGGAGGAGAAGAGTTGGTCTTGGAAGGGCGCGTAGATGACGCCGATGACGGGGCGGTGGTTGACGATGAAGCCGATCGAGACGCAGAACATGGGGAAAATGTGGGTGAAGTTGACGGTTCCTGGATTGGAGTTAGTAAACAAGGGGGTTGCGCAGGGGCCAGATGATGTCTAGGTACCGTCTAATGGGTCAATACACCATGTTGGATGCTCGTCGATAAGGTAGTCGCGCGATTGACCTTTGGCGTATGTTTCTTCGCCGAGGAATCTAAGGCATGGGTTAGCGGTGTTTGGCACGGCTGAGGCGAAGGGGCTTACTTGTGAGAGGGGTATTTCTGTTCAAGAGCTTTTCTGATGTATACTTCGACATCTGTCGAATCAATTAGATATCTTCTCTAACCTTGCAAGCGCACCGCATACCTTCGTCTGTCTGAGTCACAATATCCACGGCACTGTCCTTCTCCTCGACGGACTGATCGCCGCCTCCTATGCGCTTCTCGACACTTTCCATAAGAAGGTGACCAGCCTTGCGCCCCAGATCAATCGCGAAGGCATAGATCTCGTCTAGTTGCTCTTGGCTAAAATTAGTCGTCATGATGGCTGTGTGAGGGGTTGCGATGTCGCTGTCGCAAGTCTAATTTTTAGTCGGCAGGAATTATGCGCAGTTTATATCGGTGTATATATATATAATCTATAATGTTGGGGTATCGAGCGTGTAGTTCAAAATGTGACGTTGGTAGGGAGATGATGAAGGGAAGAGGTGAGTTCACAACCGACAGAACTTATCTCCTCCGACGGCGGAGGCCCAACGGCCCCCGCGAGTAACCGATGGAGTTAGATCTCCACCCTCACGTGGACGCCGTTCTGGATTCATATCGCGGTGTCTGCGGTGTGCTTTCGGGGTTAGACTGTGAATTCATTCAACAGTATGAACTTTCTAATAGGAATCTAGCCAATTCCTTCTTTTTCGGACAATAACCAAGCATTAAGGCGTGAGACGGTCGGTTGGGTGGCGAATTGAGCAGCTGAGGACCCCGGATTGCGTAGGCTGTAGATCTTACGGGTTGGACGGGTCCAACTAGACTTGGCCGTTAGTTGTCAGTTTCGTCGTGTCGTGACTTCATTTTGATGATGAATAGAAACGGTGCGAGTGGTTGTTGGCTATGGGGTTGGAGTCCTGATCTACCACATCGACCGCGGGGATTAGGGCTCATACATCTATAACGGCAGACCTACGAAGTATGGATGAACCGAATTGAATGTAAATCAATTGAACTATCTATAAAATGTACAATAGAACCCATCCCACGGTATCACCGTCTGTACAAAATTCTATCGCTTCTCTACAGCATTTATAATAGTGGGATCAAGATGGAACTGCAAGTAATGCTACTCATTGGCAGAGCGTATATCCGGCAGAGGATTCAACCCGACCCGCAACCACCGCAACACAAGGCGGAACTCCGCTTACCCAGCCGACCTGACTAACTACCAGGAATGGAGTACCGGGAGAACAAAGAGAGAAAAAATTATTGAAACGCTTCTCCGCATAACCAGCAGGCGCAACAATCCTCATGTCTCATAATTCGGTAGGCAATAACCGATTCTTACCCAATAATGGTGCCGATGGTTGTAAGCGTCGTAGAGTTTATGATGACATTTAGGCCCCGCGTGGTCCATCTCCTACTTTTGTAGTACATTACACACATACACACTACTACTCCTACTAGACGCACCGCAGATCTATACTTCCTCATACCTACCTATCTATCTATAATTTCCAACGAATACAGTCCCCAACCCGTTCTATACCTACCTTCCTCACTACCAAACTCCCACCAAAACCAAAATGCCCGCCAAATCCATCCTCCTAATCAACGGCCCGAACCTCAACCTCCTGGGCACCCGCGAACCACACGTCTACGGCAGCACAACCCTCAAGGACGTCGAGACATCCGCCACAGCACAAGCCGCAGCACTAGGCGCGACGCTCAACGCATTCCAATCGAACCATGAAGGCGCGATCATCGACCGCATCCAAGAAGCCCGGGGCAACGTCGACGGGATCGTCATCAACCCCGGCGCGTTCACACATACCTCGGTGGCGATTCGCGATGCGCTGCTCAGCGTCGAGATCCCTTTCATCGAGGTGCATGTGAGTAATGTGCATGCGCGCGAGCCGTGGAGGCATCATAGCTATTTCAGTGACAAGGCGGCGGGGATTATCGTGGGGTTGGGGGTGGCCGGGTATAAGGTGGCGGTGGAACATGTGGCACTGAACTTTAAGGGGAGGGAGGAGAAGGCGGCGTTGTAGGCGGCTCTCAATCGGAAAATGAGAGGGAAAGTGATTGATGTGTATTTACATAGACTGATTGGCTTCTTGGTATATATTGAATATCTTTTACCTCGTGTCTATGCGTCCTTGTAGTTTGACATGTCCGAAATTATATACGTGACAATATGTACAACAGAAGAAATTCGTATCGGGCTGGTCATATATCGAAGCCCAGTTGATTTTGAAGAGCCTTTATTGCTCCTTTGCTCGTCCTCACGGGCATGGTGTAGCCATTGACCTGGGAGATCGACATTTTCGAGATTCTAGTCATGCTCATCTCTTCGGATTTGATTGCACCTCGTTCATAGACTGCGATTCTCGTCGTAAGTGCCCTGTAGGCTCGGGGCCTGGTATTTGTGGCTGGTTCTGAGCCAGCATGAATGGCTCCACTTGGTTGGAATACGAGTAGAGCTCTGGAACTCCCGCGTCGGGCACGAAGCCTAGGTTCTGCATGAACTCGGGGAGATTGTCGGTTCTGCACACGGTAAGTATTCGAACAGTTGACAAGAGGATTAGAAACTCACTTTTCAGTGCCATCCAGCGATGCCAGCTCATCGAACAAGGCATCAAGATCAGGAGCAATTCGCGGTCGTCGCAGAGTTCCGTAGCCGTCAACGTCGACGAAAGAACCAATATTGAGATTGGGCTCGCTGTATGTCGGGGGGTACTGAGGCGGGGCGGGAGGGAAAGGGGACGTTAATTCGGACATCATACTTGTCCCGTTGAGTGTTGGTCTTGTGGAAGAGGAGATAGAGGCACGGTGTCTATGTGCTTCGGTGTCTTTGAAAGGGGGGGCGTGGTGGGAAGATTCGGCTGGTCGGTTTATGCTCAGAGAAGGGGTTGGCGTCGGCAGGGACAGAGCAGCGCTATCCTCCACATTGGATGGCGTCCTCATCCATTGGTTTGGGAGAAACGGCTCTGGTCCTGGCATGGCGACACGCGTGCCATCGATGAGGCTTGCCCGGCGAGCGGTACTTGCCGTGGCGGGCAATGGTTGAGGGGGAGTACTCTGTGCGGTAGGATCGATAACAGGCAATGCTCCCTGGGGATGCGACGTCGGCGCCATTGTCGGCATGCTGGCACTTGGAGACTTTTCAATGGGTCGATGTTCCGTCTCTGTTCTGCCCTCCGCGGCCCATACAGTCGCGAGGTGAGACGCAAACGAACGCAGTTTGTGCTTGAGACCAGGCTCGAGATCGAAAGCAAGGGATGGATTGCCCCTGTCGCTCGTCTGAAGAACGCCAGATGTCAATAGCATTCCAAAGGTGGGGCATGTTGCCGAAAGACTGTAGCTTTCCATGTATGCCTGGAGCAGCATGAGTATTCTCTGCGAACTATCGGTGGCACGTTTTCTGTATGACGTCTGAATATTGCCGTCGCCTCCATGCAGTGCTAGCTGAAGACTCAGATGTGAGACAACACCCTCATACATCATCTCCAGTCCAAAAATGTGTGGCGATGCCGGCCGCTCGGAGTTCCTCTGTAGGTCAACCCGGTAGCTTTTGGGCAAAGCTGAGACCCAAAGTTGCAATTGGCGCTCCGACGATTCTAGATGGGAAATAGGACTGGTTGGAGACTGTTGTATGCAACACGTGCCGTTGAGGATACACATTAACGATATAAGCCGATTGAATGTACTTAGCGCATGGAGAGGGCCCCGATGGAAGGAGCCACGAGACGTTTCGACTGGGCGCAAACCAGTCTGATCCTCCCACGGATGCCATTCCTCTAGCCCATCTTCATTTATTGGACCGACTTTTGTCAAGTCGCTCTTGCGCAGCGACGGCACTTGTCCGGTCTGCGTGGCAACTAGAGTCTCCAACACGAAGCAACCCAGAAACACGTGCTTGGATCGCGCCGCCGCTCTACTATCCCCAACATCCTTCCCCGGAATGGGTACACGATCCAGGCCCAAACATTGAGAGATGCGTACAGCCTGTCCCACAAGTATCCACGCCGCTGTCCAGTCCTGCTGGCCAAGCTTCGCAAGAGACAAAATGAGTAACGCCTGAGCGTGTCCAATCTCATGTACACCATTTTCTCCCGGGATAAAGCTCTTGGCGGTGGCATAGAATAGGTTAGGATCGGGACGGTCGCTGGTGGCCTGTGGAAGTTGACGCGTGGCAGAAATTGACGCCTCCTGAATGGATGCGAGAGTAAGAACCGCCCACAGAGCCGCGTGATCTCCGGACCCAGCAGCAGATGGGGATACGGGTATGTCATTTTCGGAATGGCGGAAAGCCGTCCGAAGTATGTCGTGCTTCTCAAGTATGGGAAACCAACATTGCGTATAGGAGAAGTAAATATCAAGTAGAGGCCACGCATTGGAGGGGAGTTGGGGGTTATGGTGTGATAGAAGTTCCCTACCGGAATGGTAGTCGAGGGAATGTGGCAGTGCACGCCCGAGGGAGATATTTGGGGTGTCCTCCACACTGGGGGAGGAGGTTTGGGTTGTTGAATCCCGAGTAATGCGAGTTACGTGGGTTCTCATGGCTGAAACAGCCGATGGTGTTTTGATTGGGGACAGCCCGGAACCTTCTCTCTCAATCGTGAGTCCTTCTGGGATCTGCCACTCGAGAGCATCTGCCGACAGCACGCTGCTTCCCTCGGCATCCGCAGGGGAATCATTGTCCCCTGGCGGTCGGCTTCCTTTATCTTGCTCATCCTCGGGTTGTTCCAGCGACACCAGCATTCTCTCGATTTCCTTCAACACGATACTGTTCTTCCACGATGACAACAGCGTATCGGACCCTTCCGCTTCCTTGCCCATTGTCGCCAAATGGCTAGGTATATTTGCGGCCCTCAACAGGGCGCGCACCACCTCCTCGCTGCCCTGTATTTTGCAGAAAACGAGACCCCATAATAGTTCGAGAGTGCGAATGTATCCGGTTGGTAGTCCCCTCTTCTTGGGATTGGCTTTGTAGGTGCAGGGTCTGCATAGCGACGCGCAGGTCGAGCACACCGGTTGGACGCCGTCGCATTTGTCCTTTTTCGATCGACAACTGTCGCAGGCCCGGGAGACACGCTGTCGTTTGGGGTTGGAGGCGAAGTCGTCGGCGGTCGAATTCTGCCTGCCATCTTCGTCCGCATCGATTAATCGTCGTTTAGCTTTGCTGGTGCCTCCAGAGGCTTGGCGCGTGTCGTTGCTCATGATCGTTCATACAACGGGCCACTAGATTGTTCTGGACGCATGTTCATCGTCTGACGCTGCAATCGGAGATGAATCCTTTGCCGGCGGCGGGAGTATGTGAGCACAATCGCCTAGGGAGTTCGCCCCCACCTCACGAGGCGAGAGGCACGAGGGACGCGAAATTACAGGGTGGAATAGATAATCCGAATCTCTGGCGATCAGATGAATCGAGATAGCGTGGTCCAATGCGAGCAGATATTGTTTGACAGGAACGATCGGAGAGAGATGAGTGACAGGGGAGGAGGGAAGAGTAGTTAGGCGACGGAGGGAGCAAAAGCGGAGAAAGGAAAAATGAGCAAAAGCCTGGAGAGTTGGGGAAGGAGGGCCCTATAGCTTTAGCCGCGGCTAGTCTGCCATGCGAATGATATTGGCTGGATTGCCAACAAACTGGGGCTGCGGTGAGCTTTTCCAGTATGACCTCGTCTGTGTTCTGTTATGTTATTTTATTAGAAGAGATTTTATTTTTTCTGTAATCCTTTTCATTTTTATTTTTCTCTCGTAAGCAAATTGGCATAGGATTAATCATGTATTGTAGTGTTATGGAAGTGGATCGTGAACATGCCCCCAAGTAGCGCGGCATGCAGACACTTGGAAGAAACTCCGTAGAGAGAGAGAAAAAAAAAATTTAAAAGAGAAAATCCTTCGCAAATGAAATTCTTGCACGGGCAGCTGCACGACTGCCAGGCATGAAATCCCCGCGGGGTAACGCGGAAAGTCAACTTGCGTCGGACTTCGGCCAGACTCCGGCGCATCCGTTGCCAACACGTTGAACACTGCTACGCGACGGCAGAGCCTTTGTCCGCCGCCTCCCCTCACCCCCTCAGGCCGCAGCCGCGCCAGAGCCGAAGGCCCTAAGCCTAACCCCCAATTCGGCGCTTTCCCCACGATCTCACAGCGCGTGCCTCCACCCGTTTCCTCCACTGCCTTCACTTCCCGGTCCTTTTCTCCCTCTTGCTCCGAACACGGTCCCGTTGCTCAACCCTGCCATCAAATCCCTCGACCCCCATTCCCCGGGGAACACCTATCCACACCACATGAAGCTAATCCCGCTCGTTTGATTTCCGCATCCCCGCCTGTGATCGCATTCAACGCTCTGTCGCAGGTCAAAATTGATTCACACCATCAATGCTTTGATCTCGATCTCCTACCTCCCCCCAGTCATGCCTACGCCCGAAACGTCCGAATGTTTGTAATACATCTCAGTGTATAACCCCTATCGCGGTTCTATTCGCACCATGTCGATCCTCGTGAGGCCTCCGAAACGAAAATTAGACGAGCTAGATGGGTTCGATCAGCAAGAGCGACGCATCTCGCGGGGCAGCCATTCACAACCCTTTGAGCCTCACCCGTCGCGGTCGCCGGATACCATCGCCAGGAGAGCGGCCAGCTATGGAAGCGCCGATTCTCGCCGCTCGTCTGAACAATTGGATACGTCGGGGGATCTATATCGTCATGCGCCTTCGCTGCGTGAGCCGCAGTCCGGCCGGGCGTCGCCGGTTTTCTTTGACGGGCCATTTAAGTCGCAGAAGAAGTTCATTCCCAATGCTTCTGTGGTGCTGATTGGTATCCGGGGAACTGGAAAGTCTAGTCTGGCTGTCATTCTGGCCGCAACGTCTGGAAGGCGGTTGATCGATGCAGGTCAATACTTTCAACAGGCGACCGGTCGCTCGCGCGGCGAATACAAAAGGGACTTTGGCCTTGCCGAATATCGTCAGCAAGAAGTCAGGATCATGGAGACCATGCTGGAGGAACACAAGGAGGGTTGGGTCATTGCCTGTGGCCCGGGATCAATGGAGCGCAGAGGACAAATGCTGCTACGAGAATATGCGAAAACCCATCCCGTCGTGCACATTATTCGTGACTCGCAGAGTATCCAATCCTATCTCAACGCATGGAATAAAGACAAAGTTCACCGATTTCTCGAATTATCGGGCCCGATTTATCGCGCATGCTCCAACTTCGAGTTTTTCAATGTCGACGAAAAAGGCTCGGGAGACCCGGTGGTGGGCAAAGACAGCCATCATAATCCCCACTTGGGCCAGGAACTTGATCAGCGGTCCGAGACATTTACACCTTTCCTGACACTTAAAAGGCTACAACGCGACTTTCTCCGATTCATTGCCTTTGCGATCGGAGACGCCACTTATTTGCGCAAACAACACACCTCTTTCCCCCTGTCAATGCGACCGGTCGAGACTCGCATGTACAGCTATGCCGCAGTCGCGCCGTTGTCATCCCTACTTGAGCGAAAGTTTGATTACGAGGACCTCGAGACTGCCGCGGACGCATTCGAATTAAGGATAGATGTCACAGAAGGCTCATCCTCGCAGCTAGGAGTTGATTCGAGTCTTGCGGATAGGATCAGCCAGACCGTGGCCACCATCCGACGGAATATCATTGTTCCCATCATCTATCATGTAGAAAGCAAGACAAATCCTAATACCTCCTTTTCACAGCATAACGAAGCATCATGTCGCCCGGATACCGCGTATCTAAATCTAGTGCAGCACGGTCTGCGATTAGCTCCGGGTTTCCTAACGATCGATCTCTCCTATGACGATGGAGTCCTCTCACAAATAATTTCTTCAAAAGGGACAAGCAAAGTCATCGGTCATTATGAAAGCCTTCATCGTCCCTCAGAGGGCTGGGATGACCCCAAATACCTCGCGTTGTACGAACGGGCGAAGGAGCTCGGTTGCGACATGGTTCGGCTGATACAACCGGCAGAATCGATCGAGGACAACTTTGCCGTTCAACGCTTTAGGCACCACGTCAAGTCGATGCCAGGAAAACAAACACCTCTCATAGCCTACAACTCCGGGCCGTTAGGACGGTTGTCGTGCTGTTTCAATCCGATCCTATCGCCTGTGATCCATCAATCGCTGATGCCCGACGTCCAAGCCAAAAGGCTGCCGTGCATCACGCTCCACGAAGCACAAGGAGCCCTCTACTCCTCCTTTGCCCTTGACCCTATGCAGTTCTTCGTCTTTGGCGCCAATACGACATACAGTTTGTCACCAGCCATGCACAATGCCGCATACAAACTCTGCGGCCTCCCACACCGATACAACATCCACCAATCGTCCTCCCTCCGAGGTCTGAACGATCTCATCGAAAACCCTCACTTCGGCGGAACCAGTGTCAGCTTGCCCTATAAGACAGAAGCCATCCCACTTCTCCACTCAATGTCACCCCATGCCCGCGCCATTGGCGCGGTGAACACGCTAATACCCATCCGCGGCGACATCGGTGAACAAGCCTTGAATTCTGAGGACTGCACCCTCTACATGGAACGAAGCCGCGCTGGGCCCATCAAAGCTCTCCACGGCGACAACACCGACTGGATCGGCATCTGCAACTGCTTCCGTCGGGGACTGTCTCCCGCCAACGCCATCCGTCCTTCGTCCACCGGACTGGTCATCGGCGCAGGCGGCATGGCCCGCGCCGCGGTCTACTCCATGATCCACCTCGGCGTGCAAGACATCTTCATCTTCAACCGCACCCCATCCAATGCCGAACGACTCGCATACCACTACAACCGCCAGACCCTGCACTCAGCCGGCAAAAGCGGATCCCCCGCCCGCCCAACCTTCCACATCCTCCACTCCTCCCAAGAGGCCTGGCCAGCGGGTTACAAACAACCCACCGTCATCTGCTCCTGCATCCCAGCCCACAGCATCGGCGACCAACCAGCCCCGAACACCGAAATGCCACTACAGTGGCTAGAAAGTCCGACGGGCGGTGTCGTAGTCGACGTAAGTCCCACACTCTCCCAAACTCCCCCTAAACTCAAATGAACCCAAACTCAAGTCCAATTAAACTAACACCACCCCCCTTCAAACCCTTCCAGTTAGCATACAAACCCCTCAATACGCCCCTCATGAAACAGATCCGTAGCCTCTCGCACCGCGGCTGGGTCGCTCTCGACGGTCTCGACGTCCTCCCCGAGCAGGGCTTCGCTCAATTCGAGCTCTTCACGGGCCGTCGCGCCCCACGCCGTCTCATGCGCACCGTCATTCTCCAAGAATACAGAGGCGAGGAAGGCCAATACGATCCTGGCGCTATTAAACGGCGGTTGGAGAATTTGGATGCTCAGTTGACTTGATAGACACGACACCTCCTTAAACTCTGGGGGAAAGACTCCTTTTCATGTATATATTATACTACGCCATTCTATGTTCCGGATACCAACATTTACCTACTTACCTATCTACGTCTTTGGTTATTCTTGGTTACGGAGTCTGTCTTTGATTTATTACGGGAAGACGTGACGCGGTGGCTTGGATTGGGCTCTTTGGTTGTCTTACCTATCCGGGTCGATCGGGCATCCAGTGTCGGGGGTTTCGGATGTCAGAGGTGGCATCTCATCTGACTGATCGTCACACGAGGTCATTTCCTTCCTGGAATGGTTGATGGCTTTCTAATTTCAAATGTCTCGAATCACATCAAATCATACCCCGCGGTAAGAGGGAAGGCTTCGTTTCAACCATGAACTCTCTCAGAACCTACATTACAAATGTTTTACAAAAGATGAGGCCTGCAAAATGTTACAGCGCTTGTATGCGCAGCGATGGATTATCCATTAAAAAGTAAAGGTATCTAACGATAATGCCAGCGATCCTATTCAGCAGCAACAGGGGGATATCCATATGTAATCAAAGACCAAACGATAAGTATACAGTGGCAATGCCGCATACACAAGAAGCAGAAGCATAGACAGAAGAAAAAGCAGTCAAAAGCATGACCGAGGATGGAAATTCCAACACCGACTTGTTCAGTCCTCTGATTTCTCAGCCTCAAGCTCCTCGGGCTGTTCAGATTCCTCACTCTTGAGGGAATTCAAGGGCACAAAGTTGCCGCAGTTCAGCCGGGTGTTGTTGGGCGCATGGACGACGATAGAAAGGTTACCAAAGAAGGCAGGGTCGTCTTCCTGGTTCGAGAGATAGTAGTCGGTGTAGAAGACTTCGTAAGTCTCATCGTCCGGAGCGAAGATGGGACCGTGTTTGCCGCTCAGATCGCCGACCTGGCAGGTTTGCGGCGCCTTGATGTCACAAGGAGGCTCGTCGCCACGCTTGTAAGGGTCAAGATGGGCACCGGTCGCGTAGCAGTTGCCATCCTCGGGAACGGGCTTTTCGTGGATATGATAGGCTGTGGCGAGAGACGTTAGTAATCTGAGTCAGGATGGGCACGGGTCTCGGAAGAGGATGGGAGGGAAGCAACATACGGTAATGAAGATCTCCATTGGGGAGGCCCGACACTTCAGCATGAATCTTGATGCCGACTCCGACCTTGGTAGCCCAGGCAGTGAATTGACCAGTGACGGTCGTGTTGTCTTTGTCAAGAAGCTTGACCTGGTAAACAAAGTCGGGATCGTTGTCCTCGATGACGGGTGCATTCTGGGGAGGGACCGGAGTAGCAGAGACGGTCGCTAGCAGAGTAAAGCCCATGAGGGCAGACGAGAGAAGAGACAAGCACTGCATGGTTCCGGGAGGACGGTGAGGATGCTGAAAGAGAATCTTCAACCCAAGTGGTAAAGAGATAGAATGGCTGTAATTTGCTGCAAAGTAAGCGATACTTGCGACGATGGGCAGTAGAAGAGAAGATGGATAAGACAGCCGGATAGCACAATGTGAGATGAAGGAGAAAAGAAAACAGGGCAAAGGGCTCCCAGAGGACTTTATGTTTGTTTGCTTTCCTGCGCAGATCAGGGAGGATCGACTGCGCCTGCCAGGGCTGGAGCAGGAGCCAAGCTAAGCCCGGGAACTAAGGGAAGTCGTGCTCCAGATCATTATGTATTATAATATTATTTAACGTTCAGGCCGGAGCCTTCCATTAATAGCATCGTTCCTTCGGTTTGGCGGGGACCTGAGGACGAATAAGCGCAGTGGTGGAAGGCGCCGAGACAAGTCAGCGAGGCTGGGATGGATGCCCAAGCAGTTAGCAGCGCTGGTTACACGAATAGCAAAAGTCGCTGTCACGCTGTCAGCGCTCAAGCTCCTCATTTCGTTTTTCTTTGTTCGTCGGGCGGCTGGCTGCAAGGATGACTGGTTGCCGGCATTTTGGCAGAAGTTGGAACGTCTTTCTCGTTGAGCACTCTGTACTTGTAGGTAAGGTAGTCTCTTCGGGACGCCGGGGTCACCTGCTCCCCATGTGACTGCGCCTTGTAGTTCAGTTCTTAGTAGGGATACGAATGTATCCATGGACCTGCATCCAAGGTGCCCAAGCCCCACGCTGATTATTCGATCCGCAGTCCCCAACTGCGAGCTGACCATGTAGCAGTCTATTTGAAACCGTCCCCGTTTGCCAAGAATCTCCATGGATATACCAGGCATCTTGTCGTGCAGCAACTGTCTCATGTTTCCGTCGCGCTCGGAAATATCTTCATTGGATGGGGGCTGCCAGGCTGAATTCTATGGCCAAGGCAGAACTCATCAAAAGCAAAGAAATGATCTGTCGTGGAGCCATGTATGCAAGGGGTCAGACCCATTTGGCAATCTCTTAATCCCGGAAAAGGAACATCAGGAGGAAATCTTAGACCGGCAAAGGAATATTACAAATGTAACTTGCGCTCCTGATTGAGCATATCCCGGGATCTTCCCAACCGCACAGCGGACAGAGAATTACGTCGTGTCAAAGGAGTGGAACCGGTCCAATCTATGACCCAGCACCATGACATGACTACAGACGGCTGTGAAGTCGAAGGCTCCGGCTTAGGGTCATACTCGCAGACCGTGGCAATTCAAGAGTACTCGATTTGGTGCGCCTTGTACGGTCTTACTTCTCAAGGACAGGGACAAACCCTCTTTCAACCTGGGCGACCTCGGGCCAATTCTCCGCCAGGCAGCTCATTGGTAGAAACAGCCATTATTAAGATGCCCAAGCTCCCTGTCTCTGGCTTGTTTACTCAGCGGGCAGGTTTCGTCTTGTCACTTTGCCTCCATCATTCTCTCGAAGTAAGCATCAGACGCTGGAGATAGATCCGTCGAGGTTTTTGATCTACTAGGATAGCCTTGTATGGTATGAGCCATAGAAAGTCTTTGTGAGGAACCGTACTCAATTGCTCTCGCCTTAGCAATACCTTGACAATCATGCCCTCATTCCTAGATACGTTCTTTCCCTTGACCGATTCCATATGGCCTGGGTGACATCTAGAACAATGTTATTGTCTTATTAGGAATAAATAAAGCGCCCGTGGGGTTGAGCACCAAACGGCCAGTCTACAGACTCGGACCTAGACCTAGACCTAGGATCGGCAGCTGCAGGGCGCTTTGACGACAGGAGGGGCCGACCTTCGCGCTAAACACTACTCAAAAGGGAATCGAGTGGAAGTTCAATGACTGCCGGAAGGTCTGCCTCATGGGCAAGGCAACTGTCGGCACGCGTTACTCCATCCGGGCCCCTCGAGGGTCGGTAGGATTTAGTCCGGGGAGCCCTCGGTTACCCCACGCCTTCTCCACTCCCTGTGCTGTCGGCATCCTCAGTCTGCACTCTGCATCTCGCCGTGAGGTCATTCGGCATTCCCTCCGACTCGGACGAACTCCCTTCTCATACAGTCATGTCACTTAAAGCGAGGGCCCTGCTCGGGTGCCTGGGCTGCTGTTCTTCACTCAAAGCTCTCCTTCCGAAGCTCCCACAACACACCTTGATCACAACAAGGTCCATGCAGCTGTAATCTATTTTACCATGTCTCTTGCACAAAATGATTATATCGTGAAACTCCCTGTCACCCCCTTATCGCCCAGGGCATTGGACGTCCGTTTAATCGCTCAGCGATGGATCACAAACCTGGATGCTCTCCTGGGCAAAGGGGAATACTCCCGACTTTCCGAGCTCGTACATGAAGAGTCTTGGTGGCGTGACATATTAGCATTGGAATGGGATTTCCATACGATCCAGAATCGCACCGCCATCCAGGATTTTCTTCACCGAAACCAGGCCCGCTCTCAGCTTTCGGAGATTCGCCTGCAGCATGAAGGCAAATTCCAACCTGCGCTCGAAGACCCGGCCGAGGGCCTGAGGTGGATTTCTTCAATGTTCTTCTTCGAGACGCGTGTGGGACGCGGCGCGGGTGTTCTTCGTCTGACTCAGGATGACGCGGGCGCATGGAAGGCTTACGCGATCTATACTGCCTTGCAAGAGCTAAAGGACTTTGAGGAGCCACTTGGTACAAGACGAGCCGAGGGGACAATTGAGTCGATGCCTGGGGGTCTCAGCCAAGGGAACTGGCAGGAGCGACGGCAAAGGAAGATCGAATTTCTAGACGAAGAGCCAGCCACACTTGTCATCGGCGCCGGTATGTGTTATCCTCTGGTATGCCTGATAACGAATGTGTTACTCACAATGTCCCGTAGGTCAGGCTGGTCTCAACACAGCTGCCCGTCTTGAATCTCTAGGTGTCTCTTGTCTGGTTGTTGACCGAAACGAAAGAATTGGGGATAACTGGAGAAAACGATACCGAGTGAGTATATCTAATTCGAGGCTCTAGAAACCGAAGTTAATCTTCTCTGACTTTCTAGACACTTGTCACCCACGATCCGGCAGAATTCACCCACATGGCCTACCTTCCGTTCCCAAAGAACTGGCCCCAATTCACCCCTAAAGATAAGCTTGCCGACTGGTTCGAAGCCTACGCAAGTATCATGGAGCTGAACGTGTGGCTCCGAACTAGCATCAAATCTGCGGCGTATGATGATGCGAAGGCGGAATGGACTGTTGTTATCGGTCGGGGAGACGGATCCGAGCGAACCCTTCATCCACGCCATTTGATCTGGTGCACTGGTCATTCCGGTGAGCCAAAGGTTCCCACATTCCCAGGCCAGGAACAGTTCAAGGGATCGGTATACCACGGCAGCCAGCATCAAGATGCCTCCAAAACCAATGTGCAAGGAAAGAAAGTGGTCGTTGTTGGCACCGGAAACAGTGGACATGATATCGCCCAGAACTTTTATGAAAATGGGGCGGAAGTCACCATGCTTCAACGAAGTGGCACCTACGTGGTCACCGCTGAGAAAGGGGTCTTCATGATGCATGAAGGCCTTCATGAAGAAAATGGGTATGAAACATGCCCCTGATTTAGTATGAACTATTGCGCTAACGAGAGCTTCAGACCCCCAACGGAAGAAGCAGACGTCATTCACGAGAGTCTACCATACCCCGTGAAATTCGCGCTGGATGTCAATTTCACCAACAGGGTGTATGAAGCGGAGAAAGACATTCTAGAAGGTCTGCGAAAAGCGGGATTCGAACTCGACTTTGGCGTGAATGGTGCAGGACTTTTGCGGGCTTACATGACCCGCGGCGGAGGCTATTACATCGACGTTGGATGCAGTTCATTGATCGCGGATGGCAAAATCAATGTCAAGCGCAGCCCGGAAGGAATTACTGGCTTTAACGAGCGGAGTCTACTCCTGAAGGACGGTAGCTCTCTCGACGCAGACATTGTTGTTCTTGCTACCGGGTACGACAACATGCGCACCACTGTGCGCAAAACGCTCGGTGATCAGGTAGCCGATCGATGCAAAGATGTCTGGGATCTTGACGATGAAGGTGAAGTGAACGCGGTATGCTTTGGACTTGTCTCTCTTTTTTTCATGACCAGATTGGCTAACGTGCATATAGATGTGGCGCCCCAGCGGCCATCCGGGCTTCTGGTACATGGGTGGAAACCTCGCTCTCTGTCGCATTTACTCGAAGTTCGTGGCCTTGCAGATAAAGGCTATAGAGGCTGGTCTCGTAGCAGGCTCAGCCTAACCAGTAGGTGATCTTATTTGATCATTCAAACAATCTTTCATAGACACAACAAGACGATACTGTTAATGATTAGACTAGAGAACTGGTACGAAACATTTTCTATTTAGGAGTAGTTTTCCGAGTCACTGAATATTAGTATTTATCCTCAACTGGCCATTCTGCCTTCGAAGACTTGTATCTGGTGTAATCCAGAGCTTCATTACTAATTCCAGCCACCAAGAAGGCCTACGTCATGCTAAGACTGCCACTGCCATCTGTGTATGTCGGGCTACGGGTCCTTGGCGTCCCGAGGCCCCGAACAAACATACGTTAACTGCGACTCGACCACCTCCATCGCTGCATGATTTCTTCATCCACTGTTTGATCGTCTGTTGTAGCTTATCACTCTCTGTGTCACCTCGTAAACTCGACGATCGCGTATGAATGGGGATTAACAGTGAGGAGTCAGCCGCTGAGGACGACTTATCCGCGCAGGGTGAGGGCGGTCATGGTTCTCAAAAATATGCTGTATGATTCATATTTGCCTACCATGAGAATTTTGAGCTGATCATGGACAGTGCGACCGATGTCGGAAGCGAAAGGTATTCAATATCCCTAGTACCTTGTCTATTCCGACTGTTAATGCATTTAGACCCGCTGTGATCGTTCCATTCCATGCTCTCAATGCGCCATGGTGAAATCGAAATGCTCTTACTCTCCTCGGTATAGGCCGAGAGAGAAACGCCAACGAGTTATGATCTCAGCGCGATAGTGAATCAAGTCTTCCGAGCTGTTGACGAAGATGCTGACGGTTTTTGCAGTGAAGAAAAAGTGGACAATCTCACGAGGAAGTTAGAGGAACTCCATTTGAAAATTGATCAGATGAACAATGCTTCGTCTCCGTCAACACTTTCCTCCAACGTTCAACAGTCGGCGACTGGGACAGACGGGAGTCCCAAGAATGCCTGTTCAGATGTCTCCGGAGACAACAGGGCTGAATATGAGGGCGAATCATCCTTTTCCGCTCACGCGCTCTTTGCCACCAAATTTCTTCAGAGCGTTGTTAACAACGATGACTACCCCAAGGATAACGTACAAGAGATGACATCTATAGTTGACACACTTCGGGAAATAATCCATGCTCAAAAGCAGAAACCGGATTGTCTTGAAGAGTTTTATCCACATGCTATACCCCAGCCAGGTGATTTAAGCTTGCGACATCTACCTATGCCTCCAATCGACGTAGCTCTCTCGTGTTTGTGGAAGGTCAAAGGTATGATTGCTCAAGATCTTTGATTATCATCGCTGACCATTACCTCAATCTAGAAACCCCCTTCCTTCGCTGCAACTGGTCCATCGAATTTGTTTCTATAGCCCAGTTCACCGACTACTTCTTAAAAGTGTACTCCCCTGCTCCGGCCACCAATGCCGACTTAATAATCGTCAATGCAGGCTTGTTTTGGCTCTTTAGCGAGACTGCTGAACTGACCGCTGATCAACAAACACAAGATGATAATCGAGAATATGCCTCAAAATGTCGACGTAATCTCGAAACCGTTCTCTCCAACCTGCCATTCCATACCCCTGCCACTATAGATTATGTTCTTGCCATGAGTGTCGCCGTAAGTTTACTCTTCCAAGGAGCGTGCTGCACTTCCACTGATACATCGAAAGACTACGTATTGTCGACAATTCGCTAAGCCATCACTTGCATGGACATTCATCACAAATGCGTCCCTCATGTGCCAAGCACTCGGTCTTCACAACGCTCATGCTCTCCACACGGAGAGTCCTGAAGATCGGCGGCAAAGAGTCCATCTATTCTGGGTTGTATATACAACGGAACGAATGCTTTCATTGCGGCTCGGCCGGTCATCTACATTCCGTGACCAGGACATTACCGTCCCTCGGTTGGACACCCTGAATGATCAGGAACCGGACTCACTGCTCAATCCTATCTTACCTAGGTGGATTGACACCGCAGTTCTGCAGGGTCGAACGTACGATGAGATTTATAGCCCGGGTGCTTTGGTCGAGCCGGCTCATGTCAGAGAGTCCCGCGCTAGGGCTCTCGCAGCGGAGTTGAAGAATGTGATATATCGCGAAGACACCCTTGAGGTGCGTCCCTATTCCCTTATGACTCCAAACCGTCCTATAGGAATTCCACCGTCATCCTCATCCTAACCATCATCTCCTCGAGTCTTCTAACTCAACCGTTATAGCAAAGATACAACCATCTGAGACGCCAGGCTCTCGGCGACGCGATCAACAAACTGATACAGCACGCCGATAGAGTTGCCAGCCTATCCCTCCTAACCCTCATCAACCGAGGCATTCCTCCCTCTCTCCATTCCAGAGCGGCTTTCTCCAACGAATGCATCACGACCGCACGAGAAGCGCTTCAAGAACACGAGAAGTGTATCTCCATCATTACCACTGCCGAGATCCACCAGAACTTTATAGAGCTCTACATAACCTGGTCAGAACACCCATCTCTCTCCACTCCTCTTACCTCCTCCCCTCTTCTCTTATAGTTATACCATACTAACCAACCCCACGGATGGAATCCATATATCCAGCTCCCTCCTCGAATCCCCCTTCCTCCCATTCATCGTCCTATTCTGCCACGTCATCGAAACCTCCTCACCAACCGATCTCCACCGTCTCAGCACGGTCATACAAACCCTCCAGTCGACATCCCCCTCGGCATTCCACCGCGCCTGCAGCAAGCAATTCCGCCTCTTCAGCGCCCTGTACCACGTCGCGAGAAAATACGTCGAAGTGAAAGCGTCTCAGCCCAGTGGGTGGATGATGAACCGCGTTGATTTCAATCCGGGTGGGGATGTGCGTGTTGAGAGGGGGGTGATGTCCGGCACCGCAGATGGGTCCGGGTCCGGGTCTTCGGCTACACAATTTCCATTTCTCGGGTCCAGGTCTTCGATGGATCGCATGCCTCGAGGAGAGGGAGTCGGAATGTCGGTTTCGGAGACGGAGAACCGTCTCGTCGATGGGGGAGATCCTGTTCAGGGAGATCAGATGCAGATGCAGATGCAACCGAATCTGGAAGTGAATGCTATAGGCACGGAGTTGGGAAATTGGTTCTATGAGAATCAACAGATGTTGAAATTTTTAGATGATAGTTATCGTTTTTGAGGCTCGCGGTGAATACCTAGATTTTATCAGATTTGATCTGCACCGAGAATCCTCCAGAGCCATGGATATTCAGAACAAAGCAAGCTGATAGACTGCAAGTCATATTTGGATGACTTTGGTTGAAAATGTGTCTTGTGGCTCTCTGTTCAACAAATCGGAATCATAAGCAGGAATGTGTCAGGGGGAAAAGAAGAGTTAAAAGAAGAAAAAGGGAAAAAAGAAACATCATGTTTGTATTCAATCTGGAAATTCTTGGCAAGCTTGAACGCCTCAAGAAATATGATAAGCTAGACCCGAGACGCAAAAACAAACAAAAGAACAATTCAATCAATTAAATTAAAACCCGAAAAAAAAAAAAGAGAAAAAAAAAAAAAAAAACGCTAAAGAATCTAATCTGATCATCAACAAACTGAAATACCAGACTGGTCAAATCCAGACCCTTTTTCCATTACCTCCCCCGTTCTTCTCGGAGCGAAAGCTAACAGATTGTTGTATGCCAATCCATTCTACTCGATATTCATACGTTTATCTGTAGGAGGGATGACCGCGAGGAT
The DNA here is from genome assembly GCA_004849945.1 of Aspergillus ochraceus. Taxonomy (NCBI): domain Eukaryota; kingdom Fungi; phylum Ascomycota; class Eurotiomycetes; order Eurotiales; family Aspergillaceae; genus Aspergillus; species Aspergillus ochraceus. Next base: position 3,342,980 of record SSOS01000005.1, on the reverse strand, counting down.
GGCGACGCATGAGTACCTAGTTTCTATGGACGGCTCATTGCCGTGTACGACGTGACTGAAGGCCATCTCTTCGTGCTTCGGCTCCGTGATCCAGGTGATTCCTGGAATGTGGTAGGAGGGGAAGCAGTGCTCGAGCATCTAGATCAGATAAATGTGAGTAAATGAGAACATGAGAACAGAGAATAATAGGGGGAAATGGGGAAAGGTAGAATGGCTTTCATTGACATGTGTGGGATTCCAAAAGGTAGAGCTTGGAGGGAAGACAATAATACACGAACCTCATGTTCGGCGTCAACGTCATCAATCATCCAATCAGTCGTCTCGTACGACTTGAACCGTTTTCCCACGCGCGAGAACCCTGCCTCATAGAAGCTGTTCGGCTTGAGGGGCAGGTCATTTTCAGCGGCGTAGTCGATAATGGCATCCATGCCGTCTATCTGGCGTGTCATAAGCAGAAATTTCCATCTTCGATCGACATCAGCGAAGTCGATGTCTTTGGGCACACGATCGCGAATATCCAATGCCAATGGAGTGCCGTTCCGTAGATACTTCTCCATGCTGCAGTAGGACTCGTCGTATCCGTACCATAAACGACCAGACTGGTTGCCGACCGTGCCTCTCAGACCGAGCGCGGAATTCTTGCCATAGATACCGTCTTTGTCGACAATGGGGATAACGGCAAGCTCAATGCCCAGAGACTTGAGAACTGAGTAGAGAACTAGATCCACCCCCTTCAGGATCCGAGGAAACTGGAATTCCGCGAGCTCTGAGGTATGTGGGTAGGCGTGGGAGCAGAACATTCCGAGAACGCCGCCTAGTGTTGTTAGTATTTTTGTAGGCTGCTGGGAAGGAAAGCTGGTCTGTAGATGTGGTTTACGTTACCTTCTTCCATGAAATCTGGCGCTGAGAGTAACTCCTTCATCCAGCTGTGTAGAGGAAAGGTCGTTGCGTCAACAATAGAGACAGGCGAAGGAATTGCACCACCGATGGGCTCGGAGACAAACAGGTTGTATGTCAACGTGATACGATCTCCGTCAGTAATGGTCTTAATTTCATGCTCGCAATCGCTATAAAATGCTGCCCACTGGATAGCAGAGGAACTTTGCTGGCTCCAGTCGAACTCGACTGTTTGGCCACCATGCTGAACGACCAGGCTCCCTCCCTCGAATGGAGAGGGCAGACAGACTACTAGAGATCCGATTTGGTTTTCAGAGCGCGGAGTGTCGACGTGTTTCTGGAACAGACCAGATGGTCCTGAGTAGGTCTGTCATAACATCATTAGCTTTATCAAGCCAGGGTAGAAAGGTTTAACCTACGTTCAATTTGTAAAGCTCGGCTTTGATCTTGCGGAATTGTAGTATATTGTCGCCTTCGCCACTGATAGTAGGAAGAAGAACTTGTTCGATATTCTCAAGGAGCCCAAAGTCAGCTGGGTGAAAGCTGGTTGCGAATTGCTCCGGATCGATCTTGCCAGCTTTGCGGTACTCCGGATCGATAACATCCTTCTCGCCCAGTCCAAAGCTGGCCGGGTCACAGCTTGTGACCAGTTCTCGAAGCAGCTGAGGGGCGGATTCTGGAGCAGAGCCATCAAGGGGAAGCACCAGCTTGCGTGCAGTTGCGTTGTGACCAAGTGACCAGAAGATCTTGACTGGGGAAGAGGTCGCCTTCGTCCCTGGGGTGTTTGGGTTATTCACGTCGACAGGGATAGTACCACCACAAGCAAAACAGCCATTCGCCTCTTCGCTGTCGATAGAGTCTTTCAACTGACGACAATACTCCGTCAGAGCAGCTTGGCGGTCCGTCACAGAGTCTGACTGGCTTCCTTGTCCTCTTGTGCTGCGTTCCTTGGCCTGTTTCTCCATGAGTATTTCAAAAGTCGACACGGGAATGGTCTGTGGAGTGTCTTCTTTTTCGAATTCATTGCTCGTCGCATGACCGTAGCGGCGTTCATCACGCCATATTCTCTCCCATTTCACCGCCAGCCTTTGTTTCAAATCCGTGTTTTCTAAAACAGGGACATCGCTGGTCAATTCCCCAGGCAGCAAGCGATCCATGTTCCCACGTAGCTCCGTTTTCAAGGCTTCCAATCCTCTGCCCGCAAGCTTTTCGAGATCCGGAAGCCTTCCGCATATCTCAAGTGACTGATCTCTCCCAAGCTTCAGGAGGCCGGCAAGGAATATATCCAGGCAGGCGTCAAACTTGCATTCCTGGTTGACCAAGTTAGTATTGTGTTCAATATACAGCGGCTATGTCTAGTTCAGCGATGAGACGTGCCTTTATCAAGATACTATTGGCTTCATCTTCCAGCTCTGTCATAGTACGGAGGAACTTTGGCGGGGTCTTCTGTCGCCGAGCTGGACGAATACAGTAGTCATAGTCTCCAGAACCTCTGTCTTCCATGTTTGAGGTCTGCTCGCTTTCACTCGTGATGAAATGGAATCGGCTAAGGGGGTTTGATATTTTATCGATAGATAAAGTTGTAGCGGAGGGGAAAGATAAAGGAACGAGGAATGATGATTTTATAGATCATAATGAGACCAGGCAGCGCCGATCACCTGACCTCTGCGACGGTGGTTGTGCCTGGCTAGACAGGCAGCCTTCTAGGCACCCGTGGCTCTGGCCGGGTGTACCTGTCATTCTTACGCAGGAAAGTGGATAAAATAAGGATTCAGCGTCTCCGATATCCTCCACTGATCTACCCGTGGAAGATATCGATGTGGAAGCGGGATGGGGATACGATAATGCTAATACAGGTAGAATTCAGCCCAGGTCACTTAGTCCCAAAGTCTGTAGAGAGCAGCGCAGAGAGCAAACAGAGCAAACAGCCCAAATGAAACAAATGAAACAAACTACGCTTTGCTTCGGCTGAGCGTCCTTCATCTTGACATGCTCATGGCTAACTTCCTGGGTCCGCATGGAATGCTTGTAGGACTCGCTATGGATTGTGATATTGGTGTTCTCTTCCTACCCAAAATCGACGAGTTAGTCGAACTACACCAACCTCAAGATCCCTAAGTCAATGTAAGCTTGAATGAAATCTCAACCCATGTTGTCCAGTCCATACAACGCATCTAGGTCTGTGCGGCTACATAATGGCATTCGCGTCTCATTCTCCAGGGGAGTAATCGAGGAATAAACAGACCCCCCTTCGCTGCTGGCACAGTCCCACGTGACCATCCCCGCTTTGTCATCTGCTGGTCTTGGCGGTTCAGTACTGCGCCCATCCCTGGGTCACTACAGGATTGTATATACAATCAATTTCTTGATCATAGCGATCAAATTCCTGTATTATGAAGGAACTCAATAACATAGGTACCTATATGCTTTAGTCCTGACTTCCTGTCATTTTGCAAATGGGGCTGCAAATCCGGTACGTACACAGGGTTTCGCGCCTTAAGCGCTAGACCACGGGCTACAGATCACACGCAGCTCAAAATGAAGCTTTTACAGAGCGCAAACATTACGCAGCGCAGGCGCAGTGCCGAACTGCCAAGACCGGCACATGACTAAGTGGATCTGGTCACGTGGGATGTGCCAAGAGCGAGGGGGTGCAGTCCTCCTAGGAAGCCACGAAAGGGATGCTTGTCTGCCTTGACAAACTCTGATGTTTTCTTCCTCTATAATCCAGATGGCATTTGTCTGTGAGGCCCGTCTTTCTCCGTCGTTGCCTTTCCTTGTTCCTTAGCAGGTTGTTGAATGGATTCTCCTCCTGGTGGCCACTGGCCTGGCGCATCCTGATGGTCAGGAGCAGATTCCCCCACGGATTAGAAATGGATGTCGTGGTAGAGGCCATGCTCCTTTCTCTCACTCGTTATCTTGATGTTTGAAACCTGTTGACTGGGGAGTTTATATGCATTTCTCAGGGAACATTGTCAGGTCACTTTATCTTATAATCGAATTTATGTATAAGTAGATGAATCTTTTGATTGCTGTAAATGCACTTTTAATCTATCGTCAATACAACGATTGAGGGAGAAAATGTATTTATCACTGGTCTTGTTTCATCATACCAATATTTACGGAGAGCTTTGGGTCTTTAGAGGAAAGAAATGGAATGTAAATAATAAATTCGAGCAAAAAAAGGCCAATGCAGGACCAACGACGCCTCAATAACGAAAAACAGAAGAAACAGAAGTACCCTTCTGGATAAAGACAAAAAGCCATCGTTCTGGAAAATGTTGGTCTTCAGACAAACTCCCCCTAACTCCTGCGAGGCCAAGCCCGTTCACAGCCGCCCATAGAAGGAACATTTCTTCGTGCGACAATTTTCCAACTCCGGGAGTAACAAGAAAAACACGGGGGGTGGAAGAATTGAAGTTATATGCCAGGTGAGTATCTGGCACATCAAAATAATTAGTTCCGGTCAAATCTACCCATTGATGTCGGAGATAGTTCAAGAGGGTAATCCTGTAAATATGATATAATCTTCCGACGGTGTCCTCGATCTCAACCGCCGCACCGTTGCAAAAAGGGTGGACAACGGGGTAGACAGCCGCCGTTTCCATTTGATCAGCCTCTCATCGTCCCAGATGGCAAATCCCCATTTCCAGTGTTCCTGTCCCCGAAATCCCACATAATAGAACAAGGATATCCGCGGCTCCATAAACCAAAGCCGCTCACATGCGATATTCGGTCTGTCAGTAGGTGACAGAGTTGTCCACAAGCTTTCGGTCTCTTTGAAGTCATCAGCAGATTCGAATCCGGGATACAGCAAGGGATATATCTCAGTTCTATATAATAGCGGATCCGTCAACCCAGTGAAATCGAAAGCAGTGAACCTTGAATGAATCGAAATTAAATCTCGGCGGTGCAGAAAGCACGGCTGGCGAATAAACTTGTAAAAGAACATTGGGCCCATGGTGGTCAAGCCAATCAGGTTATGATCCTGGTTGAGAGAGATATCGTCGCTCTCTAGCATAGAACAGTTCGTTGGAAGAGGCTCAATCTGGTACTCTTCCTCAAAAAAGCCCATTAGCATAGATTTGAATTGGGCAAAGTAGTCAGCGACCTCTTTATATGGTTGCTTGTATCGTTCGTAGATGTATTGCCACACACATCCATACTCTTGAAACTCCCATGGTGCCATGGCGCTGATGAATAACCGCCAGACCTCTGGAGGTTCAAAGGTTTTCTCCTCCCAGGCATTATATCTCCTCGAGGGTGGGTGTTTCTGGCCCGGGTAGAACTCCCTAGGGCCGAAGATGTTGGCATATATCTGAACTCGATATAGGCCCCTGAGAAAGCGAGTCTTCTCAGTACGAGATAGACTTATCGGCAAGACGTCATTGTTCCACCTTTCTGGATTGATCCACACTGGGCGATGCACAGCGTTGCAAAAGTCGTTAAGACAGAATTTCATGATCTTATGTAGATTGATGAGTCGGATAATCTCATCAAGATTAACTGGCTTATCAGGAAGGTTCTTCGCCGATGGTAGGTTCAATTGACGAATTTCCTTATGTCGACGCCACTGATCCAGAAGCGCATAAATCTTTTCCTTGTTATCTCGTCTATCCGCATACAAGCCTCTGGAGCGAAGAGCCACGATTGCGTCCACAATTTCCATATCGTAATACTCTACACAGAGTAGTTGGAAAAGAGCCTGTTTTCTGACTTTTCGATACGCAGCGTGGTAAGCCGGGGAAGCGTGAACTAATGCCTTGAGCGCCTCTAAATCAGGGCAGCAAAGCAAGATAGCTATGTGCAGTTCCACTGGAAGATCATCTTCGAGTCGGCAATTTGTCTGACTCTTGGCATGAGGTTCAGTGGCAGGGTTCAAGCTAGTCATTGCTATGGAAATGGTTATCTTCTTGTTGAGTGAGAATAGTCAAGGTGCACAGAGCTTGCTGTTAAACTACTCACCCAGCCAGCATGCCCGGAAGACTGCATTTATATAGCAATTCTTTGTTTTTTAATTAAAAGCGACCGTTGGTCATTTTCCATTTCACGTCATGAAATTGCCGTAATTCTCATGTAGTGCAAGAAAGTTATGGTCTGTTCCACTCCACATTGAGGAAGTATCACGCTACCATAACGAAGACAAAGGATATCACGTTGACTTCCATTAGTTCTTGCATATTGAACAAACCAGCATGTCCACCGTTCTATTACAGTATATCTCAGATTTCTTTGGAACTGTGCACTCACACGAAGCTTTCGATCAACTCAGTGACTCAAATTATAGGGAGCTCAATCGAGGAGGAAACACTCCGAATCAATCCAATCATGCCTTGCAGAGCTATCAAAAGCTCACCGTTAGTCCACCGTGCTTGGATGAGATACCACATTCAATTGCTATTGTCTTGCTCACTTGTTCTTGCCCTTGCCATAACTTCTTTGCTTTGCTTGTCATGCATTTTTCTGCGTCACGCATGATGTTACTGACCCTTCATTATATAATCGCACCAGTGCCCCCTGCTACGTCTCTCCTTTACATCTCTCGCAAAACCGCTCTCCCTGATACGGTCTTAGACTGACAATCCCACAAATTCGTCCAACGAACGAGACCACCTGACAGTTTCGAATATCTTCGCAACGAGGTGGAGTGCGGTGAGCTACTCCGGCTTTGAACCTGGCGATACAGTAGCTGCCATCGGGGCCGGCCCCATCGACCTGCTTGCTGCATACTCTGCTCTCCTTCGCGGTGTGTCACACGCCTACTTGGTCGACCACTGTGCTCGACCCGGAAATCAGCCACTCAAACAACTCAGAAACTGGTTTCCACGCTCCTTCGCTATCGCCTTCTCCTAAAGCGACGGAATGGAGGACTACGAACAAACTTGGACCTCCGAGGTTGAAAGGGAGTGGAGGGCCTACCAGGGCCTTGTAAAAGCCTACAGAAGAGCCGCATCACGGTTTCGCTCTCTGAACTACGAAGTGAATCTTCGAAAATGGAACAAGAGTCAGATGGATAGATGCATTCGGTTCGCTCAAGATGCTATAAACAAAGCGACTGAGTAAGTCATATCCACCAGAGTGTTTTAGTGCCTGGGTAACAAGGCTGTGCTGACTGCGTTTAATTAGTGAAATGAATGCACGGAGGGATTTCCTTGCTAAATACCCCTCTGGGTATCATTCATATAAATCTAAGTTGAATCATACTGAGCATATCGAGAACTTACGAAGGGCAGTGGACAATTATCAAACGAGCATGACTGAGATTGAGGCAGCAAAACGCTTCTGTCAAACCTGATCTTAATACGGTGTTCGGATTTCTTGTTGAATTCTTTAACCATTTATCTAGTCGAGTTATTATGATCCTTTTAAAAAAGATGTTTGCATTTATTGTTCTATTTTTTCTGTTTCTAGATTGAACATACTGTACGTTTCTGGATCTCTTCTATTTGTATTGGAGGCGCAAAATTGTCCACAAAATGAATGAAAAGAGCCTCTCACGGGGTTGGAAATCCTCATTATTTCCATGATAGCGAGTCATAGCGCTCTTACAGTGGACTTTTAGACAGGGCGTAGTGTTAGGCTTTGAGTGATACGCACCCATCTGGAAACCCCGTTGTTCGATTAATCCGGGCAACGTACAGACAGTGCATTAAGCATCCTTTTACTCGTCCAGATCAAAGCACAAAAGATAGCGAGAGTAACAGAGAGGAATAGATATCCGCCTAAGAGACCGTGTCAATAAGTTAAGAGATCTGGGAGCGCAGTAGATTCAGGATGCATCTTGCTGTCAACGCCTCTACGTCCTGATAATCAACTCTCAGGTGAAAAAGCGAGTAGCGACTTCCCAAGAAGTATCATTAAGATTCGCTATCTCATGAATTAGAATAAGTACGCGATAGATGTGCGAGTGCCATTTGATAGAGTATCCCTAGGCTACGAAGAGCCTGCTGGCTTCTTCTTTTTTTTTTTTTTTTTTTTTTCTTTTTCTTTGGGGCGGGAGGGCGCAAGCCAAATCATCATCCACGTTGCCCCAGTTCATCAGTGCATCGGTCAAAGAAAACAACCGCACAAGTATCACAAAGAAAACATCCCTTCCCCGCGATAGATTCCATTGCCATCTTCTTCCTTCCTTCTTTCATTCTTTCAGAATCTATCCCCCGCCAGCGACTGCTTCATTGATTCATTCCTACCAACCCGCTCCATCCCCAAAAATCGAACGCCGCAGATTCCCACTCCCTCCTCAAGCCTTCAAATCCAACTTCTCCTTCCTCCCCCACAACTCCAGCCAGTCCGTGATAGTCGCGCCTGATCGATTCATCTCCTCCATGCACATTGACCGGACCGCGTCCCCACGGATAACGCGCAAAGCGTTGCGTATATTGCGCGCCGACGCGGACTCAAGAGCTCTCACGACCCACTGGCCCTCCGGGACGTCAAGGCCCAGCACGATAGGGTAAGTCAGTTCGCGGTTCCGCAAGTCCTCGGCAAGCGAGCCTTTGAGTTTGGCGTACTCCGACGAGTAGAGGTTCTTGCTATCGTTTTGGAGTTGGGAATGCCATCTGGATGGGCAGATATTCTCGGATGTTAGTGCGTGAGTTAGGGTCTGGTTGGGAACTGCGCGGAAGGTAACATACGCAACCAGGGTCAAGGTCGCGTCCATCGACTGATTCTCCAGCACCAGATGTCCAAGCAGTCGAAACAGCGAGCCCGTTTTCAGCGACGCCATGTGCCGATACGCATTCACACGATCCACCGCATCGACGGGAAGCCCTGCCAGTCCGTCGCGCCGCCATACCAGCGACAGGTCTTGTCCTTCGAGAATGTCTTCGAGATCCTGCATTAGCCAGGGCGCGAGGCCGGGAAAGTCATGCGTCACTTTGTTCAGGATCTGCGTGACGCGGTAGTATGCGCGGTTGGCGGTCTCCGAGGGACCGTAGATCTTATGTGCGGCGGGTTGGCCTTTGCGGAGGTCGCTGCCGTCGGAGATCTACATTTGGTGGTGGCTCTGTTAGGGCATCGTGTTCGTTTTCCAGCCAAGGTGGGAGGGCTGCGAAGGGGAGAATGGAATGAGGGACACACATCATCAACCAGCATGAGGCACAGGTGGATCGTGTCCATGGTCTCCAAGACCATCGTGTACTTAGCTGGGTCGTTGGTCTTCAGCGAGGCTGATAGTTTGTGCACGAAGGGAGCCCAGTGATGTTTCCCGTAGATCTGGCGAAGATACGCATACGGACATTCATGCGAGGTGATGCTCTCTGGATTCTTCAGCCCGATCAACTGGGCTTTTTTGGACAGCCATCGCGGCGGAGGAATATGATCGACCAAGACACTGATGAGGAGAGCTGGTAGAACCAGACCCACAATGGGCGTGAGGATTCTGACAACGGTGTCGAGCATGATTCTGAGGGAATAGTACCCTGTTTCTCAGATGGCCAAGGTAGTAGATGATCACTCGGTATCAGTAGAGGCGAGCCTTGCTTGGGCGGAATGAGAAAAACAGTTCTTAGAAAATAACCCAACACGGAGCTTTAACTCGTTAAATCATTTGCCAGTAGAGCCGGTAGAAGTCATGATCTGTTTGCCGGGCCTCGTAAACAGAGACCAAAAAGTGCCACAATCGGCCATGGCAGCTAGCTAACCAAGCCCTTGCTTTACAACATCCCTGAGGTTCAGCTCTGCTGATGCGATCATCGGCTCTCTGAGAAAACAACTCAGTAGAAGTTCGAGATCCCTGGTCTATAGTGGACATTCATCTAGGCGTAAGCACAGAAAGCTATGGAAATCGTGCGTGGGATCAAAATTTGTGAAACAGCGATCAGTTGGTGGAGATATGCATTGACCATGTCGCAGTTCTTTCCTTTTCATCCTGCAGCTCACTTTCAAAATCGTCCACGAGGTGCTCCATTGTCCGATAAAGGGAAGATAAATGTGGAAAGGTGGATGATCCGATCGGTTGAATACGTGGGGCATGAGGTCAATTGTTGTTGAATCCTATGCCATCGATGACACCATCTCGCTCGACTGGCCGATAAAGTACGATTATCCTCCGACGAAAGCCTTTTACTATCTTCCATGGCCCATGGGGGAGTCTTGGCTGGCCGGTCAGATACGAGCGTGTTCAGCAGAAGGGTCGTTTAGCGAACATGGGAAAGGCTAGGCTCGGTTCCGAGAGGTCCCAGATGTCACGTATCAGAACCACTATACTGGAATCCTGGGGACTGGGGATATGCACTCTGCAGATTCAAGAATCGTATTGTTCCTCAACTTCCAGGGCCGGTTCTTAATTTGGAACTCAACTACTCTCGACATTCGTCATTCGATCCTGGAACATCTTTCTACTGGGATTGCGCTCGCGTGAACAAAGACATATGTTACCAAGTACGGGGGTTATCCTTGATGGCTTAAACAAGGACATTGTGGACAATAACCCGATAAGTCCGGGGCTAGGGATAACTCTTGTCAGTGTTAACGCATGTCTCTACGTCCTCACTAGACAAGTAGCTGACAACTCATACATTTCTCCAGAATAATGGTACAAAAGCCCTGGGGAGATGTTGTCTGACCCGCCTCTCGTTTGCAAACTGAGTTATGAGTCAAGTGGACGGTCAGGTTGATTTCCTCGTATAAATGACGTTCGTAATTCAGCCGAACTTAGTGAAACGCACATTATGGCCAGTTTCAGAGGCCCAGCTTGTCTCGTATGAAACGAGATGGCGGCTGGGGTACAGGTTGAAGGAGCGATGGTGTCATCAGCTGCGTTGAAGCCCTTGAACTTCATTCACGACAGGGATTCTATATGCGCCGCGCCGGTAAGCCAGTAAGTAAGCAACTCTCCCTAAGTGTTAGCCTATCTCCCAGGTTTCAGACACATTTTCATACGACTCCCCGGCTCATTATATTCAGGACCGAAGATAGTGCCATGTCGAAGGAGTTCACGGTGATCTTTGTGAGCGCGTCAGTTGCTGTTCTGACGCTAGCTCATTGTCTCGAGCGAGCGAAGACCACACACATCGTTTTTAGAGCAGTTCTGCGATCTAGCGCTCCATATCAATACTTCTATGGGGATTCTTCTCAACGTAGGCCGTATCAACAATCAGTTTACGATCGTGCAGAACAGCTGGAGACGACCAACATCCACTCTTTTGACCCATATTCAAAGGGAACTGCGCATCCGAGATAAATCAATAAAAGATTAGATACCTGCTTGAGCGATAGCTTCAATGCGCTTTCCATTTGGACTTCCTGGAGTCACTTCTCGGGGTCGTTGAAGTCGATTTAGATTCCCGGTGGCGTTCCTAGACAGATAGAAGGTGCTCAAAATCTTCTACTGAGGTTCTTCCGACCTAGCAGAATCCGGTTTCTCGATCGAGTGATTGCCTTTAGAACACTGGGGGTAAAGCCACGGTGACACTTGAGGATGAAGAGATATCCCATGGCCATCTGGTTATCGTAGCCGATAGGATCCATGGACGAGTTCGTTGAAGGAACTGATGCGCCGCGAACAGAAACAGTCCGGGGATAGTCACGGTGCGTGATGAGAACTGTGAGCTAGGCAGGAACTATATCTGACATCTCCTCAATACTAAACCTACATCGCTTCGCCATGTACGATAGTGGAACGCTATAACTTCCGCGCGCCGCTACAGACAACACCCCACGTGATCAAATTGCTTAGTCAGTCCCCGGTGCCGGCCCTGCGCGCGGACCACCACGGCGCTATGCAGTATTTAGCCCATGTAAAGGTCTCATTTTCAGTATCGAAGGGTCCGAGGCCTAATAGTTAAGCCTTTAGTCCTGCGTATTTACGGTCAGTTGGTAGTGGGAAGAGAATATTCAATTTCTGGGATTCAATGTAAGAAGGTAGTGTGTAGTCTACTCTCCTATATGAGCCAAATAGACTAACATGGGATCCCTACGGGATTCTGCCATCCAACCTGCCATATATAGTGCCATACAAACTTGGGGCGAGCTCACCCGCTGCGAATCCAACAGTGTCACCGGTGACAGTAACGTAACGGTGCAGGTGGTGACTGCCTTTATTAAGGCTTCACCTTTAGACAAACCTGATAGCGCGCGAATCGCCCATCATGGTAATTCTAAAACAGCATGTTCTAAACAGATGGTATGATGAATGGGTGACGTTGATCTGGATGGTTCCTACAAGTTTCTCTCCCATTTCCCTTTATCCTTCAAGTCTTTTCTTGTTCTTTTATTACTTCCTAGTTTCTATCTTATAAAGAATATGATCAGTAGCTTTCCAGTATTCATAACACTGAACCCTTGGTATGGAGCTAATATGTTTGTCAAAGAGGTTGCAGGTCTTAACGACATTCTCAATTAACTTTCAGGCAGGAGTTACCTCTCCCAGCTGCCAACCAACGAGCAGATTAAGGATAATCCCTGACTGATATTCACTACTTGTGTCTTGATTTCTATATGTGCCTCGGTAGCGTAAATAATTGTGGAGGAAGCATAAGAAGATAGAACAAAAGTAGCATTAGGAATATTTGGTTCCGGCTGTGGGCGTTTAACGTTAGAAGACCTACAATGCTGGAATATAATTGATTGGTTAATCTTTACTCTGTTGGTCAGATTACAAGAATCATTAGGTTTATCTCTAGAGGTACATGCCCCTTTAGAGGTAATATCATGGAAAGAGGTGCAGTGTGGTCCGTGAAAAAACCCGTCGTTCACCCCCAGAAATGACCTCATTCCTACAGATTCAACGGGACATATACGTACTGAACACGCGACCCATACTTCCTCACCAATTCCGATAAACTCAAGATCCAAGCTCCTGCCAGACCCAAACATCCCTGTCAGCAGGGATCTGTCTTAGGTGAGTTGCCGGTCGATTTACAAATCGCAGATTCGAGAGTCGGCACGGATCAAAGACAGCGCGGATATGCAAGTAAGACGAGGACAGACTCGGGTTAGTATTTGATTTGTTACCTTCAACTGTGGTGTGTTGTACGGAGTTCCTCGTATCGCTTTATTCTGGTATGACGGAATAGAATGTAGGTCGTGATCGTGTCCGGGAAATAGATGACTTTACGGTCCTTGTCCTGTCTTGTCCTGATATCATATTCCATGATATACTTGGGCCAGGAAGAGCCAAGTATGATGGTCTCAGATGGATTTGATGTTGACAAAGTCGAGTATCCTTTCGTTGGTCAGTAATGCCAAGAATGCTAATGGATATTTCTATCAAGGTCCCCTTGTCAAGAGAACTAAGTATCCAGCCATGACATCCCAGTCAACTATCGAGCAAAAATTCACTCCTGACCCTGCTATATACCTTTCTTAGGGCTGTCTAAGACAGCCCTAACATGACTTCGAACGACACCACGAGCCAGATCAGGTTAAGTCAGGTCAGATCAGCAACGTGCATCGATCCCTGCAACCCTATTTTTCTCTCCTCATTCTCCTACCTCGCTTGCTGACTGACGAGACATGACATACCGCATGGGTAACAGCTGAGGTTAACTTTCTCCTTCCCCAAGTCAGAAAACACATGTTCATCGATAACCAACCCTACTCGAACACGAACTCACAGACCTTTTTCAAATCGCCCTATTAGATCTTCTCCGGACTTCGTCACTGTCCCTGTTCACAGCATAGTCATATGAGAAAGCCAGCTCGTGGGCTCTGTAGGGAGGGCTGGCTTTGAGTTTTAAGATCCCAGCCTTTTCCGTCGAGGTCTGTGGTGTGTCTTTACAGGTCTATCAATTCGGTATTGTAAGTATACGTATACGAGGGATATTTTCCCTTTTCTCAGCTCGGTTTCTTTGCCGTTTTCGAGTTTCTGTTGTTGCTTCGACTCGCGAGCTGTGTGTGTCCTGTTCGGAGACTTGATTGGTAGTGTTCTTGGTGGGTTTACGACCAGCTAGAAGATTAAATGATAAGCACGAATCCAGACAAGTTTTGATCGTTGGGCAGATGGTGATTAAGATAGAAGGCGTAACTCGGAGGATGTGGGAACTGGCTGTGTGTTACTTTAAGCTCCTTCGATCGTTCGGTATCTAGTATATTGTAGGATAGGTTGACAGTGCAATTCTATAAAATCAACAGATCTTTCCTCCTGTCCAGTTATTTCTCGTAAGTCTCGTACGGTCGTGCACCAACTGGGCCGGATCAGAATTCTAATATAACAAGGTAGCTCATCTCAACCGTCTTCAACAAAACCTAACATATCTCTCTACTCATTCTAACTCTACTATAAAAATCCTATAGTAAACGCCAACGAGAACAACACATACTGACAAATAAACCAAGCTATATATTCCAGCTATGCTCGCATTCATGGCTGAAGGAGCCCTACGCATGATTCACGAATACCCGATGCCGATATTCAGCGGACCAGGGGCATCTCCGACGATTCGATATCGGCTTCCTGAGATAGGAGAATTTTCAATCCCAAGTCAGAATCATATCCAGCGTCAAGATAGTCAAGGGCAGAGTGATGTAGGAATGTGTTTCACGAACGGGAATGCCGGAAACGATGATGAAGCCAAAGAAACGCCAGAGGAAATCACAGCGAGGTATGAAAAGGTCAGTCTGCACTTTTCTCTCTCGACAGGATCCGGTTTATTAGCCCATAACAAGACCATCGAACCAACTACTGTCCTGAACAGATCATCCGAGGACCCCTCGACTACCTCCTCTCCATCCCCGGCAAAGACGTCCGCGGACGTCTCATCTCGGCCTTCAACGAATGGCTTCATCTCCCAGCCGAGAAACTCGACATCGTCAAGGAAATCATCGAGCTCTTACACACTGCTTCTCTCTTGTACTTCCCTCCCTCCCATATAACCATACAACCAAACACCCTCCAACTAACCCGTAACCTCCCTCCCAGAATCGACGACATCCAAGACGGCTCCCGTCTCCGCCGCGGCCACCCCGTGGCGCACCACATCTTCGGCGTCCCGCAGACGATCAACGCAGCAAACCACGCGTATTTCCTCGCCCAGGAGAAGCTCAAAGACCTCGAGGACCCAACCGCCGCATTCTCCCTCTTCACGCGGGAACTCCTGAACCTGCACCGCGGCCAGGGCATGGATCTGTACTGGCGCGACGCGCTCGTGTGTCCCTCGGAGGAGGAATACATGCAGATGGTGGCGTATAAGACGGGGGGGTTGTTTGGGTTGGCGGTGGGGTTGTTGCAGGTGGGTGTTGATGTTGATGTGTATGTCCCATCTTACCTAACCTAGCCCTAACTATGCCTGCCACCAACCCCCGAAAGCTAACACCTCAACAAAAAAACATCCAGAGACTTCACCCCCCTAACAACCCACCTGGGCACAATCTTCCAAATCCGCGACGACTACCTAAACCTGCAAAGCGGGCTCTACGCCACAAAAAAAGGGTCCATGGAAGACCTCACCGAAGGCAAGTTCTCCTTCCCGATAATCCACAGCATCCGCGCACGGCCCGACAACACGACGCTAGTCAGCATCCTCAAGCAGCGCAGCGAGGACGAGGCGCTGAAGGCATATGCGGTGCGGTATATGGAGACGACGGGGTCGTTTGGGTACTGTCGTGAGAAATTGGCGGGGTTGATGCGCGAGGCGAGGAGGGTGGTGGGGGAGTTGGAGGAGAGGCTGGGGCCGTGTCCGGGTTTGCTTGAGATTTTGGATTTGTTGGAGGTGCCGAGGGTTGAGGGGGATGGAGGAGAGAAGGATGATGGGTCGGTGTGAGGCGGTTGGGAGTGATCTTTTGCGTTTCTCCGTTGTCCTGGTCAAGGTTGATGCTTGGCTTGTTTATGGGTGTTATAGGCGTTTATAGGTTATTCGAATGCTCGTCTACCTCGGCTCATTGGGTTCAACTTCGTCCTCCTAATCAAGTTTACTACATTAAGCATGACCGCTGTCTTGTCATTCAAATGGAAATAATATTCATAGCAATAGTTATCATATACAGGCAGTCGTCGAATCAAGAAGTAGCAAATCGCTCTGTAATTCAACGCCAGTTCGCCCGTCCTCGTATGCATCACACATGTACAAAAGAGACCGCTGATATCTTGAAAACGGTCCATACATAAAGTCTTTCAATCATCACGTAAAGAATAACATAAGAAAATGACCCTCCTCTTC
The DNA here is from genome assembly GCA_004849945.1 of Aspergillus ochraceus. Lineage (NCBI taxonomy): Eukaryota > Fungi > Ascomycota > Eurotiomycetes > Eurotiales > Aspergillaceae > Aspergillus > Aspergillus ochraceus. Next base: position 3,326,985 of record SSOS01000005.1, on the reverse strand, counting down.
ATCTCTTCATCTTTTTCTTTGGCTCTTTTCCTGGAAACCTCGTATCTTACTCGGCTGGCTCGTTTCCTTGTGCACCATCATCAATAATCATCTCCACATCCTTGACAGGATGGAGAAGCATTGGTGGAAGACACATTCTTCCCTCCCCGGCGAGTTCTTCTTGCTCGCCTCCATCATTATTGACCTTATAACCCAACCAACGCCTCCAGAGGTTTGGAGAGAACCCCGCGGAGTAAAACCATGTAGTTCCTTTAAAGTTATGCTCCCGGTCCCCGAAAACCGACGTGCGAGCACCGCCCGACGCCCCGTTCCGACCAGCGTTGAACACGGCTTCGAGATACTGGGTGGGCCACTGGCGGTCGATATACACCGAGTGTGGGACGAACACGGCCTTGTACCCATGGTGTAGAGCCGTCGTGGCAGGCCACATCTCCGAAAACATGGTGTGACGCTTGATGCTCGTCTCCTTATGCATCGTATGCAGCAACTTCCGAGACAGCCTAGACGCAGTGATTATGGCCGTACGACGTGGCGGCATCCCATTCTCGCGGTTGTATCCAGTCACGTCGTCCCGAAGAAGCCAGGTCGTACTCTCGGGGTCGTAAAGCGGGTTGAACACAACCAAGTCGGCTTCCTCCCCAACGCCCCACTCGTATCGATCCTTGTCGACGGTGGTCGGGGGAATTCCGTCCCCGTCCATCTCGAAAATATCGCGCTCGTCAGGTCGCTCGGGACCCCAGATGGGTCGATCGCCCTGTTGGTGAGAGGCTTTCATATCGCCGGGGTTCTGACCGGGCTTGGCGATGCTCCACATATTGTTCGGGCTGTTGGTGCCAATTTCGGTCTGCACCCGAACCATTTGCCGGAAGTCCTCCCAGGTGCCATGTACGGAGGGAACATAGAAGCGGGCGTTTCTCTCCCAGAGACCCTTGCGTGGTTGCTCGCGCGCCCAGCTGATGACCTTGTCGAAAAGGTGGTACCAGTGGCCTGTGTATCGAGTATCCATCTCCCAATTCCAGTAAAAGTCATACTCGGGATGCTGGTAGGCAAAGTACTGCAGGGGCATGTAGGTGCTGCGGTAGACGCCATGTACAGGCAGCCCGCGGGTCATCGATTCCTCCAAACCGGGGTAGATGAGGGCCATCTGGCGCTCCGACCAGAGGGTCGCTAATCCCCGAAATTCCTGCGGAAGCGCGTCTTTCAGAACGCGCTCATATATCTCATCATCGGCCCAGATCTGCAAGTTTTCATCCTTGACATGGATCAGAAAGTGCACGGTATACTCTCCGCCAGAGAGCAGGGCGAGCTCTGATACCAGAGACCGCATGTACATCACATCTTCGGGGGTATATTGATAATCATGCCAGGTTCGAATCACAACAGCTGTTCGAGGCAAGCCAGTCTTCTTGTTTTGGGATTCCTCGCTATCCGCCGCCGTAGAGTTACTGTCGCTCTCCTTTGGCGCCCCAACCGGCATAGTGAGGAAACGCTCGGCACGCGGGTCCGGTAGGCTACGGAATCGATGACTGTTGGCAGCTTGACAACGGTCTTGGGCCGTAGCCCAGTCAACTCGGCGAAAGTCGACAGGCGGGAAATCATCCCAGACACGCTCGGATCCTTCGCGATGACCCTCCAAACCAGCTCCAGTGCCGCCTTTGCGGACACTGTAGCCCAGGCCATATGGGCCGAGGCGACCAAAGCGATCGAAGCAAACATCATCCTGGATCCCAAGCATTTCATTCGATCCCATGGCAGCATCCGGGAACCCGCGAGGTACGCCGGGGTAGTGTTGAACCAGCGGAATGCGCATTGTGCTGTCGGCATCCAAAAAGCAGTCGTGCTTCTCACCATACCTCGCGATGTATTCCGCTGAGTGGTAGTCGGGATAAGGATTGAAGACCAAGCTGGAAAGTGTGGAAACGGTTTCATCCCGGGCTTGGACGGCAGTCCCATTCGTGTCAGCACTCACAGCTGCGGCTAATTCCTCCATATTGTTGCTGGGAAACTCGGGAACATCGTCGTTGCGAGAGACCAGAGTCTTAAGACCACCGTGGTATCGCTTCAAGAAGGGAAAGCTCTCCCATTGAGGGGGTTTCGAAACCGGTTTGGGTATTTCTAGGTCGGCTTGTTTGGCGGATGCTGAGAGAGAAAATCGGAAAAGGGTGATGACAAATAGGACCAGGGCTCCAAACAGCGCCAGACAGAGCCATCTCATAATACGATTGGGAACTCGATAGAAGCCGGCGCCAACTCGAGTGCGCCTTAGTGTGGCGCCTCCCAGCATGGGGCGATATGAAGCGGCTGTGGAGGCGGTGCCAGATGAAGAAGCGATCGAGTCATCGCCACTGTCCGAGTCGAACGAGCTGCGGCTATCTTGGCGATAGTGACGACTATAGCGCGATGGCTGCTTTTCGACATCTACCCTGGGATCGCTGCCATCGTAGGTCGAGTACCTTCTCTTCTGTCCCTTCATGTTTGTGATCTAGAAGGTGAGCATCGAAAGGTAGACAGAACTAGGTTCGTTGAGAGTGTTCAACGTGAAGACATCGATGTTCAAGAATGCGCGGTCGATAGTCGCTCACACCTCGGGGTGGATATTGGAAGTTGAGAGTCCTGCTGGAATGCGCGAGGAATTCGAGATCAATCACCCGAGACTCCGCAGGAAACGTGCTTCCGATCGATCTGCGGAATGCAAGAAAACGATGGGAGGTGGATCCGGAATGAAGGGAACAAGAGATAAAATATGTGCCCACGACGATGTTCAATGCTCCTTCAAAGTCTCGATCAAGAAGGCTGGCCCGTGAACAGCGACTCAAGTGGACTGGCCGATGAGACGGTGATAACGGAGGCGAAATCAACACAGCCGTGGCCCCAGCAACTATCGGTAGTATATCCCCAGGCGTTGCCCAAGAGATAGCCTGCGCTACGCGTTAGGGCGGGCCAGGCCGTCTTGGCAGACTGACCGGAGATACTATATGGCGAGTCAGGATGATCGAGAGATTAGGATAACAACTTGAGTGATTCAGTGGCAGACAGCAGACAGCAGACAGCAGACACCGTAGTGATCAAGATGAGAGGTTAGAAGAAAGACGAATGTCGGTACTTCGTGGGAAGGAAGTCCTCCCAGATGGCCTATTCAGGTCAAGCGTGCTCGAGGGTGTCCGATGCGGATTAGCGCCAGGTCAGAGGACGCTAACCGATTCGGATGGCGTTTGACCGGTTTGATCGGTTTGACAGGTTTACAGGTAGATATCAGCTGGAAACAATTCTGTAGGTTCTGTTCAATTGCTACAAAGGGGATACACAAGATATATTCCAGCAGCCCGCTTTCCAGTCTGGCTATGTGTCCAGTCTAACGATGTTTTCTCCAACTTGTGGGAGGCTATTACATCTCCAGCGACACTCCCGATGAACACTCCCATCTTCCTCTGTCGGGAGAGTGAATCAGATAACTATTCATTCAGTAAAAGAAAACAGGATACATCAGATGCCGCACCTCCGCCATCCCAAAAGCGGCAACTAACTACATCATTGGTCCCGGTGGAGTCCCGCCATGGAAGCCGTTCGCCGCGCCCCACTACTTAATAGTTACATTCCTGTGATCCGGATGATTCACTCAGCAGGATTAGTACGGCGGACAGAGCAAGGGAGACTGGCAGAGTCAGTCCTAGTCATCGCTGGCCGAGAGCCTAACTGACTCAGATAGTCCGCACACCAATCCAATTCCCGAGACCATCACACATATGTCTGCGTACGGCTTAGTCCCAAAGCCTGATCACGAGGTCAAGCTACTCCTAGTCTCCGATAGCTATCCTCTAAGGGATATACAAAGACATCCCAGGACCCCCGCAAACCTTATTCACGAGGCTCCAAAACATCCATGGCTCGGATTAGATTTACCACGCGATGGACACTGGGGAGGACGGATTCAGCAAGGCCAAGCGGATGATTGACATCAGTCTGACGGAATCGGAATGTTTCCTTGCATTTAACCGCTTCAGCTCTTGCTGTAGATTTGGGACACTACTCCGTACAGCCATTAGCACCGGGAGATATTCTCAATTCAGCTGGCTCTTCTTCGGCTTTCTTGGTAGGTTTCGGGCTTCTATTCCTGCCTGCCTGCCTGCCTGTCCGGCTGACTGATTGTGCTGGCAGGTCGTACTTTTGTTCGATGGATACGTGGTTGGCTATGTTGATTTCATTCAAGGGGCCTGAGAACATCCATATCCACCCTTGCTTGAATTCCTGTCATTATCTGTCTTCCTGTGATGAGGCACTGGTCCGCAGGAATACGGCCCGGAGAATTGACGGGAATTAACCATACAGAGTACACAGAGTACTTATATCATATCATACCTCTTTCCTCCGTTCTTCCTAGACCCCTCCCCGTCTATCTGCCTCTCCATATACTCCGTACGTGAAGATCGCTAAGGGAGATTCCGAGTAGACCCTACTCATCATGGTATGTACACCCTCTCTCCACCATGGATACCATCCACTCCACCACCCCCTAGAATCCATATATCTAACATCTACCCCAGGACACCCCATACTCCCCACCAGCCCACGTCCCAATCTACATCAACAGCCCGACCATCCCCCCAACACCCAAACCCACCCACCTCATCTCCCTCCCTCTCGTCCTCCTTCTCCCGCCAACCCTGCTCTTCCTCCTCCACGCCATCCGCAAAGACTACCACGCCTTCCTGGCCCTCGGACCCGGCGGCACCCCATCCACCCCGACAGGCTACCTCCGCATCTGCATCCTCCGCCTCTTGGCCCTCCGGAATCCGTTCTCTCCGCCCTCAATCCCGAAAACATTATCGCCGAAGACGGGATATTTTGATCCGTGCCTTCCAACATCCTCTTCGTACACATACCCATCCGCACCGACCAGCCAGATCAAGTCTAGGGACACGAACAACCAGGAGGAAACCCGTCCCGAACGAACGAAAAACCGCCTCCCCTACCGCCTCGGTCCACCCCCGCTGGTCACGGGAATCGCACCGCAACGCCAACTGACGCAACGCAGCACAAAACACATCTACACGCATCTTGTCCACGCAATCGAAGAACTCGTCCATGCCAACCCCAAAGAATACGTCCTCGGGACATCCTGTTTCGAGAAACATAGTACGGGGATATTTGCGTCTCCTTGCAGCAGCACCACCACCACCACCGTCCCTTCTACATCCTCAGCCAACTCGCCATCGACCCCTTCGAAGGGAGGAAAACACCGCCGAAACACCTGCAACGGCGAGATCTGCCACAGCCATCCAATCGACGGGAGTCTGCACCTTACACTCCATCCGGCGGACGTGCGGGTGCTGATCGAACGAGGCTGGGGCCAGCGACATCCGCTGGCGTGGGAGGAAGAGACGTCGCGGCGGTGGTTGTGCGGGACAAGGTTTGTGCCGGCGGGGTTCGTGATGGTGTATGCGCCACGAGACGAGGATGAGGTGAGGGTTGTGATGGAGGTGGTGAGGGCGGCGGGGTGGTGGGTTAGTGGTGAGAGTTAGTTGGTTTTGGTGTCTGGGGTAGATGGATAGATGGATGGATGGGTTGGGTTGATGGAAGGGGGATGAGTGTCTTCAATGCTAGGTATGGCATATCTGAGGAATTCAGATCGTATTGGACTGCGCATGACCGTGAACCACCTACCTTAGGTACAGCTATCATAATAGGCATGACGCAATCTACTCTTCAAGAAATCTCAACGTAACCCGTCGGGGATCATAAATATTCAAGTCTTGACTGTAAGTGAACACATAGGAAAATCACATAAGAAAAAGAAAAGAAACAAGAAAACAAGCACACACATGAGATGGGGGGATTTTGAAAACGGCACACACAAGAGGTAATTCGTTTCGGATCGACGCCGGGATGAAAGAAGAAAAATAAAAGCTAATAGCATAGAGGAATGTAAGAGCCGTTAGAAGAACATACAAGCAACCACCAAAGGGGGCAATATCAACCCTTTTTTATCCCTACGCGCAAGGTGTCTTTTGCCGGCCCCCATGTTCCCCGTCCATCATCTCCCAACTCCCAGTCAACAATCCAGGTATTTCTTTCCACTCATCATATTAGGGCACAATTTAGTCGCGGTTGACCTTCCGCAGGGTTTCGGCGAGCCACTCCAGACCTTCGTACAGACCATCTCCGGTGGTGGCGCAGGTGGATTGGATGTACTAACGCAATGTTAGCCGATCGGACAGAGTCGATAAAAGGGACTGACAACTTACCCAAGGACGGCGAGTGAGACTTTGCAGACCCAGCTGCTGGGTGATTTCGGCAGGGCTCATAGCGTTCTAAAGACACGTCAACATATTCATTCGGCCAGCGGGATCACACGCGATGCGATCATGGGGGACGTACGGGCAAATCTTGCTTGTTGGCGAAAACAAGGAGCAGAGCATCACGGAGCTCATCTTCGTTCAACATGCGCTGCAACTCCTCCCGAGCCTCGACGATACGGTCACGATCGTTGCTGTCGACAACGAAGATGATACCCTGGGTGTTCTGGAAGTAGTGTCTCCAGAGAGGACGGATCTTGTCCTGACCACCGACATCCCACACGGTAAACTGAATGTTCTTGTATTCGACGGTCTCGACGTTGAAACCTAATCATCCATCCCATCGTCAGCCTTGTACAGATATATAGATCGGAATTGTAACACGCGCGAAGGACACCAAAGCCGGGCGGGAACCGAGCGAGAAGAAGATAGAAAGGACAAAAGACTGACCGATTGTGGGGATGGTGGTGACGATTTCACCCAACTTCAGCTTGTACAGAATGGTGGTCTTTCCGGCAGCGTCGAGACCGACCATCAGAATACGCATCTCCTTGCGGCCCCATAGTCGGTCGAACAGCTTCGAGAAAGTGAGACCCATTTTGGCGGTGACGAGATCAAGTCGAGGTCTAGAGGGAAAAGATGCGATGTCAGATATGACGGATCAAATAAATAACGGGAGCGAGTCTGAGCGAGGAGAGGGGGAGGGGGATGGGATAGGACGAGAAAGCATCGGGCGAGCGTCCCGATCAAGCCCAAAGATTCCGAGGGAGGTTGACAAACCCTGCGAGTGGTGCAACTAAGGTGGTGGTGGTGGTGGTGGTGAGACGGGGTGGGTGGAAGAGAAGTGGTGGTGGTGGAAGAGGAATGGGGAGATTTGAGGTGTGGACGAAAGGGAAGCGTGATCACGCCGGGGAAGAACAATCAGGGGTGGGTTTAGTGGGAAAGGGTTGAACCCGTGGACGGGAGAGGATCAGGGCGGCCGATTAGAAGGGGAATCACCGACGGCGAAGAGGAAGACAGACAGACCAGAAGAAAGCAGACACGACTTACCACAGACAATGATGAAGCTCAAGCAGAGAGACGGTCGTTGATCGAGATTGAGCCCGGGACAAGTCGGTATGGAGCAGCGACTGTTTTTGTCGACGTTGGAATTTTTGGGCGTCGAAATGCCAGTCGAGAAATTCCGCTGCCGGCGTAGCCTCCGTCACTAACGATCTGTCCGATACCGTACTGTAAATTTGCTCTCGGAGTATACCTCCAGTAACTACCTAAATAGTTATACTCAAGATAAAGCAGTAGAGATGATTGAAAAGATATCTTCCGGTGTTAAATATTTCTTTCAAATAATCACTGCCTAATCTACCTCGTCGAGTCAACTCTTTCGTCCTGATCATTCCCCGTCACTATCCTGTCACCAAAAGAGGACACGGTGTTTCCCGTGCCTTCGTGCCTTAGTCAGTCCGCTGACGACAGAAGGCACGAAGGCATCGAATTACTGCCTTACTGTGTACTTACACCATAGTGATAGTTGTACCTGGACAGGTACAAATATCTTTCTTCCAGACTCGCCCTTAGGTCGTCCATCTTCCTTTCAATTCATTATTCAATCTATATACTTATTGATTAATTGCACTTATCGATCTCATCACCATAGAACAACAAGTCAAGTCCAGAGTCCAGATTGATTCCACCAGACCCTCCGGAGTCCCGACTCCCGACCCCCTGAGGTCCTGATAGGCTCCCGACCAGCCTGGAATCTTCCCCGTTCCAGTGGATCTCCGTCGGTGGCTCTGTTCTTTTCTTCATATCTGGCCAGAGATGATCCTCCTGTTCGGGTAGGCGGTTTCTCTGTGTATCCTTTGACTCTTGATTTCACTGGGAAAAGGGAAGGGGGGCGCTGCAGCCCCCCCCCCCCCCCCGGACCACTTTTTTCCCTTCTACCAACTAAATCTACGCGTCACGGGATTACTATTCATCCCCTTTTTCGTTTGTTTTCCATTTTGAACGGATACTGGGAGGTGGTTTGGTCTACCATGTGACATGATAACAGTTGCCACGTTTTGTGACTGACGAAATAATAGAAGATGGAAAAGAAGAAGATATCTTGGCTCCGTACCTCTCGAAGGTTCTCTGCGTCAGTCGCCCTGCTAGCCTTACAGTATTATTATTAGTTATTCGAACTCCGCCCCTACCGGTGGGTACCTTCTACCTTACTTTACCTTGTACTTTTGTAACCTGGCACTGAGACTCTGAGAGGCCTGCACCCGAGGCTCAGCAGGGGCAAAGCCGCAAAGGCGGTCGAGGGTCCACCGATAAGGGTCACCGCTTTTGTTGGACTTGTTCAATCTGTCGCCCGGCTATATTTAACGTGTTCCTCCTACGGAGTAAGTAGGCTTCGCAGACTAGACTAACCTGGAACTTACTGGCTAGACCGGCTTGGTCTAGTTCGGATGGCAAGCGAACTAATAGTATCCGTGCTAAACGATAGACTACGGGACTAGTGGGCTAGGTAGTCAAGTGTCAGTTTCATAGCATACGATTACGAAGTATTCGAGTAGTTAGGAGTCGGAATAGAGTCATTGATCGGGTGGTGGCTGTTTTTTTTTTTTTTTTCCTGGTTAATATCATTGTGGTCGCAGTCTTTCCGGGTTATTTATGACTGGATTGTACGGTGTAGATTGAGTTGTTGATGTTAGTGGAGTGTAGTATGAGATAATACACTGGGAGAGTGAACCGTTTATATATCGTCGGATAGACGAATAGCAACATTCTCATTGGCCAACGTTAATCATATCTCGTGATCTTCAAATGCGATCTCTAATGTACAAGTCCTTAATATCCTCCCATATCTTCATTTCTCATCATAATACGTCGTTGCCTACTAAGCAATACCGAACGAAACTCTGAATATCCATTCCCCGCGACCGTCAACGACCAGTCGGGTCGCCTCCCTCCCGCCGCTGCGCCAACCGGTCCTTCGAACTGCGAAAGAACGTCCGGAACAGTGATTTGTAAATAGTCTTGCCTTCGATCGTGTCGCTAAGGTATCCGAACATCGCGAGCATCACGATGGACAAGAACATGATCACGCCGAAGCTGACCCAGTATTGGACCGTCGTGTACACGTGCTTCACCCCCTTGAGTTCGGTGGAGAAGTACCCGGTCATCAGACTGACGGGTAGGAACAGGATGGTTGCCTTGGCCAGCAGGACTGTGATTCGCGTCAACTTTTCGACCGCCTGCGAGTCTTTGAGGGCGATGAGGTTGAAGTTCTATTCCTTGGGTCAGCGGTGATGACGAAGTGAGAAAATAATTGGGGGGTCTTACCAGGAATGTTAAAGATTCCTTTTCGGTCAAACAGGTGTCGATCTCCGATAAACAGTACAGCTTGATGCGGTCGAGCAGTCTCTCGAAGCGAGCGACGGCAGTAGAGCTTAGCTGGACGCCAACCTGGGTATCCGGGATACTTGCGACACTGAGACTGCTCTGCAAAGTCGAATGTCGAAGATCCACAACGTCATGGTCGCCTACCATGTGTCCGACCGGGAATGTGGTGCGAGGGTTGCGGTGCTCGTCACGTAGCACACGCTGTCTTTGCAGAACTCGCATCATGATAAGTTCATAGCTTTGATACAGACGCTTCAGAACTGCCAGCCGTCGACCCAGCCAGTGCAGCTCGTTCACCAGTTCAACGACTGGTTTGGATAGCATTTGCTCTCTCTATCGTGCTGTTAGAGCTTGGGTATGGCTCGAACTGAAATGCAGATTCCTACCAGGTTATCGAGCGACCCTCCGTATGCATGCTCACGCTTTGCTACCAGCGCGTACGTCGAAATCCAGTCGTCAAAAATATAATAAAAGAGCAGGCTAGCACCGTCCTCCTGTTTGATGGTCGCCTGTTCTGGGCCGCCGCCATGAGCAGGTCGCACTCTAATGGTAACCAACGAATCACTCTCAGATGAGGCAGAGTGCTGCTTGGACACCCCGGAAAAGATGAATTGGACATTTCTGCGGATTACCCCGAGAACGGACTTTAGCTCGCTCGGGTCCGGGCTGTATAAACCGGGGAATGGGTTCTCCTGCATGGAGATCACGGTGCCTTGGGCGATTAGTATTAGTCCATGTCCACTCAACTGGAAAAAGAAAGCTTACCATCGTTGCATAGAATAAGCCATGACCATAGCCGTCGTCCATCAGGCAAATCTTTCCCATTCGACGATTCGACGTTCGGAATGACGTACAGCGAGTTATATCCGACGCAGGTATCTAGATCCCAAGTCAACTCACGCAATATTTGAATCCCGATAGAGTGCCATACATTTCTGACCATGGTCGACGGAGCAAAAGTGCCAGATTTGATTTGTCACATGCGCAAATGTAAGGCCCCTAAAGGATGCAACCGCTCTTAATTCCTCCGGGTCGACCGTGTCCTTCAACCCATGTGCTTCTTCGAGATCATCGATTCGAGGAACACGAGGCGATCGATCGTTGGCTGGGGTTCTCGGAGTTTCCGCTGCTTGAGGGGCACTGGGTTTCGGTCGCTCAACCGGGTCGGTGCACATCATTCCTTGTAAACGCTCCGAGACACCATATTGGCTGGTGATCGCCTGGGTAAGTTAGTAACCCGGAACTTGTTTACGGACTGCAACATTTGCGAGAGATTTCCGCACCTTGATAATATCTTTCTGCTCTTCGGGATTCCAAATGTTGCTGGGAGTTATTAGCGCGCGTTCTAGGTACTCAATAATATCCTGGAAACAAGCCATCGCAACTCACATCCATCTGGTTCCAAAACACTTAGGTTTCTAGAAACACAATGGTGTTAGTATTGTATCCAAGCGATATACGACCATGTGACTAACCGGCTTGCGCAACAACGACGCGATGTCATCATGGTTGAGATTCACTGCACACCAAGCATCGTCGTTACCGAAATCCAAGACGAAATTCTGGGTTCGCGACGATTGCAAATGTGCTAGATAGCAACGGAAATGAGTCTCATCGTCAATGTCATGGAAATCTCTCTGGATGGCGGGGCTGTTTGTGAAACTAGAATAGTAGACGTGGGGAGATTGGGAATGCTGCGGTGCCGAAGGTTCAGTCATGCTTCTGTCAGCTTTCTAGGTAGCTGAAGGAGGGCAGTGTTGATCTTCAAGAAAAGAAATTGGGCGGAGGAAGCTCAAGCGATGCGGAAATGCTATGCAAACAGTCGAGATAAATGGTGTAAGAGGGAGAGAAGTAGAAAAGGTAAATGGTCAAGGAAGACGAGCTACTAAATACATGAGCGCGTGCCCGTGAAATCTAGGCAGAGCAGCTCGAGGATAGTCAGCCTCGTGCTTGCCGCCGGGCAAATGACCGCAGTCATTTGGCAGCTGGATTCAGCGGATTAGCGCCGATACTACTGAGTCAAAGTAGATAATTTGACAGGGGTCGCTGCAGATGACTGGCCGGTGATACACGAGGGGCTCGACAGGCTGATGATTGCCGCCTTGGGTTAGTCTGGCAGGGGCATCACAGGACCCCGGATCTACTACAATATATTCTACCTTACGGACAGACATGATGTAATCTGTCCCGGATTCTTCAGAATCATGGGTTCTAAACAATAATTCCAGGTAGACACGCAGTAAATGCATTTTGATGTCAGTGGGGAAATGATATCATTAACTGTTTCGGTCTTCGGACAGCAAAGCGCTAGTAAGAACTCAATGATAGAAGTTGGAAGGTCTGCGACTAAAAAGATCGTCAGCACGAAGTCTCATTTGATATATACCGCAAAACCGCGAATAGGCATCGGCCGTGCATTCAAACATTGCTGCTGCCTGAGGTGCTCGACAACAGCGCGGAATGCTCCGTTGCCATTGTGCCTGTCATAGCCCCAGGGACAGGCTACGTCTCCAGCCAAGTCGACATTCATAGTCCGACCGTTCAAATAACCAAAGGACCAATTGCAATTTGGGCCAATGTTACGCACTTCATCCTTCGTCAAAGTGTATGTCCTCCTACTCGGTGTACGCCTCCACCGGGGCTGCCTGTCTGTGCGCGCGATGCTCCACAGAGCATGGGCAAGATTGGCCTTATCAAGACCATAGATTGAAACCCCCTCGGGCATCGTGGACAGTCAATAAAAACCGTCACTTCTTCTTGCGAGTAGAGCAATAAAGTTGATTGCTGTCGATTGGGCCTTCAAGAAACGGGTGGAGACCGAGGCCTCTATATGTAGGTTCCCTTGCGCTCCTATGGGTTCATTGTGAGTTCATTTGCAGCGGTAATTTCCTGTTTAACCCCTCTTTATCGGATGTTATCTTAAACCAACGCTAAGTTTCAGCAAACATTCAACCGGTGTTTCGCAGCCCGAGAGGTTTGTCAGAGATCATAGTGACTTCCATTCAATGGAACTATGAGATTTCGGTGCTTTGGGTGCATGTGATGTGTCAATCATGTTCTCACTAGATGCAGCAATTAGGGAGAAAACTTTTAGTCGACCTAGCTTCTACTCCCAAGCAACCTGTTTCGGTCATCTCATACAGGTAAGTTCAGTCATTATTATCATTGATGAGTCAAGTGAAGTGGTGCCTGTGGATGCCTGATAAAGAAGGCCTCCAACTGGGCTGAGTCAGAGCCCGTGGTGGTTAGGGCAAGGCTAGGCCTTATGGGGCTAGCGCCGTCCGACACCCACAAGCGGAGACGGGATTTTCTTACTTGCGGGCGCCGGTCGCCCCGAGGACCTTTTTTTTTCTTCTCCTCTTCTTGTCCTTGCACCGATATTCAGCGTAGAGCCTCACCATAAGAATTTTGAAATCGATTCTTTTGGAAGACTGTCGCCATCATGTCCAAGATCACAGTCGGTATGTCGCTCTATCATCGCCGCCAGCACCCCTCTGTTCCGCTTGCCAGTCGCTAATGCCGTTTGCCGTATTTCAGCCGGAGTGCGCCAGAATGTCCAGCAGCTGCTCGACTACTCTCAGAATGAGAAGAAGAGAAACTTCCTCGAGACCGTCGAGCTTCAGATCGGTCTGAAGAACTATGACCCCCAGCGTGACAAGCGTTTCTCTGGCACCATCCGTCTGCCCACCGTGCCCCGCCCCAACATGAGCCTCTGGTATGTGGAAGCGAGAAAATCATTCCGACACCTGCGGATCTGTCTCAAGTCCGACGGAATGACTTGGATGAATGCGATGTCAGATGTTCAGAAAGTGCTGACGGATGGATTTTTACAGTGTTCTTGGTGACCAGCACGATCTCGATCGTGCCAAGCACCACGGCATTGACGCCATGTCCGTTGATGACCTGAAGAAGCTGAACAAGAACAAGAAGCTCATCAAGAAGCTTGCTCGCAAGTACGATGCTTTCCTTGCTTCCGACACCCTCATCAAGCAGATTCCTCGTCTCTTGGGTCCCGGTCTCTCCAAGGGTAAGTTCTGAACATGGTCGATTTTGAAACCCGGAAGACAAGCAACTAACGCTCTCGCAGCTGGTAAATTCCCCACCCCCGTCTCCCACAACGAGGATATGTCCAGCAAGGTCACCGAGGTCAAGTCCACCATCAAGTTCCAGCTTAAGAAGGTGCTCTGCCTGGGTGTTGCCGTTGGCAACGTCAGCATGACCGAGGATGAGCTGGTCGCTAACACCATGTTGGCCATCAACTACCTCGTCTCCCTGCTGAAGAAGGGCTGGCAGAACGTTGGCAGCCTTGTCATCAAGGCTTCCATGTCTCCCCCCAAGCGTCTGTACTAGATTACTCGACGCATTTGGGTGTGCGCTGGGGATCTTTTTTTTTTTTTAGGATCTAGAAGTGGGATTATGTATGCCATGGTCTAAAACGGAAATATGATTCACCTTGATTCCTAAATTTGTTCATGATGTGCCTTGTAGTACCGTAGTCCCGATACGTCGGATTATTTTAGGTAGTCTTGCATTGTCTATTGTCAGATCCAGATATCACAAGTAGTATACATTTACAAACAACTCATTCCATGCCCGGCATCAGCTCCGTCTTATCCAGGATCATACCCCTCATACCGATGAACTCCCGCAGGCTCTCCCACTCCTCGCCCTCCTCTTCACCCCACATAGACATGTTCTTGAACCCCCATTTAACCGCAACCCTATCCAAAGCAGCGCGCTCCTCTTCCCGCAGCCATCGGTGGCGCAACGGCACGCCAGCCAGCCACGTCACCCGCTGCATCTGATCGTTGGCAGTCGTGATGGCCAAGATGCCAATTGACGAAACACCCCCGACATACGCTAGACTCGCGGCAAACGCGATCCCCGTCGCCGTGCTGGCATCCATCGTATTCTGCAGCGTCGACGCCCACGAAGCAATGGCGTAACAGGCGATCGGGGTCGTTGCCAGCGCGCCTAGGGGCACAGCAGCCTTCTTGAAGACTTTGGCGCGGTGGAACGCCGGCGCGGAGAACGTTGTGTCGATGATGGCCAGCACGAGGGGCAGGTTGCGCTGCTCGGTGGCAACATCCAGGGCCATGTGCGCTAACTCCGTGGGGACGGCGCTGTTGATGTTCTTGGGGTTCGCCTTGTGGTATTTGATGGGCGAGCTGTTCTCCTCTGGGACCGGCTTGTGTGCGTACAGGTGGAAGATCTCGGGGCAGTGATCGGCCTGCTTGAGGAGGGTGGCGGTCTTGGTGTAGTAGGTCAGAGCTTCGGGGGAGATGAAGACTTTTTCGTCGGTGAGAATGTCGTAGGCGATTTGGCTCAGCGACCCCGGGAGATGCGGTTGCGCGACCTTGGCTTTCGGGGAGCTGGGCCTTTGGCTGCCGCTCTTTTCCTCCAGATCGAGCAGGGAGGTGATCACGTCGTCGCCCTTGGTCTTAGATGGCGTCTCCGGCTTCTCTTGGTCGGCGTGCACGATGGTCTCGGCAAGTTCCTGGCATCTTTGGAGGAGCTGGACGACTAATTCGTCGGACGGCACGGAGTCGGACTCGCGGAGCTGCGCGGCGTCGCGCTCGAGTTGTTCGAGGGCCTGTTCCGGGTCAAGAGGCGCAGAGGGCTGAGGTGCCTTAGAGGCATATCGTCTCGAAATGGTCTGGCTAGGAGTCCATTGGTTTCGAACGTCTCTTTTCGGACGCAATTGACCGAGTTTGGACGAACGTGTTAACGGAGTAGTCGAGGCATACGATCGCGCAAATTGTGTGCGAGGCCGGGTGGCAGGAGAGGAAGTCAATTGGCACAATTGACAAATAAGACCCTGAGGCTTGACAGCCCTCTGGCCTCTCAAAACAATTCCTTTCATGGTCGTGACGGCAATGTCCCTGGGATATCCAGAGCGTTAAATTACCTCCGTCTGAGAGACCGGGAGAAGCGTGACAAGGCGGCGAGATACTGCCGCCGCTAGTTAGTGGGTCTCTTCCCCCCCGGCTGGGATTAGGTAACCTCGTAATGACCTAACAACGTCCTCTCGCTTTCTCCCCATATCATCAGAAAGGCTACCTTGGTCTCTCCTCTCCTCTCCTCTCGCTCGTCAAAGCAAACGTCAAATGGTCTGCTCGATCTCAGGCGGTTGATCCCTCCGTGATCGCGTCTGTCTACTCCTAGTACAGCATCTCTAGATCTCTCTTTTTCCCCTCTCCTTTTTCTCTACCCCTCTCAGGCTTCAAGAAATGCCTCCTCCGCCACCACCGCCGCCGCCGCCCGGCGCGATGGGAGGCCCTCCTCCTCCACCGCCTCCCGGAGGATTACCGAATCGACCTCCAAAAGGCGAAGTCAAGGACCGAGTACGCCCATCACTTTAAAACCTTGAGGGCGATTGGCTTGCTAACGGATTCGCTAGGGCGCACTACTCTCAGATATTAGCAAAGGCACTCGATTGAAGAAAACCGTCACCAATGATAGATCGGCCCCGGTTGTTGGAGGTGGAGGCGCGAAGGCATCTGGACCACCTGTTGGAGGAGCACCTCCTGTTCCTACCATGGCGAAGCCTCCAGGTGGTCTTGCACCGCCGGTGCCTCCGGCCGGAGCCGCAAACAGACTCCGAAGCAATAGCGAAACCGGCTCAGGGGGTGGTGATAGTGGCGCAGCATCTGCCCCGGCAGTTCCGCAGCTCGGTGGTCTCTTTGCCGGAGGTATGCCAAAGCTGCGCAGTCGAGGCGGCGGAGTGGACACCGGTGCGAACCGAGACTCGCCGTATCGATCAGAATCCGACGGTTCGCAAGCTCCCATGCCTCCCGTTGCGTCTGCCCCGAAACCCCCAGGGGCCCGACCACCTCCACCTCCGCCATCTTCAGAATCACCTCCCGCACCTCCCGTCAATCCATTGGTCAACAACCTGCGAAAGCCTCCTCCGAGACCCGCGTCGCGACCGGCATCATCCGTCTCAACACCACCTAGCAAACCAGCCCCGGATGCACCTCCTCCCCGCGCACCTCCTCCATTGCCAGGCGCAGCGAAGCAACCACCGCCACCTCCTGTGTCCCTGAGGAAGCCATCTGCTCCGGCACCACCGCCGCCGCCACCTCCTTCGACTAGCCCTGCTGCACCTCCCCCGCCTCCGCCCACGGCCAGACCTCCACCCCCAGCGCCGGCTAGATCCACTCCTCCTCCACCTCCCGCTCCTCCAGCATCTGCGCCGCCGCCGCTCAGCGGCACAGGGGCTGCCTCGATCGCAGTTCAAGCCGCAAGGAATGCGCTTGGACATAGCCCGCAGACTCCGTCGGTACCGCCACCACCTCCACCGGCCGCATTCGCTCCATCCGCTCCTCCCCCTCCTCCTCCATCTGCTCCTCCCACCGCACCATCTAGCGAACCACTCTCGCGTCCATCTTCGTATGAACCTCAGGCTGCTACCTTGGATCCGAGCGCTTATACCCTTAGCAACGGCGGGCCGTCACCGGGACTAAGCCCTCGGAACGCAGGCGTGCAAGGAATGATCCCGGTGGACGACAATCGATTCAAGTTCCAAAGCGAAGGATTGTTGCCCAAACCCCGACCGTTCACGGGAGGCACACGACGGTATCGGGCGGGACGGGGCAGCAGCGTGCCCTTGGATTTAAGCGCCTTGAGTGGCTAAAACTGGGTAATGCAAGACCAGGGTTCCTTGATCTGCGGACGTGCAGATAGTCGGTCTGACGCATCGCTTGCATATTGTTATAGTTGTGATAGCTAGTAAGCACTAGGAACGAAGCCGCCTTTTTTTTTGTCTTTCTTTATATGTTCCATGTACAGATTAGGGAATAGAAGGTTGTATATCTCGCGTCTCTTGTATATATATATGGGATGATGTCCTTGTGTAGGCATACTTTGGCATTTTCGATAGATGAACGGAAGTAGGAAGAGAGCTCGGGGCAAGCTCCCCCTCACGTGACGCCGCAAGCACCGTCGGCGCGGAGAAAGCAAGACTCAACACTGCGGCATAAACTACAACTTGAACCGCTGAACCCCAAGGTCTGTCCTGCCGATCATTTGGAAGCTTTGCATTGCCCTTCGAAAAGACACTTGCACTTTGCAGCTTTACATTCTAGGCAGAGGAGTACTCCCCAGCTCCGAATACCGCAGCGAAAGGAAAAGAAAGAAAATCAGCTCTTCACGCATCCACCGCGTTTTCCAGTTTCGTCGCAAACAGATACCAGCATCGGCGAATTCGTTTCTTTCCACGCCCGGTGATCGATTTCATCTTGCAGCCGACTCATACGTTGCCTTCCGCCAGACTGCCTACTTTACAATTCAACGATCAAGTGACCCTGGATTCATTCGCATCTTGAACGAGCGAGGGCTCCAACCTCGCGCCGGGCGGTGGTGCCTCTAGATAGATCTGTTGACCGAGGATCTTTTTTTATCCTCTCCCCTGTCATTTTTCTCATCCCTTATACGTCGACCTACATATCCTCGCGATGTCTCTCCACTCCTACATCAATAGTAAGTGGTCTCTCATATATTTACCTCCCCCTCTTTCTCCCTTTCTGTCCTTTCCTTCCGACACTTCCGCTAGCACACAGTAGACTAACGTCGATGTTTTCAACCCTCTAGAGAAAGTCCTGATCCTAACTGTGGACGGACGGACACTCCTCGGAACTCTCCTTTCCACCGACCAGCTGACGAATCTGGTCCTTATGGATACGATCGAACGGATTATTCGGACCCCGGATGACGAGGAGCCGAGCTCGCAGATCGAACACGGCTTGTACCTGATCCGAGGTGATAATGTGGTTCTATGCGGTGAGGTTGACGAGGGTATTGACAACGACATCGACTGGGCCAAGGTTAAGGGCGAGGTAGTCCGAAGTACCAAGAATGCATGAGACAATTTATTTTTGATGACGAGACCTCCAACACCCGATGTGACGATTCCGCGGACAGCGAGAAAAGAAAGCGAGAACGGGGAAAGGAAACAAAGGAAAATGAAAAGAAAAAAGAAAAAGAAAAAGAACATGCAGACAGAGGTGGGGGACGTAAGGAGGAAAAGAGAACGCTATTTTTGTTTTTGGCTTTTTTCTTTCCTTCTCAACACGACTGATGTGGACGATTGCGACGTGACAAACAACAACGACGGTAGCCTTGGTATTTTGTTGGGGGTTTCTTGGTTTCATGGCCCTCGTCGAGCGAGCGTGAGGGTTTTGGGCGTCGCGCGGGTAGTGCGCTTTCCGGCGCATGTTGCCATGCGGCGGGGGACCGTACTTTCTGAGCCATGGTCGCGCTGGGCAGCATTGGCTTGCGTGGGATTCGATCTCTCCACTCTGCTCCTTCCCCTCTCTGATATCATGGCATGCATTACGAGGGTGCCGTGGCCTTGGGAGGGAGTGCACGGCGATTTCGAACCGTGGCGATCCTCGGAGCCGGACAAATGACGCTACGGGGAGAAACACTTGGGCTTTGATTGGGGACGGCAGGAGCCAAAGAACGGGAAGAGAGAGAGGCAAAGAAAAAGAAATATGGAATCAATGCGACTCTTGGTTGTCCCCGGGTTATTCGTGGATGACAGCAGGCGAGAGTAAGCAAGGGAAAGGCAGTATAGGCAACTAACTTGGTTTCCTGTCTTGATAATTTCTTCTTCCCCGTGTGCCATGAAGGAACGGCGAGAAGAGAAGAGAATGAGAAGAGGCAAAGAGAGCCGTCCGATTACCGTTTCTCCTCCTTTTCATACGCTCCGTGTATATCCATTATGCATTATCCATGTTATTCTGACCTCAATATGAGACCTCTCAGCATGGACACAATAGATTAAGTATAACGCGGTTGGATCCATCTGGCGTGACGGTCGTGCTTGGCGGCCACCGGAATCGGAAACAGTCTAGGCAGATGGATAAGCGACGGTGTCGACTAGAGCGACGCCAGAGTAATTAAATCAATTAATTCGCCCGGAGGATTCATGGCAAGTGCATTGGCCCCGGGGAGGAGTTGTTAATGTTTGGTGCCCAACTCGGCGGCCGACGGGGCGGCGGAAGAGAAGTATAAAGCGACGGAGTATAAGTCAAACAACAAAGTCGAAGTATACAGATCGAGATCTGAAGGACCATACACCTAGTTAAGAATGATTTAACTTTGTACGGAGTGTAGGAAGCAGATATCCGTTTCATAAGACCAGCTCGTGACGGTAGCGCCGTTTCTCTGCCGCGCGCCCCGCCCCGGCCAAGTTGGGCCATTTCCGTTTTTCCCCTGATCTCTTCCTTCCCTTCTTTCCCCCTTAGTTGGATCGTTCCCCGTTGCTCGTCTTTTGCTTCTGCCTTACTCCCTCTTGCTTTCTCTTTTTTCTTTTGCTTCTTGTTTCTTCCACACCCCTCCCTTCCCCTCCTCTCCCATCTTAAACATCCCTGTTCTTATCATCCTTTAGTCTCCTCCTTTCCTCATACGTTGTAGGTCGCTGGGCGACCTCCGTTCCTTGCTTCCTTCCTCTCTCTTCCGCTTATCAAACCACACTTTACCCCCGTACGCCCTTCATGTTGCCTTCACCGTCGCTACAGATCTCAGGTTTTATTCGACGGTGTCCAAGAGCCTTTCTGGCTTCGTGAACGCCTGAATTGATTAACTGTTTACTTTTTTTTTTGTCCTCTTTTCTTCATTTTACCTACATACTACTATCAAACTTTCCCTCTCCCCGCCGCATTCTCACCGCCACCCTCCTTCCCTCGTCTCCGATCCGATCTTCCTACACCATGTGGCTCTATCGAGGGGTCCAGTCGGCCGTCTTCTACTACGCCACTTGCACTCCGTGTGCTATGTCCGTCGACCGTCGGAAGCGTAAGAAGGAAGCCGCCCGATCGCATCGCGAGAAAGAGAAACTCAACGCCACCGTCACCGACCAGCCTCGGCCATTCCCCCAACCCACCGCATTTCGCACCAATCAAGGATGGAAGGAAGAAATCGCGCTAGGGCCAGGACCTCCGGCACGACGAGGTGGCCACCGTAACGCTCACCGGCGGACAGAGAGTTGGAAGTCGGACGCACGACCTGCAGAAGATGTGGAACAGACGGGAGGTTCGGCACAGAAGAAGGATAAGGGCAGTCTGATGCAGCCGGTTAGCGATCGGTGGAACCGCATGCGATACCAGCGCGAGGACGAACCGCTTTGGGGTGAGGAGGTGGAGGTGAAGGGTTCATCGGTGGGAATTTCCGGACAGGGTCGAACAGAAGCCAAGGAGCCAAAGTACTACATCGCTCGAGTCCCGCCCGTGAACGACCTCCATCCGCCTATTGTCAGTGGACCGAAGAGCAGAGCCGAGACGCGATGGATGTTGCAACCGCCGCCCAGTGCGAGAGTGATGGCTGGGAAGGAACGGACCAGTCCCTCGACAAAACCCCGCGAGAAAAAGGCCTCGCCGACTCCGCCTGGGATGGCGCGAAACTACAAGCTTCCACCTATATCTACCCAAACTTCCGTGAAGAAGAAAACATTAAAACCATCGCCTACGTTTACCTCCCCCAGTGATGCCCATACCCCGACTACCAGTAAATCGAAAACAGAGGACCAATTGGCTCGCTCGTCATCCCCGACGGCGTCTGCCTATGGATGTGACGAGTCCAACTTCGTCATCTCGCGGTCTCTCCACTCCCGATGCGACTCTTCCATGTTGATGTCCTCCGATTCCGAGATGGAATCTCCGCGGGTCTCCATGCATTCCCCGCAGACGCCCGTCTCCCGGCCCGGTTCAAAAGAGACTGAGGATGCCGGAAAACATTTCCGACCGTCCATCTCCAAAGCCTTAACAACTCTGCCACGGGAGACTAACAACAAGGTGCAGTTGCTCCATGTGGAAATCAACGAGCCTCATGACGAAGTTGGCCTAGGTCAGCTGGAACAGATCCGCCCGTGGCGATGGAGCATGGATGTCTGATGGATATAATCGTCTATGACATCCATCGTCGTTGGTCATAAACCTTTTCTTTTTCACTTCTTTTCTCCTGTCCATAGAGCATCGTGGTGCATTTTCATCCTTGGATTTTTCATTTTCACTCGGCGTTGACAGCATTCAAAAGCTTTCGTTCCGTCCAGATAACCCCCATTGGTTTTTGTGCTTCGTTTTTGACTCACATACGCACGCTCTCTCTGTCTATACCATCATTGGAAAGAGCATGGACACCCCGTTCGAAGAGTTTCATCATCACAGTATGCATGAATGTGTATATATGGCCGGTCCAAGATACGCATCGCCTCGAAGCGGGAGATACATCGGTGTCCTTGACCTGTTCATACAGTCCTGTTCTGCCCTCGAGCAGTCCATACACATACATATCCCGTCCTGTCTACAGTCTGTCTTCCTGCATCGTTATTACCAAGCGCAGATTACCATCCTTACACTCTAGCTTTACTTTTTCTCTCTTTTTCACTCTCTCTCTCTCTTTCCTTGTCTTGATTGATTGTCTAACTGTCTTCATGTTTTGAGTCTAAAGTCTTGGTTTTGGTTGCATTTGCATTGTCTCCTTTTCACTTTCTTTTTACTTGTAATTCCTCATCTTCCTGTATATTACCTTTTAATGAATATGTTATTTTCTGACTGACAGACCGATTTGTTTGTTTTCTTTATCTTAGTCAAGGCTCGGAAATCTGACTTTTCGGGCGTTTCATACTTCGTCCCTTCCAGCCCTAATTTTCGGTAGCGCGAACTTTGAATTTCTGGAAAGCATAGGGCCCGCCCGGTTCACCGGTTTCATTGATATAAAAATAGATCGGCGAGTCTATGTTTAGATTTGATTTCCTATCTTTAAATAGTGGGATCATAGTGTGTATTTATTAGCGAATACTTTGTTTGGAGCTTATATGTAGCTTACTGGGATCGAATAGAATAGTCATGAAGACAAAGATTAGCATTTTTTGATCATATGTATATTTTATCCATTGAGCATTCTTTGAGAGTAGCGAGGTAAGTGTGAACAGTTGCATTCCGCAAGGATTAACATCTACTTTTTATTATAGATGCCCTAGAGGAATCGCCACCACAGTGATCAGAATGAAATGACTGATAGATTAATGGTTTGGCTTGCATGAAGTTGCATATAAAATGGCCATGAAGGGAGGAACTTGGCGCTTGAGCCGCAGGTAGCTTAAACGCATGCAAGTTCGCATGGACATCGGGGGTCGAAGATCGCTATACTAAACGAATAAACGAATGGGTCGACGCGCCTATCAATTGCATTCTTGAGGGGGTTAAGTAACTGGCCGGCCAGGCGGAATTTTTCGTGGCATAAGAAGGCGAAGGCATTCAACGCTTAACATTTGGAACAATGGCAGCAGGGCTGGCTTTGAATTCCGAGAAACAGGCATTTAGATATCTATTTCCAGACTTTTCCTATTAGTTTGAATCGGCAATCTCATCCGTAATCTATCTTATTTGGTCCGTCCATCCATTCTCCGGCAGAAGCAGGCTCACTAGAAGGGGCAGGGTCGGGTCTTGGGACTCTAAACTCTCGGCTTCTTCCACCCATCTCGATTGTTCTTGTCGTCTCTGAATTGGCCCGACAAATTGGCGAACGAAGATGTTTGTATACGATAGACATTCATGGCTCTCTAGAGTGGAAGCCAGCGAGGTCCATATCACCCCATCAAACCTCGGCTCGGGTATTTAGAAGGGTGAAGCTGAAGGTCGTATGGCTACTACATTGCAGTGCTATGGGCGATGTATGTGACCGATCGGATAACTGGGAAAGGATCATCGATGAGCATAACTGCGTGAACATTGCCCTCGGAAGTGTCAATGCTAGGGTTGATACTTAATAAATATTCCGGAAATTCCCCCACTTCCCCCCTCCTCTCCTCTTCCATCTCGCCCTTTTTTTTCTAATGTTCCTCCAGATATCTCTCTCGAAATGAATCCTGGAGCTCTTGCCCAAGGACTTATTACATATACCAATCTTCATTTGTACCGAAAGGCTCGTGTGAATCTCCCTCTACATGCCGATTATGTACCGCCTAAGGAGCCCATCGCTGTTCAACTCCTTGAGAATGTTCTCAACAAGGTGGTTTTTACTGGTGAGAGATACAGTACTGTTTTTGAGAACTTACAAGTTCCTCCACACGAGAATTTCAAGTTGGCCTGCGATCTCGCCATCAAGCATGTAGCGGACAACCTGGAAGTACGGATTTTGTGCTTTATCGAGGGCATTTAATATCAAGAGCCTTGGTGCGATTTGTCGACCATATGGTTCCGTGGCCGAAAAGAAGCACAGTCAGCAACGGATTATACCGGAAATGCCCCCGACTTCTGGGGTGATGTCTCTTCTGATGGCTTCGCCGTTTACTAGCTTTACCTCGCAAGCCTATTTAAAGGATATTGCCTCGGTCAAAGCCTGCTATTTGGGTTCTTGCTGTACGGGAATGCTTCTGTGTTATAACAACGACGAGAGATGTGTCCTGGGTCAATGGTACGAAAACACAGAAGTCCAGGCGGATATACAAGAGATATCCTTACAGCCTTGTGATACTCTACGGTTCTACTTCTCGCACCACGAGAACCGGCAGCGACTCATCTCTGTCAAGGCCCGATCAGCCACTGCTCCTGTCGAAACGGGGGTTATGTTTGTGGATATCGTATATGGGGTAAGTGAAGCCTGTTATCCCACTACGGAGTTCTCAAGTCGGCCAAAGCTGATATTCTGTAGGAAGAGATCGTGTGGATGTTTTCGGGACAATCGGATCTTATTTTCTGTGGCTCGGATTAGGTCTACTGGTCCTTTTTCTTTTTTTTTTTTTGAGATATTATTGCTACGGCATAGCACATGTGTATAGTTTTCAGGCACAGCCTGAAAATGAATGGTTTTTCTAGTAGGGATTATATAATTACATCCATGTAAACGAAAGACTGCCCAGTCAACGGAGAGAACCTGACCTTCCCTGGTACCAATACCACACAGTAGGTATACCCTATGACTTACAGCACCCTCCCCGAAAGGAGTTCTAAGTGCTAAGCCAACACCGCCTAGTAATGAACACGTCCAAAGCGAGGAGTATGTCTGCGAACCTTCTTCGACGCCATACCCATC
Source organism: Aspergillus ochraceus (assembly GCA_004849945.1). NCBI lineage: Eukaryota > Fungi > Ascomycota > Eurotiomycetes > Eurotiales > Aspergillaceae > Aspergillus > Aspergillus ochraceus. The sequence goes on along the minus strand of SSOS01000005.1, from coordinate 3,302,269 downwards.
ATCTCAAGGCTCTTGTCATAGTCACTGGTTCCATGGTCGGGGTCGGCATCCTCGGCGTTCTCCGCGCCACAAACAGACCCAGCATCAGCCTTGCCGTTGGGCCCATCAATCGCCACAAAGTTCCGGTTCGACTCCGAGCCCACCATGTTCTGCGCCGCCTCAGGAAGCCACCCGTTAATGAAGTCGCCGTGCGAGCAGTACGACGACCCACAGGCCAGCTCGAACGGCGCTTCCCCGGACCAGCCGTCCGGCAGCAAGCTGCGGAGGTCGTAGCGGATGGAGAAGCGCAGACGCGGGATCCGCGACATGCCCTGGGGGCACCAGTTGTCGCCGTAGCCGTCGTTGACGCGCGGGTTGCCCGAGTACGCGGCCTCGAGGGTGTCCGGGTTCACGCAGTCGCGGAACAGGAGGAGGGTTTGCAGGTGGGTCGAGCAGGTGGTGGAGGGGAAGGCGGCGGGGTCTTTGTCTTCGGCCGCGTCGCCTTCGCAGAACCATTCGATGCCGGCGTTGGAGTCCACGTCGTCTTGCGACTGCGCGCCTGCGTTGCCGGCAAGGTCGGTGTAGTCTTGCGGGATCGGGATCTCCGCTTTGTCCAGGTCGATGTAGTAGGCGCTGAAGCGGTTGACGGTGATCGGGGTGCGGGTGCCGTCTTTGACGAGGTAGAGGGTAGGAACCCCTAGTAGTATGATTAGTTTGTGCCGCGTAGATAGGTACTACTAGGGGAAAGGGAGGGCTTACAGTAGGTGGAAAAGTCATTGGGGTTGGCGGTGGACGAACATCCCTTCTGCAGCTCAGCTGAGGTGGTGGTGTTCACGGTCACAGCATCGGAACCGAAGAAGCTGTGCATATGAGACGTGTACTGGCCAGGCACCACGAGAGGATCGATGTTCTTGTACATGAACAGATCCGAGGTGGTGACGGTGTAAGCCTCAGCCAGGCCTGCCACTAGGGCAGACGAGAGAATGAAAGAACGCATAGTGATTAAAGAAAGTGTTAGAAAGAAAGGGAAAAGAATGAGAACGAAAGAATGTAGAGTCTGGCTCAGAAGAAAAACCAAGAAGTGATGGACATCTGCATGACTCTTTATAGAAGCTGGCAGAGCAGATGAAGGAGACGCAGGAGACGCCGCGGTGGAGGCGTTTGTCGATTTGGGTCGGTGGCAGTCAGGAATTAATTAAAACCCAAGACTCTTCGTGGAGACGCTGGCCTGCCAAAAAAAGAATCCATGAACCCCGAATGGTGCTTGCTCCGGACTTAGTGTCACTAATCGTGAATAGTCGGTAGCCCTGCGACCTGACATTGACATTATTGACAATGTTGACATGCCGATGGCTCCAGAGTTGGAGTCGCTGCGCTTGTATCCACCTTTCCTTATGCTTATTGTTTATGCTTACTTGCTGGACTGACAGTCGGACTTCCATAACAGCCATGGCTCAGGAATTGCCCAGTGCCCGGTCCTCCTCTCTCGATCGCGTTAAATCACATATGCTCAGACTAGAATGAAAGACTCCCAGACAGAAAATGCACATCCCAGAAGTAAGAGATGAAAAAACATCTCCAACTCGACCCTTCCAAGCGACCCACTTTCCCAAGGCCCTAACGAAGGGTTGAGCGTTTCGCGTCCGCGCTGGTTGCCGCAGACCAGACACCTTTTAAATTAAGAGGAAGCTAGAGCCAGTCATGCTAGCCTAGTGTGTAACCGCTAGCGCTACTGCTAACTGCTAAGTGCCAGGATCCGCTTATCTTGTTGAGATCTTTCGTCGGCACCCTGCTTCCATGCTGACTCTCTCAGGGTCAAATCAACATGGAACGTCGCCGGATGAACCTCGGAAAGAAAAGGGAACAGGGTATCTCAGTCGCTCAGTTAATTCATCACTTTACTTTATGATAGTCAGTATATAACTAGAGACCCGAAATAGACCCAGCGTTATGCAAGGCCGCTAGTGGGCTGATCACGACCCGACTTCTTCTACTCTTGAAGATCGTTCGAATATGTATAACTTCAAATGATCAGTTTAGGGTTGTATAGAAGGGGTTTGTCGACTATGTAGTTCCCGTTTGTCTGTCCTTGGGGGTTGTGTATAGAAGACCATAGTTCCGCAAAAGGATAAGATACCAGTTCATAAAGCGCATAAATCCATGGTAGATGATTGGTTTGAAATTGTTGTAGCTCTGCAGCCCTCCTGCATGATTCATGTATTGCATACAGAAATTAAAAGGAAAATAAGATAGAAAACCTAGGTAACCAACTGATGTATTGGAAAACGAAGAAAACAACTCCCGGAAAGATTGAGCAATTCCAAAATGTAATATGATAGATGAGAACCAGAAGAAAACGAAAGAGAAAGAGAGGAAGCACTTCAAGGGGAAGAATGAATCATATAAATACTCCGTTTGGATGGGTAAAGGGAGCCATCCCAATAAAAAGATCATAATAACAATGAATGTCACGCGAACACATTTTGCGGGAGTTCCGTTTTCTTGCTTTTTCTTTGCTTGATTTTTCCTTTTGCTGCAAACGCAAGCTTTTCGGTTCGGACCTTTCGTTTGGTGTTCATTTCCCTGTTGGCGCGTTTGTGATTTGCGCCCTCCGTTTAGTAAACCTTCTTCTTCTCATCCATGCTCAGTTGGCCGGGACCCATGTTAATCAAAAGGAGCAGTCCGCCACTATTCAACGATCACCATTAGCTTCGGCTTGCAAAATCAGAGAAAACGAGCAACACTTACACAATGGACAAGATCTGGAAGAAGTCGTACTTGGCAAAGTCCTTGTGGGGGTGGTGAGGGTGGAGCTAGAAATTCAATTAGTCTTGACCATCCAAGAATACCGCGCAATTCATCCAAAACGTACCGTCCAGAAGTTGTTGACCAGAACGTTGAAGATGCTGAGCAAGACCACCAGCATGATCGCGCTCCACTTGGCCTTAAATCCGACAATGACCATGACGCAAGCGACGAAACCGGTCAAACTGACAATCACCCGCCACATGGTCCACTGGCCCGAGAAGACGAATCCGATGAAGAGGAAGATCAGGAGCACGCGACCGGCGAACTGAACATACATCTTGCGGTCCTTCTCGTCGAGCTGGGGCAATCCGGCGGGCACAAACTTCTTGCGCACCCACGAGTCGGAAAGCACCATGAGAAGGCCGCCGACAACGCTGAGGTTACGCAGGAAGAAGTTGAGGTCGAAGATTAGTCCGTAACCGAGGCCCTGAGCGACAACCACGCCCAGCAGACCGGCGACTGCGATTTCGGTGTGTCTGCGGGCAACGACGAGGAAAGAGCATATCGACATTGCAATAACGTTGACAATCAGGAAGGTGTGGGTAATACCCCAAGGGACTGCGCAAAGAAAGGTCACGGTTAGAACCCATTTCGTCCCTCCAATCGCTCTCCTCGGGAACATTTAAGAGAGCGCACGAAAAGACCAAGACTTACTTTTCCGGTAATCACGAAGATAGAGCAGCTGGTCGCTCCATTGCGTAAGAATACGAAGGCTGTCTTCAATGAAGGTGACCACGATCAGGAAACGACCAATGGCAGGCAGGTAGCTGCGGAGGCAAAAAAGACACGGTGTCAGCGAGGTGGTTCCGGGATCCCGCGATCAATGGGCTGCCATGGCGTTGGGAGGACAGGCAAAGCCGTTGAAAACAAAATAACAAATATCCAAGGGAGGAGCCACCTACGGCTTCACGGGATCCGACACGGTGTCCAACCAATCCTCGATCTTGCTCGTTTGCTCCCGAATGGCATCCAAGGGGCTGGGGTCGTCGGTTGCGTCTGCCCGACCGGGACCCTGGAAAGGGTTCTGGTGACCGAGATTGTATCCCGCAGTGCCGCGAATTTGCGCCATGGCGGGAGAGGAGACGACGGGTCTTGGAGAGGACAGAGAAGGTGACACAGTAAAACAGCTGGTTGATCCCTCGGCAATTGGGAGATGAGGGAGGGGACAGTGGACAAACAACCAGGAACTGGAGGGGACAGGGAAGACCTGGGGTGTAGAAATGAGGATAAAGAAAAGAGAGGACTGGGGGATCAATTAAAAAGGGTCGAGCGAGCGAGAGGGGAAGAAAGAGAGAGAGAGAGAGAGAGAGAGGGAGAGGAGAGGAAGAGGACAACAACAAACGAAACGAAGCTTCTCCGCCGCCCGCCGTGACTTTCCTTCAGGCCACGATACCCAGATGGGTGCCGCTAGTCTGGCCTGGGTTAGCCTGCCAAGTCCCTCCCAGCCAATGACGACATCATCTGCAGTGTTACTGATTTTTAAGGCTTCATTCCGTCCTGGAATTCCAGGCATGAATTCTGCCAAGGAAGCCCGACAATAATATTATCTCCTCTATAGAAACTATGCTGGAGAGGCATCTCCGTCCAGTTCCTTCCGTATACTCTGATCACTCGAAGACCGCTGACGGACTGTCATCCAGGCTCCCTGTAGCGGCCAAATGCCTTGCAGTTCCTGAAGGCTCGTCCATCGTCTCCACTTCTCTGCAATCAGGGACCAGTTATTATTTTAGGATCATTGATCGCCCATGTCCGTTCCCTCGGCCCATGCGCGCAACAAATCATTCAAAAATAGATCTCCTCGCGGAGTCCGACCGGAGGTACGGGGCCTGAATTGTGAGACCAGAGACACACGATTGAAGGGCTGCGCGAACGGTTTGAGGTACAGTGCAAGAACCAAGAAATAGGGGGACAAAACATGCCAGGTGTCTTGTTTCTAGCTGAAACGGAGCCATCCCCAACTCCCTCCTTCCGGCCTGTCTTTGGCCCCTTCTTGCTGACCATTCCATTAGAATACATCGGCGACACCAGGACCTCATAAACAAAACAAGGCAATGCGTGGTATTGGTAAGATAAGAATAAAGGTCCAAAGTCTGGCCATTGGAAACATCCTCTCGTTGATTACCACACAGCAAATATGTTAAAAATAATAATAGTTTTGAAAATAGTTTTGAAACAATAAATAAGATAGATGGATAAGAAAAGGGCCGAACAAATAGCTGGGAGAAAATGATGAAGAGATGAAGTAACATAAAAAAGAATACATGACTCTATGTAGATCAAAGATTTTCTGGGGCAGTTTTTTGCTTGTTAGAAATGGGGGCCTTTTGCTGCATTTCTCTCGGCGCCAGTCATTTTCACGATTTTTTTGATCGATTTTCTGAATTTTTTTTTCTGGTTGCTTTCGCTGAATATGCGACACGCAAAGCACCTCGCCAATTGCGCGGTGCCTTTTTGGTATAATAAAAAGACCCAAACGCCCAAGCCGTAAAGGTAATAATAAGTACAGTTCAAGATGGAAAGGTGTTCCGATGAAACAGAGAGATAGAGGCGCCGAAGGAATGGCGCTCTTAGACGGTTTTGAGATAGAAGGTAGAAAAAAAAATACATTTAAGCAGCCCAGTCGGAATCAAGAGGGTGACCCTTCTGCTTGGAGCGAAGGACGTCGGGAAGGTAGGTGGGCGTCACCTTCGCCTTGGGCTCGACGGGAGTAGGGACGGGAGCGGCGGCGGGAGCGGGAGTGGGCTGGGACTCAGGAGCGCTGGCCTCGCTCTCATCAGCCTTTCCAGCCTTCTTCTTCGTCTTCTTGCTGGGGACAGTGGTCCACTGGTCATCACCCGCCTCGAGGATGCGCATCTGCTCCTCCTCGGAAGGAAGACCTTGGTCCCACTTGCCGGAAGGCTTGGCCTCGGGCTCGAAGGTGTCCAACAGGTCAACCTTCGGAGCGGCGGCGGGAGCCACCTTGGGAGTGCCTTTCGAGACGTTGCTCGCGGGCTTGGTCTGCCAGGCGTTGGTCTGAGGAGCAGCGGGCTTGGCCTGAGCGGCCTGCTGGCGCTCAGCTTCGCGAGCCGAATGAAGCTGCTTTTCAAGGAGCTTGCGGCGTTCCTGTTCGGCTTCCTGAACCTGCTGCTTACGGGCCTCGTTCTTTAGGCGCTGTTGGCGCTGTTTCTTGGTCTCAACCTGCTTGAAGGACTGGGGCTTCTGCTTCTTCTTCTGAGCATCTTCCATAGAACCAGTAACGCGGAGAACCGAAGCTCCAGGAGCAGGGGCCTCCAACATATCGGAGACATATCCGGTAGTGGGGACGGTGGCGTTGACCAGAGGGGAGCCGGCAGGGGAGAGATCGTCATCTGCTTCCGCTCCGGTAGTGGAGGAAGTACGGGTGGACACGCGCGAGGCGGAACGCTCGTTGTTACCATTCTCGGGTTGGGCGAGAGTGGCAGTCTTCTTGTTGTTCTTCTTCTGGGACTTGCTGGTCTGAGCAATGGTTCCGTCCCGCACGGCGGCAAAACGCTTGGCCATTTCCTTCTGGTCGATCTCCTCATCTGCCTTCTCGGCCTCCTCCGTCTGGGGCACGTACGCAGGCTGCTCCTCGGCCTTTGCGGCCGGGGCAGAAGGCTCGGGAGACTTCTTAGCCTTGCGTTTCGGCTTCTTCACACCCAGCGCGCTTTCCGTTTTTTCCACGACAGGCTTGATGGGAGCGTTGGCCTTGATGGCGGTGGGGCCATTGTAATACCAGCCGAGGCCACCTGCCACGACGAGCAGAAGAGCCCAACTGAGGTACGGGTTCATCATCGTTAAACTAGAAATCTTCCGGGTTAGCCTAAGGTCATTGACGTGTATCCAAGGCAGGTCAGACATACGTTCACCGTTTATTCTTAACGAGACGTAGCAAAAGGTCGTAATGGATTCAAAGGAAAAGCGACAGTTTCTGGACTGCGCGCGTCTCGAGATTCGTGCCGAAAGAAATTGATCAAATAGTCGTTGACCACCCAAAGAGTAAGAAAAAGTCGAGAAATATAGGAAGCGATCTCTCGCGATGATTCAATTTAGCATCAAAACATTAGGCGAAGGCTGGCGACAAAGAGCAAAGTGGTTGGAGGGAGACGGGAGGAGAAGAAAAAAAAAAAAAAAAGCGGCAATCAAAGGCCAGATTGCGTTCGCGATTCTCGGAGGCCGACGAATTGAGCAGCTACTAGCTTGTGTATCGTGCAGGGGAAAAGGAGAATATTCCCAGCGTGTCCGCAAGTCGCACCGATTGGGACAGAAAAGAGCTGAGATCGTCAATGGGTGAGTCGGCTAGGGAGATCAATGGTCTGGAAGCGCCTCGAAGGGCGAGAACGCGGGTTGAGAGGCGAAAAAAGCGAGATCACCGAAGGGACATCGAAGCACCCAACCACCTCGACAACGACGTTGAGAGGGAGGAATTGGGCAGGTAACGATGTGGTTTGACAGCAAGCGGTCGCGGGAAAAGGGAAAAAAGACGGGGGGGAGAGGAGAAAGAGGAGAAGAGGAAAAGGAGGAACGAGCGTTGAGGAGAGCGGAAGAGGCAGCAGCCCCGAAAAGGACAGATTAGTTTACGGAGGTCGTGGAGTAGTCAGCATCGGTATTAACCATCCGGTACGGTATTATTATTGCCGCTAGGTAGTCTCCCAAGGTAGGTGGATGATTTTCTATGAATGATTATTTATAAGGTAAGTTCCGGATCTAGCTATCTGTTCCTCATTGTCGATTAGGAGATGACATCTGGACTTCCCAGCTTAACTCTGACATCTGCTCCTAAGAACGGGGATCCGTGGTTGACAGTTGAGATCGTCTCGTCGGAGGAGAGCGGAAGTATTGTCCCGTAGGTAACGAAGGTACATCAGGTAACGCCAGGTTCCACTCCATGAATAATGCCAATCCATGGTCAAATTGCTCTCCGTTCCGTTCAAAGACAAACCTCGAATGACTGGCGCGGGGAAGATCTGATTCCCCTGTGGGTGGCTGCAGCTGCGCCTGTATGGGGGATTTGTTACGGTACAAGGGCCAGAACGACCCGAACAGGCCACGTCTTTCCCTTCCATCTTATCGGCTGACTCAGCCCGATCGCGGCATCTTCCGGCCGAAGAGCAGCCCTAGAATATCTTCTAATCCTTACATCACGGCGGGATTCGAAGCCGGCCATGGCCCGTGGTTTTATCCTATCTATAGACCGAGTCCGGCCGAGTCTTATCACTTCGTGTCTTTCCCTTCGCAGCGATGAAGAAAAGTATAATAATGAATCTAATGCTTGACACCTCCAGTTTTGATTCAACCAACTACAGCATGATACCCGCCCTACCGCCATGTAGACTTCCAAGAAAGATACTCCAGAATAGAGACATCATCCCCAGCATGATTGACAACGGCACAGCAGCACTTTCAAGGTCTGCACCGTGACCCAGTGGGAACAACCATAAAAAGAAAAATATCAAGAGAGGCAGTATGCAGAGAACGTTATAGATGACCACCACCCGAAAGCAGGGCATCTCTCTCGCATATATCCCCCAGAAAGCCTCTCGCTTGTCACCACCTTCTTCTAGCTCGGTTTTCTTTTTCGGCAGCATATCGAGAACTTCACATGACTGTGAACTGGCCTTCCGACATCGATGGAAAAGATGGACTGCCCATGGGTCTGGTCGGTAGCAGGCATAGAATCGCGAGTTGAACTCGTGAGCTGATATTGGGGGAATACCATGCATTGGCTTTGGATTATAATCATAGTCACAGTTGTGCATGTCGGGGTACTCATCCCTCTTTCGGAGGGCGTATTCACAGTCATCAAATTTTTCGCACTATGGTTGGTCAGTGTGGTGTCATATGGCCATGGCCTACTTGCTACTGACTTGGTAGAACTCGCAGTGGGAGAACCTCCACACGCTCAGCATGGTCCGCACGGTTCCTCGCAGCCGACGGTACTCAGACCGAAGGGTTTGAAAGAATTGATTGTTGTCAACTCCATGAACTCTGATCTGGGAAAGTCGATTGGAATTGCCAGTGGTTACGAGTAGAAGGACGTATCGAAGAGCTGCTATGGGGGACTCCAACCCCGCTTCTCCCGTGGAGTGAGCCGATGTTTCTGTGGAGCTTTTATCCAGTCTGGGGTTGAGTCTTCTTTCTTGCGCCTGCTTTCCAGTCTGGCGTCCTCCAGACCAGCCGCTAGAGTCCTGACTTCGCATACTTCGCTGTCTGCCAGGCGTCTCACCCGCTGGCACGGGATTCTTGATCGCTTGTGAGAGCTTCTCTGCAAACGACAAGGGCACTGCAGCCCATCGGCTCTCACCGCATGTCTGATAACCGTCAGCAAAAATCTATTAATCTTCTTGGCGGCTTGAAACTTACACAAGTCCAGAAAACCCGGACTTCTCCATCTGATGTGGGCCGCATATATGGTGTGAACGGCCACCAGTCCCAAGTTTCCCCGGAAGGCCCTTGGACTAGGCCCTTGAAACGATTAAACCAGCCTAATCTTCCCCAATTAAAAGAAATCCGATCTGGTGGTACACATTGAATTTCGGCCACTGCCTGACAAAGTTCATGCCGAAGATGATTGTTGAGTTTGAGACCATCCGACTTTAGAAGCAAATTCAACAGTTTTCGAACACGGATCTGAAACGAAGAATAGACCCAGTCGTTCAGTCTTGTAATAAGTGACTGAAATGCAACACTCTGTAGAAGGAGCTTCTCGGCTCGAGAGATTTCAGGAAACATCGCATCATGCTCATCTTCATATTCGTCGTCCTCTGGCTCGCTGACATCGTCACCAGAGTCTGAATGCCCATCAACTGTGATGTCATTGACTTTGCGCTGGTCTCTCATTCTTTTCAGCATCTCTTCCACCCTCACACGATCCAGTTTGTTATCGGGTGAGTTCCTCAGCCTTTCCAAATATTCGTTCTGGTCTCCAGATACAACCAGACAGATCTCACTCGATATCCGTGACGCGAACCGACCAACAAACCGGGCGATTGTTCGACACTCGCGCGAGCTAGGGCCTGTCTCTTGTTTCAGGTTATGCGCATATCTCACGAGAAGGCGACGGACATTGTTCTGGAGCCTGTTACCGCCACTTTTAGCATCTCGTGAAGCCGCATGGCTGAGTGGTGATAGCAAATAATCAACACAGAGAATGCGGACAATCTCGTGAATAATAGGGTCTTGCATATCAGTCGAACCAATCGTCGTCTGGCTCAACTCGGAGTAGCCATACGAGAACACCGAATCGTGGTCGGAAATTGACTCGGATGATCCATCATCAGCATCTGTATTTGCTGTTGCCAAACCCGTTTGTTGTCTGCCATTTGAAACATTGGCATGGGTGGGAGTCCGAGATCTCGAAGCAGTGGCATTGGTATGAGAAGTTGGCCTTTATACTTGGGGCGGTCTGGTTGGATCTGGTCCTTCGCCTGGAAACAGACAAGTATAGCACTTTGAATGGCCACATACGGTACAACGGTCAATAGAGAGGGCTGGATTATTTCCACCCGCACAATGGCAACAGATCCACCAATCATCGGGAAGATTTGGTTGTGCCATGTCGATACCCGGTTCGCTCTAGAAGCCAGAAAAGAAATGGGGTCATCAGCTGGAGAGAGTACTTTGTTCCGACTTATACTCATCCCGAGAGTATCAGATGTTGGTTTCCTGCCCAAGGCTGCGCCACAATCTACGCCCAGGAAAGGCAGCCATGTCAGCCGCAAGGCTTTCTATTCAACAATCCGCAGCCACTTTGGCTGTGGTTAGACCTCTGCAAGGCTGGCAGAGTCATAGAAGCTTTAAGGACAACACCAAGAAAGCACTCATTCACAATGGGAGTCCATAATACTAGCGGCTTTTTTCCCTGCTCAAGAGAGATGGCAAGTTGCAGACGCGAAACAAGGGTCCGTTCCTCATATTAGCTCGTCAACTCACTCTCCATCAAGAGGCCTATGTAAATGAATTGTGATCATCGTGGGACTTATATACATTCCCCTTCCTATGAATGGCGTCAGTCTCCACGGGGCGGGGATGGGATGCGGGGACCAATAGGGTGATTTCTCGGCTCAATTGCCTCGACTCGTGGAATTTAGGCAGGATTGGCGCATCTCCCGTTCCTTCGGCGACTTGTGCGCTCTTCGGCCTTCTGGAATTCATCCGGCCTTCACACATCCACATCCAGCACGCTAATTAAATCCTCCTGAGCAGTCACACCTAGTGCGGCAGGAAACACTATTATCTCGGAACTACTTATCTGCTCCACCACGAATCGGTCAATTCCAGGCAATCCCTGCAGGCGGGGTCGTTTTCGGTCCGGCAGTGTGATCAACAGCAGCAGCGCTCACTTGCAGAGGTCGAACTTTTCCCAGCTTTTATAACACCCCGGAAATCACCTTTCGGATCAGGGATACAGCCGAGGAATCATGGAAATCGACCAGCCCGATCGCACGATGGACGCGCCAGACCATTCCCGCCAGCTGGAGCTTCCCCCGATTATTCTCGGTGGTGCTGGGTTCAGTTACCAGATCCATCCGGATCCAAAGAGCATTCCAATTCCGCAAATCATTCGCCGAGCGTTCGACGTGGGAATGAAAGCAATTGATACGTCGCCGTACTACGAGCCATCCGAGCAACTACTAGGTGAAGCACTTGCCAGCCCCGAGGTGACCGGCAAATACTCCCGCAGCGATTATATCTTGATGACCAAGGCCGGCAGAATATCCGCCGACCAGTTCGATTACTCCGCGGAATGGATTCAAAAGTCGGTTCAAAGGTCATTGGAGCGACTGGGCACCTCCTATCTAGATGTTGTTTTCTGCCATGACGTTGAATTTGTGTCGATGGAGGAAGCCATCGAGGCTGTTGGTGCTCTTTTCGGGCTCTCTGAAAAAGGGCAAGTGAGGTTTGTGGGAATTTCCGGCTACTCCATCGACCGTCTGGTGCGCATTGCGCATACCGTTCAGAAGCAATATAATCGACCCCTCGACATTGTCCAGAACTGGGCGCAAATGACCCTGCAGAACACACGGCTGGAGCGGTACGGTATTCCTGCCTTGCGTGACGCCGGAGTCTCTACGATATGCAGTTCGAGTCCGCTAGCCTCGGGTCTATTGCGAGCTGGCGACGTACCCTCCGGAAAACTTGGGGATTGGCACCCGGCGCCCGATGGGCTTCGCAGCGCGGTGAAGCAGGCATCTAAGTGGGTTGAAAAGCAAGGTTCGACTCTGGCCGGCCTTGCACTTCGGTTCTCCCTTGCCAGGGCAAACAGAGCGTCCAAGAACGGGGTTTCTGTTCACACTATTTTGGGAATCTGCTCCCTCAGTGATATTGAAAGCAATGTCCACGCTGCGCAAACCATTTTCCAAGCCAAGCACGAATCAGATGAAGTGGACATTTCTGCTTTGCAAGATATCAACGAGGAAATTGAACGAGTCGATATTGGGCTCTGCCACAGAGTCCGTGGCACGTTGGGAGAATGGGTGGAATACGACTTTGAGACGGGTAAGAAGGAGTCGAAAGTGCCCCTATGGCGGCGTCGCGAAGTTTTCGCAGTTGTGATACTCTCCTTACCTATGCTGGTCTGGTCCAGTGGCTTCAACCCTGTTGCTTGGTGGCATAAGTGATCTAATATCTCTTTGCCACCTTCTGGCTGGTTTATGCGCGGAAATGTGATGCATGAGGACCCTTCAAGATTGCCTGCACTGGACATACTTCAAGCTATTTTGGTACATATTGTATTTGCCTAGAATTTAGATTTTGGTTTTTCCTTCTGTTCTTGCATCTTGCCATCCTTCGCGTTATTCCGCCAAAGCCCACCAACCCCCTCTCTGCCAAGGCGAGGATCACGCTAAGACGAGGTTCTTCAGGCTAATTGCATTGGGAATTCCTCGTCTTCGGCGGAACGCTTTCCCCGGAATCGAATGCTTGGTATGCGTCTCCTCTTTCTCCCCACATTTTCATCTCTGGTGTGGTTGATTCCATCTCCATTGAACGCTAACCCATCCATTCGTCCGTCTTTTTTCCCCTCCGGATCTACCTAAGACAACTGCCTAGCGCACGGCAGGTGCTTGATACTGCTGAATCAACGACCTCGATCTCGTCTTGGGGAATATGGACCCAGCCTTGTCTTCGTCAGAAAACGCTCCAAACAACCGAAGGAGGATCGGGCGCGCTTGCGATCAGTGTAATTTCTCGCGCATGCGCTGCGATGGCCATGCGCCGTGGTACGATAAGATCCTTCTCGCGTATTCTTAGTTCTGACCAACCTGTCCTTATTTCATTAGTACACGTTGTGTTGGTGAGCTACAGCAATTCCTTGCATCGGTTCCAGAGGCGAATATCTAACCCTAGCAGGCTTGAGTTTGTCATGTCAATACAACCGTGAAATGAAAAAGCGCGGTCGCAGAAGCAATGCCTCCAAACAGAGCCAAAGATCTACAGTGGGAGCAATAATATCTTCCGATAGCTATGGTGCGCATGGCGACATGGTGCGACATCGCTCGCAGTCCATCTCTTCAATGGGCATGGCACCGCTATCATCGCATCCGGCTGCCACTGAAGATGACAGGTTCAGGCAGCTGCAACTGCCACCTACAGCACCAGGAACAGCTCATGATGAGCGGGCTGGACTGCCCAACGGGCCAGACCCGCGCTCAACATTCGGGCCCCGACAAGCGGATTCCTTTTCGCCCGTCGCGTTTCCTATTTCACCCAGTGCTACTAATAGCAACGAGAATGGGCAACAGCAGCCCTTTCCGTGTCGCTACCCGTGCCTTGATAGGATCTTGCCAGGTCTGAAAGGGCTCATGTCTGCAAATGAGGCCTGCGACTTGTTGGATACTTTCTTTGCGGAGCCCGGGAACTCTCTCTCGAGCACTCACAGTCCTTACGTTCTCACAACCGTCCTGCGGAAAAAGTCGCTGCTGCATAGAACCAAGCCGCGTCCTACATCTCCCGCATTGCTGGCAACCATGCTCTGGTGCGTTGCCCAGACTGCCGACAGTCGTATCTACTACGTGCCCGGGACTCGTGAGCGTATCACCAACCATCTGTATTCTCTTGCCATGTCGCATTTGCGCCTAAGGGATATGGATAACTGGCACCGGGTGGCAGGAGGCTGGCAGCTCGAGGAGGACTGTACTTTGAGTGTGAGCAGCAATGAAGGGGACAAGGCACGACGAACATTCAGTACTGGTCCACAGCCGACGGTAGACGACGTGTTGACCTTTACGCTACTGACTGTGGTCATTTCCGGTGGCATTTTCAAGGCCGACTGTCTTAAATGGTGGAACAAAGCCGTGGGTCTGGTCAAGTTCCTTGGATACAACACGGAACCGGGCATAGCAGGAAAAAGCGATAACTCCGAACATTCTTCCAGCACCATTGAAGAGCAAGAAGAGCGACGAAGAGCCTTCTGGCTGGCATACGCGTTAGACAGACACCTAGCACTGTCATTCAACGGATCATTACACATTCTCGACGCCGAATGTCAAGTCCTTGGTCCCCTGCCCGAAGACATCTGGCAAGACCTCGATACCATCCCGCTCGATTTACTCCCACGCCGCACCTACGGCCCATCCACCACTATATCCGGACCCGGGCTGTTTGAATACTTCCTTCCACTCATGGCCATCCTTGGAGACATCATCGACCTCCGACTGCGGCACCACCACCCCCGCCTTCCAATCGACAACTCATCCTACCTCGACGCCATCAAACAAACCCTCTCCCACTGCGAATCCAGTCTAGGAGACTTCGCAGACAGCACCCTCCCAGGGCCCACCAACACGAGGGCGCAGCTCGTAATCGCCTACGCAACGTACATCATCAAAGTGCTCTACGTCCTTCTCCACGGCGAATGGGACGCCATCTCCATGCTCGAAGACACGGGTAATTGGATTGCCTCGCCCAGTTTCTCGGAGTGCGCTTCAAGCTCCATCGCTGCGGCCCAATGCATCAGCGACATTCTGAGCGTCGACTCAGAGCTCTCTTTCATGCCGTATCTCTTCGGCATATATCTCTTCCACGGCAGCTTTGTGTTGTTGTTATTCGCGGAGAGGATGCCCCAGATCGGGCCCAACGAGTCGGTCGAGCAGGCCTGCGAGGTGATTATTCGCGCACATGAGGTTGCTATCGTGACGTTGAGCACGGACTTTCAGGTTAGTCAATCTGACGGGTTGCACACGAAACTTGGTTCGAAACTAACACAGGAACCACCGCAGAAAACCTTTCGCAAAGCCTTCCGGTCCATTTTGTATCGCGTCAGGCGGCCGGACTCGTTCGATCCCGAGTTTCAGATCCTTCGGAAAGAGGTGCTTTCTATGTATCGATGGACTATGGGACATAAGGGCCTTTGTCTGTAAATTTTCTAGCACTCAACCATAGCGTGAATCAGTACTCTCCCTAATTCATGCATTTGGCATCAAGCATTCTTGGAGGTATTCTGTTGACTATATCCAATTGGATGTATCCAAGGGTCGTGTGCATATGTAGGTCTGTAGCTAAGAAACGAAGGACATCAGGATCTCTACAGAATCTGCCTTCGTCAATCAACTGTCGAGTTTCCCTTGCAAACTAAGGTTCACAAACGCCTCATATTCAAACACGGATGAACCAGGGGAGCAGGTGGCTGGCTATAAGACAAGCGGGCCAATCACGTGGGCTATCGTATGTTCTCGATGATCCTCCGCTCTCTTTCCCCCTATTCTTTTCATCTTGTGCATATCTCGAGATCGAGAATGATCCACTGACCACAAACCTAGACGTCATCGTCGCACACAGATACTGTCCTAGCGGTACTCCACAGGGTAGATCTCACCCAGAATAAATCACAGCCTTGCGCTAACAACTTAGACTAAGGACCTGAAACCGTCTGACAGTGATTACGTTTTCTTGGCCCGGGCGGGCATATATACCATAGCATACGATCTCATCTCACTGATCCTCAAAAATTATCCATTGCCTCGCTGTCAATCCGAAAATCAATATTAAAAAGCCAGCCCTACCTAACCATCAACTCCCAACCCTCTAACATCCACCATCCAACAACAACAAAAATGCCCTACAAATACCCCATCCACCCCTTCCCAATCCCACCAATCCCTGCATCAGCCCATCCCACTCAGGAAGACTATATCCGAGACCGTAACGCCACCACGGAGATCATCTTCCTGCATTTCCAACCCAACACGCCCATTGAAGATCCGTCGACTTCTGCAGGCGAACTCTGGATGCAGGCACTTGATTCGATTCGCGGGTCCGAGGAACAGGGGGTTCAGCCGATGCCTGGGTTTGGGAGGTTGTATTGGGGGAGGGTTGAGGGTGGGAGGAGTATTGACGGTTATGAGGAGGATGTGGTTCTTTTGATAATTGGTGAGAAAATTCCTTTGCTCCCTCGCTTGCTGTCCCTAAGTATTTATGCCCATCTCTACCCACTCTCCACTCAACCCCATTCCCCAGCAAAGAAAAAAAAAGAAAAGAAAAAAAAAAAAAACACCAGATCCAATCTAACCTAAAAACACCAGACTGGGACGACTTAACCCTCCACACCCAATCCCCATCTCAACCCCCCCAGTCAATAATCACAAAAGCCCTCTCCCCCATCCTCCTCTCCACTCCTCCCAAACCCAGTTCCAATACCAGCTCCATATCCGTCAAATTCACCACCCACCCACCCCTCTCCGCCACAAGTACCTCCTCTCCACCCTACCCCGTGACAGCTCTCACCATCGCCAAATTCCCATCTACCATGGACCCCGCCGAGAAGGCCCAGATCCCTGCGTTGTGGCAGTACACGCGTCAGGACTTGTTTCCGAGGGGCGAGCAGCGGAGGTATGGGTGTTTGGGCGCGGTTGGGGGGTGGGGTTATGGGATCATGGGTTTGGAGGGGTCTGGTGGCGATGGGGGCTTGGGGGCTGAAACTGAAACGGGAGGAGGGTGGTATGTTATGATGGATATCTGGGAGAATAAGGAGAGACGAGAGGATTGGGCGGCGAGAGAGGAGGCAGGGTTGTTGAGGAATAAGTGGGAGGAGAGAGCGACGGAGGGGATGGAGATGTGGTTTGGGAGGTTGAGGATGTAGAAGACGGGGAAGGGGAGTTTGTAAAGTAGGGTTAGTTAAATGGCATATTTAACGAAGGTCTATATGGTGGTGTGGTGTAGTTTATCTGTTGTTCCTGGAGGGTTTCGTTGAACAAACAAGGGGGGTTCGTCTGTTTGTATGTCTCGTTGAGCCCTAAACTTAAGTATAGCATCGAATTCATATTCAAACAGAAAACTCAGATATTCACATTCGCACTCCCACAAAACCAATGCCTTCCCCCCCTAAACAATCCAACCATACTATCCAAAACCTAATCCGGACTCCCAACATCACAAGTCTTCCCCAAAGTACAAGTCTGCATCCAAAACTCGCCACAAACATTCTTAATCGACCCCCCATTCCACGGACACTGTTTCACAATCTCATTCAACGGATCCGCGCACAGCGCCCTCGTCTCATCCTGATCCAAATACTGACAATCCTCCGGCGCGTCGTCCGCCAGGGTCCATCCGGCACGAATGTAATTGTTACCCGCGGGGTCGGCTGGGTTTCTGGCGTCGGTGAGCGTCATGTCCGGCTTGTTGCACCAGGCTGATCCGTTGGGCTGCACGACTTCGAGGATCTTGTCGATGTCGTTCTCGCCGTGCGTCGGGAAACAGTTGGCGGATTCGGTGGGGCTGGGGTTCAGCGATGTCGTGGTTGGTTGGATCGTCGTCATCATCACCCAGTCGGAGAGTTGGCAGCCGACCATCATCGTGCCGGAGGACATGGTCGTGGTGCCGAGTCCGGCGATAACATGCCCGCATTTGCAGTAGGTTTGGGTTTCGGAGGCGGAGGCGGTGGTTACGACGGTTCTGGGGTGGAGTGTTAGTGATAAGGGGGTTGCGCCTGGTAGGGTATGGGTGGGTGGATGGATGTATAGTACTTACGAGGTTACCACGCAGCCGGTGTTGATGGATGTAGTGTGCGACGTCAAGGAGATGGTCTCGCTGGGGAGTTTGGTGAAGTCACAGTACGATGAGGTGGAACCGGAGATGGTTGAGAAAGGACCTCGCCCGCCACAGAAACACCACGACGACGGCTCATTGTTGAATCCCATCAATGAGTTGTTACCCTCGCTGCAAATGGGAGGACGTGTGGATGAAGCTGTGCTGAAGGTGGTTGGGCTAGAAGTGGGCGATCTGGTCGGAGACGAAAGAGTTGTAAAGCCCGTCGACCCAGGTGTTCTTGTCGCAGTAGTCACAGTCGCAGACTGCGAGGGCGAGGCCGATGTTGTAGTGGACCCAGAATCATTCCCCCAGGGCAAGGTGGTAGGTTGAGTCTCTTGGGCTTTCTCGATACTCTCGGCTCGGGCGGTGTCGTAGTTCACACTAGTATAGGTGACTACCTCGTTGACTCCAGGGGTTTGAGTGGCAGCTGTAGTATTGACGCATCGGTAGTCGGTGTTTGTAAAAGAGCACGGGTCTCCAGTAGTGGTAGAGGTTGTGCCTGTCACATCACAGCCTGTCATAGTACTGTAGCATGTCTTGCTGCAACTCTCCGTGGCAGGACATGACACTATGCAGTCGCTCACTGTCATCACCGATGTACATGATGAGGTCGAGGTTGTAGCCTCGGAAGTAGTAGCCTCGGAAGTAGTAGTCTTCTCGCTTGACTTGGTTGACGAGTGATCATCGTCTTCATCTGGCTCACCTTGTTCAGGTGGTCCAGGCTCCCCGCCGCCACCGCCACTACCACAGTTGAAGATACATGGAAAGTGGAAGGATGGAAGATTAGGCAACGAGTACTGTATTCCGGTCTTTATCGGTACCCCGAACAAGATGATAGCGCCGTCATCGCCGCCGCAATCGTCGCCACAATCAGTAAGAACTGGCACTTCAGTCTCTTGGCCGCCAATGGTAGTTGTCAGGATGAAGTCTTCGGTCCAATCACTGTTGGTTACTGTAGAAGCTGAGAAGCCGGTGGGCTCGGAAGTCATTGTTGTGGTGACCTTGTCATTGGTGGCCGACTGGGTTATGGAATGGCTTTCTGTAGTACCTGTGTTCTCGCCAGTGGTAGTGGATGGGTCAGTAGTAGTGGTTGAATCACCAGAGGTAGTCGAGACGGCAGTGCTCTGCGTCGATACGGTATTGGATCGAGTCGAGCCAGAACTTTCCGTACTTTTAGTACTCGAGGTACCAGTCCGCGTGCGCGAGGGGGTGCTAGAAGGAGAAGTTGGTGTAGTATTGCTGCTTATGAGAGAACTGCTACCCGAAGTTGTCGAAGCTTGGGTGGTGCTTTCGGAGCTGTTCTCGGTAGTAGAGCTCTGCACAGAGGTACTCGAGGTTGGGCTCTTTGTGGGCGAAGTGGGCGACGAAGGGGTCGACGGAGTCGATTGCTCTGTAGTAGTCTGCGAGTCGCTAGTAGTTGCAGAGCTGGTAGTCGCAGAACTGGTAGTCGCAGAGCTAGTAGTCGGAGAATTGGCTGTCGGGGAACTTGGCTTCGACGAAGGGCTTGTTGGAATGACTGCAGAGCTTGTACTAGTAGGCCCTGTCGAAGTCGGAGAACTAGGTGTAGTAGTCTGCACAGGTCTAGAGGTAGAAGCAGACACATCTGCGCAGACTAAATCGCGCTTCTGCACCAGTTTCGACCTACCGTCCAACTGCTGCGCAACTTCTGAACAGACCTGGACAGGTACTAGGGTTGAAGAGCCAGCGGGATTCGTATTCCAGTCACCGATCCAAGTAACAGGTGCTCCGGCATCATCGGTTGTTGTTACGAAAGGGAGCGTTTTCCCGCTAACGACTGTAGCATCCTACATCGCAGGATTAGTATCACAATTCCATTACCTTCCGGAAAAAGTGGATGCATACATATTTTGGAACGAACGTAGCAGAGGCTCCAGGGGTCGTTGCAGTTGAGTAAAATCCGATTTCTTCATAAGTTGTAGACTTGGCCAAATCGGTGGACTTAACGAGAGTATAGCCATGAGGCAGCCCCGGGCTGGCACTGCTGCCAACCACAAGGCTAAGGCCCAGTAGACTCCCCCAAAAGAACGACATGCTTCATAGGGGTATATCCGCCGGGGAAAGGAGGGACTGTATATGAAAGGGAAAGAGGGTAGTAGCAAGACAGATTTAACGAACGACGGTATCCAGTACCTTGCGAGAGGTAAACCAGGCAGGGAATGTGTTGGACCTAGTGTCCTTATAATCAAAAACGACAGTTCATCAGGCTTCCCAAGCGTAGACCACCTCTCCAGGTCGATCATTAATATAAAGGGGCCCTCATAGAGCGCAAATTTTAACCAGATTCAATCAAATGCATCATCATAGCTGACTGGGTGATTGTTTCAACCCCTGGCAGTGGCGCAGCCCACAATGGTAATTTCAGCGATCAATTTGGGGTCGAAAGTAAAAGCATGTCAGTGAAATCGCCGGTCAGATTGGGTGGGTCGATCCTCAGTTGCGAGTAATCAGCCACTAGAGTGTGGAGTGTCACATATCAAGGCATGCAAGTCCGGACGGTTGTCCCAAGACATTGGGCCGGATTCATGAGTGCATTGCGTGTCAGGGGCGTGACATTGACAGCCTTAATTGTGGTGCCACTCGGCGGAAATGGTAATGCAGTTGCAGCAGAGAGAAGAATGGAAGGTCAGGAACCAAAAGGCGTGCAGGATTTCCCTTCAGTCAATCGAGTCTAGCCCTGATTTGGATTAGGGCTGACTGTGCCTGGGTGCCTCGATGCGCCTATCAGTTGGCCGGCCTCGATCTATACCCAAGAAATACATCGTCGTCGTCATCCAAACGATGATCGTGTTTTACATTCTAGGCCCAGTCTGCTCTCATGACCTCATTTCATCCCGTTGAAATTGTAACATTATGGCGGCACGGCGAACGCCTGAAATATCAACCCGGATAACGACGGAAAAAGCCTGATGGAAGGATCTGTGACAGCGATTCCTTCGAGGCGACCAACCACACAAACTATCCTGCTACATTTTAACTGTTTTCGTTACCGTTCTCGCATATGACATGTGGAGCTGAAGCGCACGAGTCCGAGGATTGAGTCCCCCACTAACGTCTTAGGCATGTCAGGGACACCTGCACCAAGAGGCTTGATTCGAAGCACGACCCTGACCGGCCAATTTGGGGGCCAGGCTGAGCAAAGCAGCCCCTGTTGATCCGTGGACAGCCCTGAAACATGGAATCTTATATGCTAGATTACTCCTCTTTGGGTATGTTTGCCTGAATCATGAGCACGGTTGGGTCCCCTATTCCGTTCTTTATCTTTATCTATTAACCAACTCATTTCATTCTTTTGCTTTCACAGTCAGTAACTATTGATCAACTTTCATTCCCTAGCTTTGTCACTCTTTCAAATATTCTGCTTCATACCAAACCAAGTCCACCTCATGGCAGTCATACGTCGTTGCCTCGTCCTTCTCCTAGGCCTGGGCGCATCGTTCGCTTCCGCGCAGAAACTCCACGGCTCATGTGCTGACCTCAAAGGCAAGAACTCCGAGGGCGTGGAGACCAACTACGGCGACGTGCGAGGATCCATCGCCGTCGCCATCCAGGAAGTCGGGGCCATCGCCGAGACAGCGCGCGATTACATGAAAAAGGCGGCGGACAAGACCGGCGACGACTTTGATATCACGAGAACTGTTCAATCTTTCTATGCGTTTCAGGGCGAGAAAGATGGGGATGAGTCGACTTCGGAAGGACGTTGGGATACGGCTATCAGTGAGTGCTCTGTTGTTTCCTCTATATTGTTGACTGTTGAAGTCCTCACACCTTGCCGCTAGAAAGCCTCGAACGGCTCATGAACTATGTGGAGAATCGAAACACACAGGATCCCCCGTTCCTGTGCGGTGACGGACACTTGACCAAATTCACACACTATCAGAACGGAGAGCGGATCCAGGCCCAAGATGAAGACGGAAATGCTTTCGACACGTATATGTATTTCGGTAAGCCTTTGCCCCTCTCCCTTCGTGATTCCTCTCTTAATCCTCATGTCTCAAAACCTAGACGGCTTCTCCGGACAATGGTGGGCAATCGCCGAGCCCGCCTGCGAAGATGACCCGGGTACTATCGCCATCACGCACCCAGGCGGATACATCCAAGTCTGTCCGGCGGCGTTCTCATTTGCACAGATGACGGCACCTCGGGATACGATCGACTCCGACAATAGCGAGGACTCGTCGGTTGATTGGAGCGACAAGGAATACGAGGGTGATTATCGCCAATCGTTGGATTATTGGGCTACTCCGCTCAGTTATAGCATGTTTCATGAGTTGACGCATTTCTTGCTCGGCTGTATGTGTCCTCCTCCCAGTTACATTATTCCCTTTCCATTTTGTACAGACGACTAACTTGATATGATAGATGACGACCATAAGATCTCAGAACCCGTCAGCTGGATAGGCGGCACTGTCAACAAAGCCTACAAGTTCAACGGCGCCACTCAGTTGGTCAAAGAAGATATTGACAAAGTCTCGGATAACGTCGATAGTCTAGGCATGATGGCATTGTGTATGTTCTTCTCCCGTTCTATATTCTCCCTCTTGTTCCTGGGTCAGAAGGTCACGCTTTACTAATATCGTGTTTACAGCCCTCTTCATGAAAGCCTGTAACTGGAGCTCAGGTCGTGCAAGGGGCAAGGACAGCTAAGAGGGCTTGTGGTAGAGGAAGGGCAGAGATTGGCTTTGGTAGATAAAGTTGAAAGCATCTAGTTGAGATCAATTGGTTTTTATGGTATCCTTCTATGCCTTTTTGTAACTTGTATAGTTAATAGTGCTTCTGGTACCTAGTTTAGATGTCTGATTTCGCTTTCAAGAATAATCACAGTTTTCTTCCTCATTTCTTAGGACTCATCTCACTCGACCAAGTGACTTACCTACTCTGCACCCAAGTATATAAAATGATTCACCACAGAAAATAACTAAAAGCAATGGAATCCAGCAAAAACCCTCATATCTATGTCCCCCATGACTAAGCAGCCTTATCAGCACGATAACCAACCGCCAAGACATCCCACTTTTTTTTCCAAGGCATAAACCCATCTCCTCTCCTCTTTCTTCCCAATCATTCTCCCCTCCGCTTGTACAGAATCCTACTACTACTCAGACTCTGGAAACCCCAATCCCCACATAAGAATTGACCATGGCACCCAAGAAGATCATCATCGACACTGACCCTGTAAGTCGGTTTTGATATTGGTTCCCACGTGTTTTCTTTCCCCGCCATGGAATCCACCCCGCGCTTTTACCATTTACCCCGTGTTATATGCAAAGCAACTACTGACGTTTCTTCCAGGGAATTGATGACATTCTGGGTCTTCTGCTCGCGCTTTCTGCTACGCCCGAGGAAGTCGAGGTGCTCTTGATCTCGTTGACGTTCGGAAACATCGAGGTGAAAAGGTGAGTGAGTGTTGATGGCGGAGATGTGATACATAGCAGCCTGCCTAGTGTCTACATTGAACACTTAACTAACTGTCGACTAGCTGTCTCCGCAATGCAGTCTCCATGTTCCATATCCTGGAGCGCGAGATGCAGTGGCGTCGCGAACAGGGTCGGCCTGAGGGCTTCGGAGCTCTCCGAGCCCATCCTCCGATCGTGGCGGTAGGTGCCGAGGATCCTTTGGAGGATCAGAAAATGTTGGCGGATTACTTTCGTGAGTCTTGCCACTAAACCTAAATTGTTAATGGTTCTTCCCGCACAGGGCTAATGCTTAGTAGACGGAACGGATGGTTTGGGAGGTATTCATGCCAGCGTATGTCCCATTTTTGCGTGTTGATTTTCTACTTTGTTTCTTCGTTGGGTCGGTTTGATTAACAAGGCTGTAGCACCCGCATTTAACTCCCCAGGAAACGTGGGAGCATATGTTTGATCCTTCAACGGATTCGGATATCAAGCCCGTTCCTGCGGGCGACAACTCGCACAAGTCGTTCATTCCATCTAAACGTCCCGCGCACGAGGAGATCCTTCGCGTCTTGCGCGAGAATGATCCCGACACGGTGACGCTGGTGGCTGTGGGCCCTTTGACGAACTTGGCGTTGGCCTCTGCCGCTGACCCCGAGGCTTTTCTGCGTGTTAAGGAGGTCGTGGTGATGGGAGGCGCCATCAATGAGCCTGGAAATGTGGGTACATTCTACAGTCATGCTAGGGAGAAAGCTGACACAATTGATCAGGTCACTCCT
Organism: Aspergillus ochraceus; assembly: GCA_004849945.1. Taxonomy (NCBI): domain Eukaryota; kingdom Fungi; phylum Ascomycota; class Eurotiomycetes; order Eurotiales; family Aspergillaceae; genus Aspergillus; species Aspergillus ochraceus. The sequence goes on along the minus strand of SSOS01000005.1, from coordinate 3,278,265 downwards.
GGTGCTGAGTTCAACGCATATGCCGATGCGTTCGCCGCGGCCCGAGTCTACGCCCTTACGTCTCCGACTCCCCGGACCGCGATGCCCATCTCAAGCGCCAGTCTGGCTAGCTACCCTGCTAGTTTAAGCAGACAGCTCACTGTGAAGATGTTCCCCTTGGACATCACCCACCGTCACGGAATCAAGCGTGGGCAGTTCCGCCAGACCGTCACCCCTCTCTTGGAGAAGGGCTCTCCATTGGCCGAGTGGTCTGCCGCCTTCATGGCCCATACCTTTAGCACCGTTGAAAGGTTGCATCAGGGACAAGTGGGAGACGATGTCGAACTCAGTCTACATGATCCCGTGTGCGTGTGGTACGCTCTTACGGCGGACCACGACGGCTGGAAGCCTTCTGTCACGTCGCCGGAGGACATCCGAGTTGAGACCACCGGACAGTGGACGCGAGGTCTCTGTGTTGTCGACCGACGGGACCGTCACCGCATGGAAGGAGAGGAAGAAAGCCCCAGTGACCATGGACTCTGGCTGAGCTCGAAACATGGAAACCGCATCTGGCGGATGGACCAATCGCCAGTGGAGCACAACTTTGGAGAGGTCCTTCTGACGAAGCTGTTCACTTAGACATAGAAGGGGCTTCATTGTGCTGAGTTTCAGTAGGGTCGGAACGTATCCCTTCGGAGAAAGGGGCACATATACATGAGTTTTTTGAAGTCAACGTATATAGATTCAGTCATAGAAACGTCATGGTATGAGAAGTTATGCATTGCATAACATATGATGTATTAGATCATTGCATTGAAGAAATGAACATGATGATAAGGGGCGGGTTTCATTCCTCGGCTGTCCTGGGTTGGGGAAGACGGAGATGATCGACCTCATAAGGGCCACCCCCAGTGGTTGGCAAGATCTGGTATGTCATCCCTTCAGCGGGTTTGACGGAGCTACAGCTTTGTAACTGTTAGTCTGCAACGCATAGAATATGGGGAAGATATCCACCTGTAGATACCTATTCTGCAACATTCAACCCCTTGGAATTACTTCAGGGGCTGTTGAGTAAAACATCAATGAAGTTGTTTCCACCGGTCTCGGTAATTATATGGTGTCGGCACGTCTCAGAAACGTTGTTAAGAGGGTAATGCGAGGCATCGCTCAACGCAGTACGCGACGTTGATTTCAGCCTCAAAACCCAGACCAGATACCCTCCCGCCACAACCACAATTGCCATTTGCCACAGTCAATGCTAACTTGAACATCAGTTGGAATGTGCCAGCCCTTGAGAGCGACGTAGGTATGGGATCCGAATGACTATCATATCATGATTGGTTCTTGCCACACATATGGAATGCTCCCGGTCCAATGAGCATGCTCTGTTCCCGTCCAGAGGAACCAAAAGGAGTGCGAGGAATGCTGCATGAATGATCGTGGTTTTCTCTGACATTGGATGCAAGAGAGGCGAGGCTGGGGTTGAGATCTACTTCACCTCCTCTACAATTGTGCTACTGCGATGACGGTTATATAAGGAGACCGAATGAAGAAGGGTCTGTTCCTCATCAGCAACAATCGCTCTTCAGAGTTCATCAACAGACCAGTCAGAAACCCACTTTCTCATAAGATCATCTCTATCCACTCCGATCAGACCTTCTCATAACCTCTTTCTATATTCCTCCAACCACCTCCAAAGCAACCATGCAATTCAACACCTTCATCGTCGCCACCGTCGCCGCTCTTGCGGGCGTCAGCATTGCCAGGCCAACCGGAGACGCAGCCGGACCTCATCGGGAGACTCAGATCGGAGCCGCCCAGAACAACACAACAACGAACGCACCGATGAGACACTGGCCTAAGATCATGTCGCCCAACACTGGCAACGGGAACGTCAAACACGGATCCAACGAGGACCAGAGCCTCGATCCCCGGATTGACCGCTGCCCTTCAGTCTGTGCAGTCGCAGCCCAAGCATGCGTTGTTGCTCTTCCGGACGACGAAGACTTTTGGTAAGTAGTCCACACGTGACATCCACGAGCGAGCCATTTGCTGACCAAACATAGCTGGGACACCTACGTCGGATGCACCGACCGCTGCTAAAAGTTGAGCACGTTTCACGGGGCACTTGGTGAATTTCCGCATCAAGCGGAGTAGACCTGCCTTGGTGGCAAAAGGAATCCATCGGTGACAAGCCCAGGATCCAGTGTCGGGAGAAAGGAGGAGCACGTGCTCGAATGCCCGTCTGGACGGGACATCCAACGGAAGAACTAGGGGGTGGAAAAAGGGGGATGAGAACAAAAGTTACGGCGGCAAATAAATGAAGCCCACGGACGCAACCTGGCGTTGACCCGGAGGTCGAGCATTGTATTGTATCTGATTGATTAGTTTTGTCTAGCGGTGATTCTGGTTGAATTGACTATTTCTGTGTATTTTAATTCGGCTAAAATAGGACGGAATGTGAAGCCCAGTCGAGGATTCCGGAAAGAGACACGAACGTGCACGAAAAAGAGCCGTCCTCAGAGGGAGGGACTCATTCCATGGTCCAGTGCGCAGTATACCGGGTACCAATCAGGGCGGGCGACGGGGACATGATGTTTCGTGCCGAAGATCGAGCAGGTCGAGGTTGTTGAAAAGGGTTGAGAGAGTCGGCAAGGGCAACGATCGGGTCCGCCCGTAAGAAGCGCCTGGCCGAGCACGCCCCCTTCTTGGGTACCTCAGGCAGCCGGCCGGTCCGCCAATCAGTGCCCGTGCTGTCGCCGCGTGGGCTCGTCCAGCACGCGACCTTTGGGAATAATAGCATGAAGTAGGAAGGTAGTCGGCCGGACTGGGAGCTCCCAGGTTGACCATATTAGGGTCATACTCCATATGTCTTGCACCTGGAGGTACCCTCCACCCCCCGTCGATCATCCACTTCCTGCATACATAATAACCTCCCGACTCTTTCTCGCCCTCCACCATGCTTCGGCCGTTTCTTGGATGTCCTTTAATTAGGTTCTCGCTCGCCCTACACCCTGTTCATTTCCCTGCTCTTTTATAGAGTCGTTGGTCTCGCCCTGAACGGCTTTCTTATCCACTAGACCTTCGCTGCGGATTCTACGTCTCTCCTACCTACCTACCTACATACTACCCTGCCAATTCGTGCAACGTACATCCTTCTTAAGCATTTGTGCTACCTGCTGCCTTCATTGGATGACAACACTCGACCTGCCTGGAATCAATACTACCTCTTTTTTCTAAATCGTCCCCACCACGCATCGAGATCCAGTGTCGCACACTCGCCAGACCATGTCACGTTCTCGTCTCCCGCCCACTCCCTCCATGTCCGGGGAGTTCATCATCAAGGAACAAGTCTCTGTCGACGGAACAGATCCGTTCGTTCTGCCTCCGGCTGCAATGAGCCCGTCCAAGCTACCGAACGCTGCCAGTCGGAGGTCGTCCAAGACCGATTCCTCCGCTTACCTGCCTGCATCTCCAACCTCGCCCGAGTTCGGTCCGGGGCGCACGGCACCGTTGACTCGTCAGGCCGGGGTCAAGAGGCCCCTGGAAGATTTTGAACTCCCCCCGCCTCCCACTCGCACTCGCAAGATCATCCAGATGAAGCCCAAAGTGCAAAGTACACCCAAGACGACGTCCGCGTCCAAGTCATCAGCCAAGGAGGGCACCAAGAACGCCGCCAACAATGCCGGCAATGCGTCACCTGCGGCGTCCAAAAAGAAACAGCCCACTGCCACCAGTGCCGCCGGTCGCAAGATTGCCAGAAAAACCGCCCACAGTCTGATCGAACGGCGACGACGATCGAAAATGAACGAGGAATTTGGCACTCTGAAAGACATGATTCCCGCTTGTCAAGGCCAGGACATGCATAAACTCTCAATTCTACAGGTACGTTGAATCTTGGATGTTAGTTGCTTAGTCCCGGTCATCGCTAACCATTCTTGCACCCCAGGCTAGCATTGAATATGTCACCTATCTAGAGCAATGTATTCAGGATCTCAAAATGGCAGGTGGTCAGCAATCGCCCATCCTCCAGCACATGCCGCCCGGTCCTCCCTCGCCAACGTCTCCCGAAGTTCTCCCGGAATACGCTGGTAGCACATACTCGGCTTCGGTGTCTCCAGAGCTAGGCCCCGTTAGTAACCAGGTGACCGAAACGTCGCCGGTCTTCTCTCCTCGGAGCCATGTGCCGTCGATGGGCATCCCCTCGGAGGTTGCTCCGTCCGTGCTTCCCAGTCCCGCATTGGGGCCCATGCAATCTTCGCCTTCGATCGAGCCACAATATCGCAACCCATCGTCGGCCGACGTGGATCACGAAGCATCCGCTGCGCTGCTTATGCTGAATCGGGACTGTCGTCAGACCACGGGCTTGGTAGATGGCGAGCGGACCGGAAATGGAACCGGTCCGCTCGAGAGTCGAGAGTATTCCGTTCACGATCCCCAGAGACGAATGGGCATGAGTGTCCGAGATCTGTTGATCTCGTAGTTTCTTTTCTGCCCCTCCCGACCGTTATATATCCAGGCACGGGTGCCGCTATATACGAAGTCAGAGAGGGGCGTGGCGTAGCATTGACTCTTGTGCCACCTTCGCGACCGCATGTTACCATCCATGCGAGGACAATCGAAATGAGCAACGTCGACCAAAATGTTTTTGCGTGTATGACTTGTATTCTTTGTTTCTTTTGATGAATTAGCCTGTTTGTTTGGTGGGGTTATCTCGAACAAAATTAATGATTCTGTTTTCTGCACGTTTTACTCTCGTCATGATGTTCAATACACCATAATCAAGCAACATTAAGCTCAAGCAACAAAACATAAATCGCTTAGATCCACGGTACCTATCTCCCCATCCCTCGTAATGTCCACCGAGTAGAGTTCCATACGAACAGGCAACAAAAACCTACAGTAACATCTCCTGGTCCGCAGGTCACACACGGGCGCACCACCGGCCGAACCCACCCCATCCCAAGCCGATGCATCCGACGGATCCCACCATCAGCGTCCCATGCAGGCTACATCATCGACGTGTGACCACCTGATGTCAGCTGCGACGTACGCTCGACCCTATCGGCACTGCGAGGAGGAGCAGGGGTCGAGGGATGCGTCCAATGAGGGGAAATGACCCCGCTGTCCCGTCTTCTTCGATTTCCTTCTGGCCGTCTTCCAGACCGGCTTGGTCGGTTTAGCGTTGGGGTTGATAAGGTCCGGAGGTGGGGTGTCGTGTGGGAGGGTATGTTTGCTTACCTAGTTATGATTGAATGACTGGTCAGGTTTATTCGTTGATGCAAAGCTAGATCGGTTCAGCATACACCGTACGTGGAATTCCTAAGTCTCGCGACACAAGAAAATAAAAAAGCAAAAGGAAAGAAGGCATCAAGGCGACCAGTCCAGTCCGGTTTGTCGATCCATCATCGCCAAGAATGGACCTTGATCTGCGTAACTAAACTGTACGGAGTGCATGTAGGATGTATGACTATGCGCAGTACACCGTACACCAAACTCCAGGCAGTCGATAATCGATTGCCTTGCGTGAAAGAACCCCCCTCGCCAAAGACAAAGTCAAAATGCGCCACCGGTGCGACTCGCGAAGTAAGCATACATGCGCGGCATGCCGGTCCGTGTAACCTGAGACCGGAGCCGACACTGTCCACGGAGTCTGCATACAGGATGCGCCCTGTTATCAGATCACGACTCCGTGGCTACTCCGTGCGGTGTTTTAGTATCAAAGTACGTCAGATCAACGGCCAAGCAAATTATCCCCACCAAGCATTCGTAGACAATCCTATCCTTTCGAGCCAAATCATTTCGTTCGACTGACTCCTCGATGATCTTCCCCTCATGGTTGACTAGTCATTAGTAAACTAGTCCCACCGGCCAATGACGTAGGATGGCCACCCACCTTATTGTCGCTTCACTTCGAATTTTTTTTTTTTTTCTTTTCCCAAGGTCACCTTTTTCTAATTTCCAGTGAGCAGCCACAGACACTGTTTCGGTAGGTGACAAGTCAGCTGGTCCAGAGGAACTGGTTTCGTTAACGAAACAATTAACAATCGACAGTGGTTATTGTGAGACTCCGCGGAGACCTACGCATGGGCCTTACCCCGGGATGCCGCCAAGCAAAGCGTACTTTAGCAGCGATTACCGTGTTGAATGAAGTCACCCATGCCGTTTACCCTTCTCGGCACGTTAGTTCCGTGGGAGAGCCTCTGCTTTCTGAAAGGAAATGAAAGAAAATGAAATAAGACCCAGACCAGTTCTGGCCCCGCACCGCACCGCACCGCATGTTCATTTGGACCCGCCCGTATCCTGACGTAGGATATATTATCCCCCTTTCCCTTCCCATCCTTCCTTTCCTCTCTCCCCTTTCTTCCTCTGCCTGTCCTGAAAAAACAAACTATGATCTTCTCCCCCCTCATACCCTGAACGAAATGAAATCCACCACCAGCATGCCATCCAAAGTTCGCTCTCAACAACGGAAGAAAAACACCCGCTCCCTCGTCTCCGAAGACCCCTGGAAAGTCGACACGCCGTTCGGCCCGCCTCGCATCTCCTACTTCCCGGGCGGAGGCATTCGACGCATCCGCAATACGCTGTCGAAACTGTCGCCGTCCGCTCGCGCCGAGCGACAACTCCTCAAGCAGAAAAGTCGGTACAAGATCCCCTTGACGGAGCGGAATGTGGATACCCTCGTCACGGAGCAGGAGTTTACGGATGCTTGTCACCCGAATGAACATAGTAGGGAGTTGTCGGTGTCTGCTTGGTTGGAACAGGTTTCGAATTGATCTGTACTGTTGATGGTGTTGAAGGGGGGAGACAAACAAACCCCTTGCTAGCATCATCTGCATCGAGATACTCGAAATAGCCAGGCTCAGACAACATAGTCCTCGACAGGCTGTCGCACCGAGATCGGACATCCAGTGCATACCCATACATACGAAGTGCAGACTAAACAGCCAAGACCGGAAGGCTGTGTTTCACTTCGATCCAGATCAGAATGAACAATCATTCCTATCCCTGATAGGAACGTCATCACGCTGGACACAGCCGCCGTTGGCATGCATTGTTTCGCATGCGGGCTGGCTGGGGCCTGCAAGGGCGACGCGGCCAATGATGCATCAATGCATCCATACATGCCAGTCATCAAATCGACCCCGGCCTCGTCACTTCCGCTCCTTTCAAGAAATCAAATTAGAACATCCCAAATATCAACCGCCCGGGTGGTCTAGTGGTATGATTCTCGCTTAGGGTCACAACCCAAGCATATCTGCGAGAGGTCCCGCGTTCGATCCGCGGCTCGGGCCGTATCTTTTTTTGTTCCCTGCTTGTCCTTCCGGCTGGGAGGGAGGATAGCTGAGAGAGAGAGAGAGAGAGGAGTGATTCAGTCCTTCCTGTTCCTGCCTACCTGGGTTAATTGGAAATGAAAATTTTGTGCTGCGGGCAGGCCATTCAGGGATGTTGAACTGGATAGGAGATCCTTCGGTTGCAATTCTTATTTGCAAAAACTCAATTACGTATTATCAATTAAGCAAACTGAAAAGCTTGTTTGATTGATTCAATATATTCCTGAGTGGTGATTTGAGGGTGCCATACACATAACCCGCATGGAATATATTTTTGTGCACCACCGGAAAGTTTTTTTCACACCACCATGAATTCTCGGATAATATAATACATAAGTAGCTGCCTAGTAATTTCTTTTTTGCCCTCTTCTTCTTTTTTTCTATGACGCGCTTTTTTGTTTTTCTAGGCAGCACCTAGCAACATACTCTTGACTTTCTATACTCCGTAGACACGGAGTTAAGAAAAGTGCAGGGATGTTCCTCGACCGAATGAGGGGATCTGTCTATCTGTCTGTCCATCTGCATGCCGCCCACACTTCACAACCATCCATGATCCATCCCACCAAAGGTTGATCGTTCAATTCACAATAACCAGCACCATCTAAATTCCACTTCCATCTCTTTCTAAAATATAGCTAGATAGATGCGATGCTCCGACCCAAAAAAGTCGCCATAATCGGTACGTGTACCCCTCACTCAGCATTAGTACCGATCTCCCCCCCCCCCTCTCATCACCAAACCCAATTGAACCCACAGAAACCTCTCTTCCTCCTCCTTCTGATAATGTATAAATAAAAATAAGGCGCGGGACCATCCGGCCTCGTCGCCCTAAAAACCCTCCTCCACAACTACCCCGAAGGAACTTTCTCCGCGACGATCTTTGACAAGGCCAGATCGATTGGCGGGTTATGGCCTACCCCCACCACTACCAATACTACCACCACCAGCACTCGACAAACGAGTCAAGATGGGGTTCCGTCTGGATCTGCGACGCGCGGTCTAATCGACCCAATGATGCGAACCAATCTAAGTCGGTTTACGGTGGGGTTCTCGGATTGGGCGTGGGAGTCTGTTCTTCATGAGGGTGTGGTTCCGATGTTTCCGCAGGCGTGGCAGGCCGGGAGGTATCTGGGGGGTTATGCGGAGCGGTATGTTAACGGGATGAGGGGTGGAGAGGTGAGGTTGGGGTGTAGGGTTGTTAGGACGGTGAGGGAGATGGAAGGGGAGAGGGCGAGGTGGATTGTGCAGTGGGTTTGTGAGAGGTGAGTAGGGTGAGTTGAGTTGGATGGTTGGGGGAGAAGTTCGCTAATTGTCGAATATAGGGAACGCAAAGAGGAGAGGGAAGACAAGGGCACCTCGACCGACACTGAAGAGCAAGAACTGCATTCGGAAGAATTCGACTACCTCCTCGTCGCGTCAGGCTATTTTTCGAAACCGCATGTCCCTGACATTCCCGGACTCTCCGATTTCTCTGCCCAGACCATCCACAGCTCATCTCTGCATAATGAAGCCGACATGCAGCGGCTTCTCGAGCGAGCGGGTTCCAACGGAGGCAAGTTAGCCGTCATCGGAGGGAGCATGTCTGGTGTCGAGACGGCGTCTGCGCTAGCAACCCACCTGTCATCCATGAACTTCACGCCGGGCGTATCTTCCCAGGCTGGGAAGGCATATGAAGTGCACCATATTTGCTCGAGGCCATTCTGGACAGTGCCGTATTATCTCCCGCACGCTACGCCGCGGACAGATGCGCAGGATGATAGCCTGCAGTTTCTGCCTCTGGATTTAGTCTTCTATGATTTGTCGAGACGTCCGCCCGGGCCGGTCGAGTATGGGTTCGGTCCTGCCTCGGCGCAGCAAGTGACCAGGGTAAATCAATACTTCCAGGCTCTGCTAGGAAGCGACTACAAGAACGTCGGGGAGAAGGTGTTTAGTCTAGATGATGGACTGAGTAAAAAGATCCAGCCATCGTGGATCGGGATCGGCGACGACTATGCGGAATACGTGCGATCGGAATCGATCCTCACGACTATCGGTCGAATCAGTGCCGTCCATGTGTCCGAGACAGGCAAGGCGAGAATCCATATACAGTCAGCAGACGGGAATACCACCTCTATAGACGATGTCGCTGCTATTGTAACAGCGACGGGATTCACGCCGTTCTCGTCTCTCGATTTCCTCCCTGCTGATGTGCTCAGCACGCTAGAGTACTCGGCGACGGACGCGTTCTTCCCTGTTGTTCTGGACGGGAAAGGCAGCACGAACGCACTGCTACCAGACATTGGGTTTGTTGGATTCTACAGAGGACCTTACTGGGGCGTGATGGAAATGCAAGCACGAAACGTCGCGGAGAGTTGGTTCCGATCAGAGTCAGGATCGGAACTCCCTTCCTCGGCCGAGACGATCGAGAAGAAGAGACAGGAAAGAGAGACAATTCGCGGGTTACGCAATGCCGGATCGACCCTGCAATTCCCCATGGGTGACTATGTCGGGTTGATGGAATCTTTTGCGAGGGACGTGCGACTGTCTCGATCTCCGTTGGACACTGGGGAATGGCCGGGCCCGGTGATCCCGGCTCGGTATATGGACGAGAGCTGCAAAAAGGACGAGAGCATGAATGGGGAGGCACAGACCACGGTAGACTCGCTGCGAGGAGTACTATTCCCCGAACCTGGGTCGTCTAGCTTAGCTATGGCATCGGCGACATTCAGAGCGCTTCATGGGGCCTGGCGGTTCACTCGGACGTCTGTCAACGAGGACCGTGTTTCGGGAACAATGGCTTTCCATCCCCGATATCCGTCGAGTGAAGGGTATGAAAAGGAGTACATCTGCGAGGAACGCCTGGAGAGCTCAGATGAAACAACTAGGTCAGTTTGTCGACTAGCTAGGGAGGGCTCAACCCCGAATATCGGCATATGGGATGTCGATCTAGCTGAAGATCCCAACTCGGCGTCTCAATTCTCCCATGGGCTTTGTCTCGCACCGGCGAAGCTGGACAAAGAAAGTGGGAAATTTGTGGTGCATGCCACCGCAGATGTAGAAGGCCAAGGTCCTCGATACGAGTATGCCTTCCAATTAGAGGGCGTGACTATCCCATCTTGGAAGTGTACAGTGATTGGTATGAACGCATCTACCAGGACCACGACCGTCTATACTCGACAATGAATATAGCGCATCGAACCCTATCATGCCAAATACACAAGAAAAGCCACCCCCCTCTCCAACCACATCTAATAAGTAAACCGAAACGCCGGATACCCATCCCCCAAATTCTCAACCTCCTCCCTCGGCAAACTATATCGATAATCCCTCCCTCCATCCCTCCTCACCCGATTCTCCCTTACCAAATACGCCAAAAACACCGCACACGCAATCCCACAAATCCACGTCATCCCCAAACTCACCCCATACCCAGTCCTATACCCCGGCGCCTCCTCCTGATAGAAGATATTACTCGCCACCAGACCCCCACAGTTCCCGAACCCGATCTGCATCGCCGACGCCACCGACTGCTTATAGTGGCCCGCCATGTTATTGCTCAACCAGCCCATCAGGATCGGCTGCGTTAGGTACCCGCCGCCTGTGATGGCCACCAGCGCGAAGTACCGCGCTCCGACGGGGACGCGGGCCTGGCAGAGCAGGATCACGTAGCCTGTTGTGGCGACGAGACAGCCTGCGAGTGTGAAGCCGTAGCGGTGGCGGAGGCGGTCGCTGACCCATGCGATGGCGTAGATCGGGATGCTCATGACTTGGGCGCGGACGGCTGTCCAGCCCATTTGGTGGAGGATGGTAGGGGCGAAGAATGAGACTGCGTAGCCGGTGTTGACGATGCCGAAGTACATGATGGGACTGCATTATAGAAATAAATTAGTCTTTCATCTTCAATCTCCTCCCCCCCCCTCATCTCTCTGAAACTCCACAATACAAAAAAAAAAAAAAAAAAAAAAAAAAAAAAGAGAGAGTGAATACCCAAGATAAACCTTCGGATCTGAAAAGACCCTCCTCAACGACTTCCGATCCAACCGATTCATCCTCGCCGCGCCCTGATCCTCTGCCAACCGACGAATGAGCAGTGCGCGCTCCGTCTCTGTCAAGAACGTAGCTGACTCGGGCCAATCGACGATGATGAACTTGGCGATGATGGCGAGGACGACAGTCGCTAGGCCTTCGATTATGAAGATCCACCGCCAGCCGCTGTATCCGGCTAGGCCGTCCATGTTGTTGATGGCGTAGGCGAGGAGCTGTTTGTATTTTGGGGTGGTGGAGGTTAGTCAGGGTAGAGGTTTGTGTTTCTTGGAATGAGGCTGGAGAGAGGATGTAGGCGTGATATAGAGTGGTGGTGGTAGCAGTGATAATGTGTTAGGAGATGGCAGAGCAGGGCAGACAGGGCAAGACATACGCCGCTAACCGCACCAGCACAGATACTTGCACTGAAGAAGACGTTCAGACGCCATTGGAGTTCGTGACGACGGTAGTACATGTTGATGAGATAGACGCAGCCTGAGCGATTCGAATAGTTAGTAACACAAACAAGAATCAACCTGCTATACATAGATAGAGGGTAAGGTGAGCTTACCAGGCATAAACCCAGCCTCCAACAACCCAATAATAACGCGACAGACAACCAGCCCTGCAAAACTGCCCGTAACGCCTTGACAAATCGTCACGATTCCTAAGCCCTCCTCGTCAGTCCATAGTTAGCAAGCAGCCAGCCAGACCCTCTCAGAACAAAGAGCATGAACGAAATCAAACAAGTGAGAGAACCCACCCCACCCGCAAATAATCCCACTCAACCACCACGACGGCCTCATCCTCTTCAACAACATATTACTCGGCACCTCGAAGAGTATATACGGAATGAAAAACACAAACAGCGCCACGTTATACTGATGGCCCGACATGCCCAGATCCGCTTCGAGACCCATCAATCTAGCGTTCCCGATGTTGATGCGGTCGAGGAAGGCGAACATGAAAAGCAGCGTGAGGATCGGGACGACGTGGAGGTCGCATTTCCAGAGAAGGCGCTTTTCGGCGATGGGGTCGATGGGATCATCATTGTTGTGTGAGGAGGAGGAGGAGGGCTTTAGGGTGAGCGCGATGTCTTCGATGGTTGAGGATTCGGGGGGGTCTTTGATGTCGGTGGAGTGGGTGGTGGTTAATGGAGGCATTTTCATTAACCGGGGCTGTTTAGGTAGGTAGAGTAGATGGGAAGGTAAAGGAGATAAAAGAAAAGATCCGGGAATAACTATAAAAAAGTACGAACTTTTCCTACCCCGCCTGTGTGACTGTGACTGAGTCAATTAGTAGGTTCTTATACATTTCAGACCTTGCGTCCCTGCATTGATTCCCCCTCTCTTCTCCAGATAAGTTCTTGGAAAGGGTACCCCCGCGATCTACATCTATTCCGCATTGAAAGCCGAGTTTCCGCGCTTAAAGACTGGCGCCAAGTGGATTTTACCGAGTATAAAGGATTTAAGTTTCGTTGTGGCGGCGCGGAGTGTTGATCGAGTTTGCGTGAGTGACAGTATGTAGTGTTCTAAGGTAAAGGTATGCAGAATAAGTTCCACACAGGACAGATGAAACACAGAGTTAAGAAACTATAGAGTACCATTTGCCCACTCGAGTTCTAGTGTTTAACCAGGGCTAGCTAGATGGCACCCAACGTATGGACCTTTGTCCACGCGTACTGCGAAGATGTACACATTTATGCCGACAAGAACCACCAAACAAACTATACATTAGATTATAAAACCAACAAGAAGCAAAAATCAGTAATTATCTCAAGAATCTCGATCCATCAGTTCGTCTCCATCTCGTACAGTAAGAGAAGCTCCCGGGCCTCCCGGCGCGGATGAATTCCACACCTGTCATACCTGAGGATGTCGATCAGTATGCTAGTATCTGGAAGGGTGCAGGAAGCTAGCGAGTCAGGAGGCTTTCCTTGGCGAGAGCGGAATGGGGTTCCGCCTCATAGTTAGTGGTGTTGGTTCAAGTTGGTCGCTGTGGGAGAGAGATTCTGGTTGGAAGGAGATGTAGGGTTCGCTAGGTTGATCCACTTGTTTACGAGTTCTAGGGGCGTGAGAGCCCTTCCCTAGCGTATCAGCCATTCGAGTCAGCTGTGGTATGTTATACTGATTTGCAAGGCTGGACTTTGGCGAAAGGACAAGACAGCATGGCTGCCATGGCTCTGCTCAGGCTCCACGTTCCCCGCATTTCTCCGCAAGAACATTATAATCCGGGGTAGACTCCACAGTTGATCAACACTGCGCTACACATTTGTAAAGTAAACCAGTAAACCGGAGAACATTAATGATAGATTTCATGGGGTATAGCACTTGCATGCACTACATGATTGCTACTTTCAACACATGCAACGCGTCTTGCCCTTGGTATCAATTACAGGCCACACGACCAACTCACTTGTACCGCTGAGACGCATCCTCAACGTTGACTGCATCCGCTTTCTCGCCACCTGCTTCCTGCTGACGGACAGCCATTTGCTTCTCGCTCATGATATAGTCCTGACCTTGTGTGGCGTGGTTGGCGCCACCGAACAGGGCATCGATTTCCTCCAGAGGGACCTGCTTGGTTTCCGGGATTAAGAAGAACACGAACACTGCCAGGAGGAAGTTGATGCCAGCAAACATGTAGAAGGCATAGAATCCCTCGTTGTCGAGAAAGATGGGGAAGAATTGCTGGAAGATGGCATTGGCGACGTTCTGCGTCTGCGAGGCCATGCCCACTGCTTGGGCTCGGACGTTCATGGAAAAGATCTCCGACGTCCAGATCCACACGGTCGCACCCCAGGAAGGCTTGTCTGTAGGTTCGTTAGTAGTTGCTCTCGGGAAGCGTCAAGTATTGAGCGGACTCACAGAAGAAAATAAATAAGAAGAGTAAGAACACGATCGATATTCCGACGGATTGTGTTTTGGCTCCATCTGGCGAAGGTGTTTCCGTCTCGACGGCCGAAACAATGATCATACAGATACCCATGCCGATACCACCGACAATGAGAAGGAACTTACGCCCAAATCGATCGATGATCCAAACGGCATTGAGTGTAAAAATAATACCAAAGGTGGCGTTGAGGGCATTGATCAGAGCGATCTGGCCGGCGCTGTCAAACACCTTTTGGTAGATCTTAGTCGAGTAGGTGTTCAAGGTGCCTTGTCCGGTGATCTGCTGACCGGCGTTCATCACAAGAGCCAGAGCCATTCGCTTCCGCAAAGACTTATCCTTCCAGAGCGCGGAGTAGCCGCTGGAGATAGCTTCTTTCTCGTACTCAATGGCCTCTCGGATCTTGAGAAGCTCGTCCTCGACCTCCTCTTCGGTTTCTCGGACTTTCATAAGAGCAGCACGGGCCTTTTCAATGTTGTTACCACGTTGGATAAACCTAGAAAGCTGTTAATGGTTGATTCGACCAACATAATCGGTTTCATTCTTACCATCGAGGGGAGCCGGGAATGATGGGCAACAGAGCAAGAATCAAACAAGGGACAAGGAGTTGGAAGATCACAACCATCTTCCAGTCCCATTCTCCTAGGTTCTCCTTATGCTCAGTACACCCATAGTTCACCCAGAAGCAGATGAAAGATCCAACAGAGTAGAACATCTGCCAGAAGGTCATGATCTTTCCACGAATTTCCGCTGGCGCCAATTCACCGATGTAGATTGGACCCGCAGCTGTAACCCCTAGTTAGCCGGTAGCTCTAGAGCAAAACCTAACTTTACTTACTCAAGGCAATTCCTTGACCAACACCAATGATGCATCGCCCGGCAAGGAAGCATGCGATGTTACCACGAGGAGACCAGGTTTGCATGAAAGTGGCAGCGATCACCAGGACACATCCCACTCCCATACCGAACTTGCGGCCAAGAAAATCGGCGATGGGACCTCCCAAGAAGAAACCACCGAAAATGGCACCCACGGTGTAGGCCGTGTTCACACCACCGATCATGTTCGGCCCGGGGTTGTTGAAGTACTCCACCCAGTTATCCGACCCTTGCACCGAATTATATACGGACGCATCGTACCCATAAAGCACCATGCATGACGCCGCAACCAGAGAGATGAACCTATTTAAGATCGAATCAGACCTGAGCGGGGAATATGAGGTGAACGGTGTACAAACCAGTTATAGGCTCTCTTGGATGTCAGATATCCCATCATTGTGTGCGTTTTACTCGTGCCTTGACTGTACAGCCAGGCTAACAGCACGAGGGGTGAAAATGAATAATAACTTTAGAGAAAGATGAATATAGCACAACGAGAAAAGAAAGGGCAGAAAGGGGACGAAATGGGCCAGAGACACCAGTGCTGCGATGTCTAAAAACAAATGGGTATCAACAAACCCCAAAAGATGCGAGCAGTACGAGACACCACGAGGGAGCAGCCGTATATTAAATCTAAGGAGCGTTCGCTACAAGTTCAGTCATCCAGCCACGCTGAAAGCCAAGAGACACCAAGGACTTGCCTCCCCGGTGGCACTAACATCCTAGCTTGTTCGTGATAGCGGTCGAGCTCTCGGCTCCAACATTTCTGACTGGTGGGGTATCTGGGGTGAACCGAACCAAGCCAGATATTGGAACCTCCATTACGGGGGCCATTGCAGGCATCGTGGTGCCATGGGGAAATCTTGGGTGGAGATTCGAGGAAATTCTGGCCCGGCGACAGGAGCCCACATGATGGTTTCCACGAATCAAGGGCAGACATCATAGGATGAAAAGATAAGGCCGAGTCCACCAATGGAAAAGGAAGGTGGAGTCGAGCCTAGAATCCAATTAGTTTCCTGGGGAGAGAAAATCTGGGGGGCCGGGGAAGAATGGGGAGAGAAAAGAGGATCAGGAGTCGAGGACATGTCGAGGAGAGTCACGGGATGGGATCACATGTCCGCGGATAAGGCACCGACCCTCGACAAGCCTCGCCGTGTCTTCTTCTTTTCCGTGCTTCTTCGTCGCCAAGGACGCCTTCCAAGTGATTACAGGCGATACTTTCAGGTCATCGGAAATTTTGTCGCCCAGCTTCAGGTAGGGCTGTTAGAGTGCTCCGAATTGTGAGGCCTGGCGGATTACTGGCTGACCGCTTCTCTCTCCTTTTTCCCTCCTTTCATTTCACTTCATGTCTTGTCATCTTCTTTCTCACCCTTCAAATTTCGAGCAAGGAATAAAGGAGTAGAAAGGCCCAATGTCTAACGAGAAAACTTGTTCCTATCGTCCGTGAAAGTGCGAAGGACTTGCCACTCACCTACGGAGTACTACAAGTTTGTACAACCTCAAAAGGGGCCAAGAGACTAGACTTTCTTTAGCCTAAAACCTGCACGCTAATCATTCGGTTTTAACCGATGCGAGTCTCGCCACTTCCTGCAGGGCATCTGTGCGAGGTCATCTCCCAGGCCAAATTTTTGACTCGGGAGGACCATGCGCACCCAGTTTCAGGATTCTATCACGTTGCGGGACTCGCCACCATTCTCAATGATTGTTGCAAACTCTGGCCATCAGAAAGAGCCCTGGTCAAATCCGTCTTTTGCGATGACTCTCAGTGTCCCGTCCGCTTGGTGTAATGTCTCTGAATGAACTAGCATCTATCGCATCACCATGGAGCCGACAGGCTCTGTGCATCGCAATAACGGCTCCGTTGCTGGCCTTGTTCTTCCGAGAGATGGCAGGAGACAAGATCGAGATAGTTAAGCTGCCATTAGAGATTTGGAAGCGAACACCTTCCTTTCTTATTGCCCCTCTTGTCCCAATTCATCCAGTTCATGCATCAAGCCGAGAAGAGCGGATAGATAGTGCTGCAGGAACCTGCGCTTAACACTCCATAATTCTCAATGTCGTCAGGTTCATCATCAACCCCGAGTGGCCAAAATAAGATCCGACGGAATCATACGCCATAAAGCCCTACAAGGCGACCACTTTTTCGTAGGTAAGTATCCATTTCAGGCAGTTCTCCCAGAGAACACCTTCTTGACCAATTGACACTTACACCCTACTACGTTTTGCACCTACATCATCAACCATCCAGATGAAAAGGATTTGGTGGGATATTTCAGTCCGGGGAGCATCATATCTTATTGTAGCAGTTTTCCATGGTGCATACGATGTCCTGATACGTAGCAATCGAGAAGTACCGAGCGTCGAGATTATGCCGTTCAGCCATAGGGAGACTAAATTGTCATTGTTTCAACAATTATGTTGGAATGAATCCTATGAAGCTATTTTAAGTAGACAATATCGTGTTTACGGAAGTAGCCTCAATGGGCATTAACCGCATAGTCAAAGTCCATAACATCCAACGAAGCACGGGACTAGAGTTGACACGATATACCTTACTCATGAGGAATGATTGAAAGAAAAATAAGCTTAATCAGTCGATTAAAGGGAATTTGAAGCTAGAACAAGCAACCGTTGTCCTTTTCTTGCTATCACTCATATAGTTCATTAAACCAATCTGTGAGGCCGATGTGAGTGACGATCGCAATCCACAGCAACCAGGACACAATCAAACCATCACCTCTCCTAGCCATAAAATCAAAGAGATCCAGTTTATCACAAACAATCCTACGTATCTTCTAAATCTGCAATGAAGTCGAAGTGACCCCAAGTCCAACTGAAGATACTATGACATCACGTGCCTTCGTGACACCGGAACGCGATCTTATCGCGATCTGATCTTCCTTACCGCGATTTTCATCCGTGCCCCTCTACCTACATTCCCCATCAATTCACTCCAACTCAATCTTCAATCCATACTTGACTTGTGCCCAGTCTCATTCACCCTCCTACATCAAAGAAGCAGCGATCATATTTCCCACCCCACAGATGCCCCGCACATATGGCAAAGCGAAACAGACCCGGCTTTCCTTCGCGCCGATAGCCTTACCGACCGATGACGATGACAATGACGAAATGGCTCGCCAGGCGACTTTGAAATATGGACATCCGTCTAGGCCTACGGTTCAGGCTACGCGCTCGAAACTGAATATTGGTTCTGGGCGGAAGGGTTCTCCTGATCCGTTTGTCGATGATAAGTCTACAGAGAACGACGAGGTTCCTACGGAAGAGGGATCTCGGAAATCTCGGCGCAAGAAGGACAAGAAGGATAAAAAGGCGGGGAACGAGAAAGATAAAGTGAAGGTGAAGAACAAGAATGAGAAAAACGAGAAGAAAAAGGACAAGAAGAAGAAGAGAAATGAGAAGAAGGAGAAGAAGGAGAAGAAGAGTCGTACGTGTGCTACAGTACAATCTTTTATTTAAGAAGCGCTTGCTAATCCACCGCAAATCGACAGGCAATCCTACTCCGCCCCTAAGTGAAACGCCCGAAATTATACCCCCGGCCGAAGAAAGCAGCGATAGCGACCTGGAGATACAATCAAGTGTGCGCAAAAACAGAGCCGTCAAACGGAAGAGGTCGCCTTCACCGGAAGAATCGAACGCTCAATCTCCGACTCGTGCGGGCCCTTCGGCACAGGAAGAAAATGATGAGGAGGGTGTGGTGGCGAGGCCTCGTCGGAAGTTGCGAAGAGGTCCAGCTCAGCCCGCAACTATCGTTCTTGATGGTAGCTCGGGCGAGTCGGATGCGCCGATTGCTTCGTCCCCGGTGAAACGAGGTCACCGCAACATGAGTGTGGAAGAACCTCAAACCCCGCGTCGCAATAGGAATCAAGATCAACTTGATCTAGAGGAGGATTTGGAGGACCTTCAGGATTCAGGTGAGTGACAGTAATCTCTCGCAAGGGCTGTGCTCAAAACTAACTTGTCGAAGTTGTCAAACAATCTCGTACTCGAGGCAGACTCGCAAACTCGGCTAGGGCACAGAGACAAAAGCATTTGGAAACACTTCGTCGACGCAGAGCCGGTCAGACAGAGACGGATGAAGAGCAATCGGAATCGAAGCCAGACGAAACGGAATTAACCGAAGATGACTCGAGCGAAGCCGAAGACGAAGAGGAAGAAGCTGTTCGACAACCCCGAATCCCTTTCGCTCGAGAAGACAGCGATGTTGAATCCGAGATAGCCAGCAACGAAGACCTCGACCGTTACGACAAAGACTTTGTTCTCGATGACGACGACGACAAACTCGGTGTCCCCGCCGGCCTCGAGGAAATGCCCATCGAGTTCTCTCGACACTCTTACAAGCAATTGAAGGACTATTTCCAAGACGCGGTGGAGTGGATGGTGCTGAATCAGCTATTCCCCGCGTTCCCTCGCTCCAGCCCCATTTACAAAGTCGCGTTCGATAAATTGGAGGACGAGGTCAAGGGTCGTACCGGCTCCCAACTCATCTCTTCTGTCTGGAACGCCGACTTCTGCCGGGCACTCATGGCGCGGCCGCATCTCGAAGAAACCACTTTCCCTATCAGCGAGGACCATCCCTGCGACGCATGCAAACGATCAGGTCACCCAGCATCTGCGGATCTCAAGTTCTACGGCAAAGCGTATTCCCTCGATACTTTAGAGCCGCTCTCAGATCCCGACGAGGAGCAGTCGGACGACGACGACGAAGAAGAAGAAGAAGACGACGGTCTAGAACGAGACAGGGACGGCCACGTCCTACCAGATGAAAACACCCGCTTCTATCTCGGAAGGTTTGTCAATCCCCCATCCTTCTCCGATCCCATTCTTACTCACATTATCAAATCCACAGACACTGCAAAGGCCGAGCCACAATGGCTCACACGCTCACACACTGGCGCTTCCACCTCAATGAATGGGTCGTCGACCACCTCGCGCGCATGGGCCACGTCTCCGACGAAAAGGTCCTCGCACGCACCCACTGGAGTCAGAAACGCAAAGCCAAATACGCCGGCGAAGCGTTCCGTGATATGGTCGAGGGCGGCGAGGTCAAGAAGCTCTGGCGAGACTTCCATATCAATTTGAGGACGGCGAGAGAATCCACGGTATGTATATGTTCCTTCTGTGCAGTTTGTAGTATGCCATTCAGGTGCTAATGTTAGTTTGTGGTGCCTAGACTCTTGGATGAGGTGTCGGCATATTGAATATTTTGGCTTCGTTTTCTTTGATTTTGAACTGCGTGATACCCTACCCAATTTTCTTTTTGTGGTTCATTTGCCGATTGCATGCTTTGGTATGGATTTAGAGATTTAGTTGATTGCAGGTAGTCCAATTAGTATCTCTTTGGACATATAGCTAAACATGTTCTTAACATAACCATTAAGACCCAGACCAATAATACCAAGATTTGTCTAGCCTTTCAATTACCGTCTTCACATGCTACCAGAAATCACCTTCCTCATTCCCTTATTTCGCTACACACAACCCCATTTCTCTTCCCCATATCCTCCCACCTTTCCCACACCGTTTCCATAGCTTCCACCGGTGTAGTTTCCGCAGTTTCGTATAGATACGCTGGCGCCACGAATACCTCTTTCAGTGCCGATTGTCCATTTCCCCTGCTTTCTAAAAACGGTCTCATCCCCTCTATTAAATCTTCAGGATAATCGGTGACGTATGCGCCCACCCAGGCTAGAATTGTTAATGATTCTAAGCTCGGGGGAAGCGAATCCAAGGTAGGGGGCCATCTTCAGGCATTCCCCACATCAGAAGTGGGAGCTGCATGGCCAATTTCCGCAATCTCGTCAACGGCGCCAGGGACAGTCTTGTTATTTATAGTTCGCTATCTTCTAGGTTTGGAAGGTTGTAGCGGATATGGAGCTCCTGAAAGGCAGGCGCCTGGTGCAATGCAGGCGCTAGCATCGAAGTATCAAATTCCCAAACATAGCCTTCCTGAAATGGTTGGACCCATGCATCCATGGAGAGGGTCTTGAAGGGGGAGATGACTTCGTAGGAGAGTGATTGTAGGTTCGGGGTGGCGGAAAGAAGTACCTTGAGCTCGGACGCCCCAAGGGGGCTATTGTTAAGGCGTAAGGAAGTCAAGGTCGTCGCGTTTGGTCGGGTAGAAAGGGAGGGCGGTAGGCAGGAAAGATCGGTCCAGCTGAAGTCGGGGTAATGAGGCATTAGGCTGGCGATAGACTGGATGCGAGGGAGATAGAAGAGAAGAGGGGTCTGATTGGGGTCGAACATGACGGAGTCGAGGTCGTACGGTTCGTACTCACCGAAATATTTTCCGAAGAGTTTTCCGCGGAGGGGGGCGTAGGTGACATGTTTGAGATTGGCTAGGGGGATTGGGGACTGTGAAAGTGATCGGGATTGGGATTGAAATTCGGATTGGAGACGCGAGATGGCATGTTGGGTCAACCGGGCGAGGGAGACGGTTGAGATGTGTAATTCAACGCGCAGGTAGAGATACTCGAGGTTTGGCATGAGAGATAGAAGCACGGCAATGGTAGCACCTTTCTGTCCATAGTCCAGGCAATCGAACCATAGAGCGCCAGCTTGAGACTGCTCCGTTCGGATATACGCTTTCAGCCGTTTGAGGCCCTTTTCGCCGAGCCAACAATTGAGGTTGTATCCCAGTTCGCCTGGAAATGATTCTTCGGTGGTCCACAGAGGATCTGGAATTAAATCGTCGCGTTCGATATCGCCCCAGTGAATCCCAAATCTGTGGACAAGCGGCCGTAACAACGGATTCAGCAGAAGAGTCCGTAGCAAGAGGCAAATATGCCGGCATAGATCCCAAGAAGTCTTACCATCACGATGTGTGAGGAATATGATATCGCGATAACAGCTATTGATAAAGGCAGGATACATGCGGCGGCAGTTCAAACCGACGTTTGTAGATTCAGCAGGAGAGAGGTAGCTAGCGATTTGGTGGAGCAGTTCGAAAGGAAGATCCATGCTGACGGGTTTGAGCTCAGTATACCTCGAAGCACGGAGAAAGGTGAAAAAGAGGAGCAGATACAGAAAAATAGAGCGATAGGGCACTAGGTGGGGTAGAGAGAAAAGAGAGAGGAAGGGCAGGTGAATGAAATACCACCCAAACCAAAAGATCAAACGGGAGACTCCGGCCAGTGGGTTGGATCGTCTCTAGAATCATTCACATTCCATTATTCAGAGATTGAGATCAATATAAAGTAAATAAACAATGGACATAACGAAACGAACTGAAAGAAATAGGAAATCACTTATACAAATACAGCCATTGCCCCAGGTCCAACACGCCAGCCAGACCACAAGGCATGAGAGGAAAGAAGCAAGTCAAATAGAACAAAGACTCCGAAAGAAACAGGTGGGCGGGAATACCATATTCATGACCATCGTGTCCAACCTGTCATTGCCCGAGAAAGAAGGAACATCCCATCCGAGTTTTCTTGTACATACTTTTTGTTCCCCCAACCAGACTATCATGCAACGCTGCAGTAAGATAAATGGTCGTTGGTGCTTTCTTTTTGGATTTTGTTATTCTTTTAATATGGTTAATCTTCGGTTCGTTGAGTATTGGTCCCAGTCGACTGGTACAGATGTGTTTTAGGCAGATGATGACGTCGTATGCGAGACCACAAGAGCAACAGGCGGCTTCGGACAAAGACAGTAGGTGATGGCGAGGCAAAAAGGTTGATCTTCTTCACCTGTTGCGATCTTCATCTTCGATAGGGGAGATCATTTACAAAGTAGGCTGGGCCGGCTTCTCTTCCGTGGGAGCGCCGGGCGTGAGCATCTGTGATGACAATTTTGTTAGTTTCCAATCGCGATCGATTCAATGGAAATATAGCACAGATGGCTTCAAACAGCATTGACAGCGCTGAAAGTCGCGTGTTCCGATTTCTTGGCGCGGTTTTGGTGACGGAAAAGTTTTTTCACGTCATGCCCATCATCGGGCGCACGATGATGGCCACCACCAAGGATACCGGAACAGCCGAGTAATGCCAATAGCAAAAACGCGAAATAGCACAGCGTCTGTGAACATACCTCGTTGGCACCCTTGATCATGCCCTGCTCACGCTCCATCTGGATGTACTGCTCCTCCTCGGCATAGGCAAGGGCCCATGGGACACCGAGGAGGAAAGCGCTGGTGCTGATAATCCACAACGCCTTACCGCTGAAGGAGATTGTGGACTTTGTGAAAGAAGTGACGGAGGAGACGGTGCTGTTGACTGAGCGACGGGCGGAGGGGGGAATGATATCTTTCAAGGCCGACAGACGTTCGTACAGACCCTCGCTCTCAAGGTCGATCTCTTCGTCGTTCGAGATCTCGGACTCTGCAGTTCATATCGATTGTCAGAAAAAGACACTTTTACGACTTCATCAACGTAATTGAGGGTATGTATAGGTAGGCATGGATCGGATGTTGGAAAAGCACGATGTGTCGCGAATAGGGATAGCGAAATCGGGATGTGAATCGAAAAGGAATGAAAGGCGATGTGATTGCCCTAGGTAATTCCATCGCTTCAGTACTGTCAGGATACTAACCGGTGTCAGTGTAGTCTTCCTCGTCATCCGAGTCCAAAAGGACGTTGTTCTTGCTGGTCTGGGGCTTCTCCTGAGCGAAGTGCTCATCCTCGACTTCGGTAAGCTTGACCATTGTGACGGTGATAAATTAAGACGAGAGGTGGAGGGTCGAAGAGAGGGTTGGGGTGATCGGGGGTCGTGGTGGAAATGGAAGTCGAGAGGAGGACGGAGAATGATGGGTGACGGCGGATTTGAAGTTCGTTCCAACTTTTTTCCCGACCCAAACGCGCCTAAAGCGGCAAGGAGCTTCGGCCAACTACAGAGCGTCATTGCGACCGCCGACCCCGGTCATACCAACGGAGTAAATAATATCCATCTAATATCATAATAAATCCTCCTAATTACATGGAGGGGAGAAAATTAGAGATTCTCACGCCAGTCGTCCTCCCTTCTATAGTATACATTCCAACAAGTACAATCGTGTGTCTATCTGCGACGCCTCAATCTCCAAGATTTACCTCCGGCCCAACTTCCACCGCGCAATGCGCTCCTGGATTTCCTCCCAAGGGAATGAACGAAGTTTGTAGCCTTCCAGTTCACCTTCCTGCAGCACAACAGTGGGCTTACCGGTGCCCTGGCCCTTGTTCTGAACATTGCCTCCGAAGACTTGTCGTGCGACCCGGCGCAGATCTTCTACGGTCAGTGCCTCGATCTGCTCGCACATTTCCTTCACGCCGACCTTGCGACCGTGGACCTGGACCTGGCGTCCGAGATCTTCCAGCTCAACCATACGCGACTCCAGGTTCATTAGGAGGGAAGAGCGCAGCTGGTTCTTTGCCCGGTTAACCTCCTGAGGCTGCAGGGCCGCAAATCCGGAGTCGATGGTCAGCGACTGGAGTTCGCGGCACATAACCTCAAGCATCTCCGTTGTGCGGGTCGGGCTACAGGATGCAGAGATTCCGAATATTCCGCTGTCGGTGTAACTGTGGTTGAACGCAATGCAGCTCTCAACCCATCCGTGCTGGTTGAGCACATTTGTGTAGAGACGAGAATACATTCCCTTGCCGGGACCACCAGCGGAGAACGACCCACCTCCTCCAAGGAGGGTTTGAAGAGTGGCAAGAGCATAGATATCGGGGTTGGAGATAGGCAAGGCTTCGAAGGCGAGGTGGATATGGCTCAACCGAGGAAGCATGGGGTTCGCCGGCGGGGGGATTGGCGGAAGAGAAAGGAAGCCACCGGTGTAGCGCGAAGGACTCGTCAAGTCCAGAGTTGATGATCCCGCCAGAGCAGATTCCGATGGCGTGGCGGCCTCGTTGGAGCTAGATGTGGAAAGATTCTTCAGGAAGGGTAGCTTAGAGAAGAGACTAGGCTGCGCCTTCTGGGAGGCAGCAGGGGTCGAGATAGTGGATGTGGGAGTAAACTGCGGGACAGTGGGCTCCTGGCCCTCCGACAAAGTGGTGTCGACGCCGCTGCCGGACAAGCTAGGGCCTGTGTGACTCTTCATGTCGCCGAAAAGCTGCTCCGTGAGGCTAACAGCCGTCTGGTGAGGCACACCGGCAAACGCAACGACCATCCGCTCGGGGTTGAAGAAAGTCTCGCGGTACTTTTCAACAACAGCCTTGTTGATTGCTCCCAGCCTCTCTTCCGGGCATAGCAGAGGGTTGCCCAGTGTGTTGTCCTTGTAAGCCGCCATGTGGACCAGCTCTGGCAGGATGAGCTCCGGTTTGGCCCAAATCTCTCCGATCTCATATTCGGCCGTGGCCAACTGCTGAAGGACTTCCTCCTCGGTGATGAGCGGGTCACGGATCGTTTCCGCCAACAGGCCGAGGGTAGTAGGGACAGCGGAGTTAAAGCTGGCGGACTGATACATCAGCGACTCGCGGGAAGAAGCGCACTGGATGTTGCCGCCCAGGTTCTCGAGGGTCTCAAGCATCTCATCACTGGAACGCGTCTTTGTCGACTTGAAGGCCAGCCGATCCATGATGTGGCTCACACCCCGCAAACTCTCATCCTCATATCGGGAACCAGCATCGATGTAAACGCCGACGCCGGAGAAGGGTCCCGGCAAGGATTCGGTGGCAACGCGGATACCGTTTGGCAGCGTAGTGATCTGTTCGAGCTCGGCGGGATCCTACCAGAGAAAAAATTATTTCGTTAGATTGAGCGAAACCACCAGGAGTCACGGCCAGGGTGTTCGGGTTGGTTTACCTTGGAACCGGCCTCAGTAGCAAAACCTCTCGACACCGAACGAGGCACGTGGGCAAGGGGCTTTGCAGACTCAACGGCCCGTAAGACAGAGCGACGCATTATGATGGTATGCTTTATGGAATGTACAGGTAGAATCAAATCAAATTGGTCATCCCCGTCTGGTGAGAAGAAGCTGGTTCTCGGAGGTTTTGGTCGCAAGGATTTGGCCGGAGACTCGGAGATCGCTTATCTAATCAGGTGTCCGCGCGTGAATGGAAGCTCTTGGTTTTTGGCCAGTGTTTTCTGGACTTTTAAGAGCTAATTAATTTATAATGAATGTAACCAGATGTAGACCAACGGTTTGAAAGCTCATCGGAATCGTTTCTGATGATTCTGCGGTGGCAACAAGAGTAATGCATTCTTTAATAATCCGAGATCTAGAACCGCCGTTGACTAATTCTCCCAAATCTATCAATCAACTTTTATCCCATACCAACTTAGCTATCAGTCTGTCAGGACTCTACACGCCGAGATATAAGCTCAGTAGTAACAAGATATGAAGAATTCAACCCCGCACTCTACAAATGCTCCGCCGCCCAGGAACGATACCAGTCAAGACAAGAGGCATTGGCGACACTGGCTCCAATCTTGATATTCAACCCACACAGAATCTGCTTCACGGCATTTTCCACCTTTTTGCCATTGGAAGTCACCGGGATCTCAGGGCAGGCATCCACTATTCCGGGGACATGGCGAGGGCTAAGCTCCTTACGGATTGTTGCTTGGATCCGTGCTCCTAGGTCCGAAGAGATAGAAGCAGATGATCCAGTAGGCGAAGCCAGTTTCACAAACAAGACAACGGTTTCATCTGTATCAATTCCCTCACGTCTTCTTCCCACACACAGGGAATCCTCAACCTCATCCGCAAAATGCTTAAGAAGGATGTTGTATATTTCTGCACTTCCGAATCGGACACCGGCAGGTTTCAGGACACCGTCACTCCGGCCCAGCATGGTCACGCCCCCGGTGCGCGGATTGAGGCGCACGAAATCTCCGTGATGCCAGATTGACAGTCCAAAAACGTCGAAATAGCTTTTGCGGTATTTTTCGGCCCCGACAGGACCGGGAGGCCAGAACATCACCGGCTGCGCAGGGAAAGGCTTCGTGCAAACAAGGTCGCCGGGTTCGTCGGAGGCGCTTATATCATTGCCAGCGTAGTCATACACGGAGACAGCCATTGCGAGGCAACGGCACTGGATCTCGCCTTTGCAGACGGGAAGAATGGGGCAACTACCACAGAACAACGATAAGATATCGGTACCTCCGGTGATCGACCCTAGCATAATATCGGGATGAATGGAGGAGTAGATATACTCGAATGTAGATGGGGCGAGAGGAGAACCAGTGCTGAAGATTGCCCTCAGGGATTTCAGGGTTACCGGCCGATGCGGGTGCATCCTGGGATTGAGAGACGCTTGTTCTAGGACAGACAGATATTTTGCCGACGTTCCGAAGTGGGTGATTTGCAACTCATCAATCAGTCGTGGCATAGCCATCTCTCCATTTCCCCCTTCCGCATCGAAAGGTCGGAACGGGGAGCCATCATAAAGGACTATGGTAGCGCCACTGGCAAGTGCCGAAACCAGCCAGTGCCACATCATCCAAGTGACTGTCGTGAAATAAAACACACGATCTCCCGGGCGTATATCGCAGTGAAGCACGTGCTCCTTCTTATGCTGCAACAACGTCCCGAGAGAGCCGTGCACGATGGGTTTCGGTGCCCCCGTAGTACCGGACGAATATAAAATGTAGACTGGATGGTCAGGAGGAAGACTTGTAAACTCGAGAGGGGCGGAAGGATTGCGAGCCGAGGAAATAAAAGCGTCATAAGTGGACACTGTCGCCTGCGTCCGGGGAACGTCCTCAAGGTTGAATTCATGAGATTTCACGGTCTCGAATATCACCAACATCTGCAGCTTTGGAAGCTCGGGAATGATCTGCTGGATTTTGGCATTTGTCCCGTGCACTTTGCCGTTATATAGAGACGCATTGTCAGCGAACAAGATTTTGGGCTCTATCTGACCCAAACGCTCCAATACTGCATGGACGCCCGTGTCAGGAGACACGCCTGTCCAAAAAGCTCCTATGGAAGTGGTCGCTAGCATCGCAATGACCGTGTTCGCATGATTCCCCAAGAATCCCGCCACTCGATCCCCGGGTTGCAGACCAGCCTCCTTCAGTGAATTGGCGCATCGCCGCACGCGATCCCGCAATTCTTTCCACGAGATAGACTCCCGGTCAACCTCGGTAGCGGCGATGATCGCGATGGCATTATCATCGGGCGATGGCGCTGGGTAAAGTAGATTCTCGGCGAAATTGAGGGTGCTGCCGGCGAAGAAGTTAGGCCTGGGAAAGAGAAGTTGGTCCGAATCCAGCACCTGCAGGTACATTAGACGACTCCTTGACTTTATAATGCCACCACGACCCGAATGCCCCTCTGTCGGGACTACTCACTACATTATACTGATTGTGAGCTTTGATAGCAGTATAATGCCACACATGCTCCCAGAACTTGGCAGGCTCGGACACGCTCCACTGCCACAAGTCGTCGTAGCTGGTCAACGACGTTCCGTAGGTTTGGTTGGACTTTTGGATGAAGTCATAGATTTGAGTGGTATGTGGAGCGGAGTGGCGCCAGAGTTCCTTTGAACCGGGAGAAGTGTCAATGAATGGCATGGTCGCGATTTTTGTTTGTTTTTGATAGTCAGTTTCTTTCTGGATTAGACCAGCAGATTGAAGAATGATCGGTCAATTTACCCCCGGTAAATAAGGGGAAAGTGTGGAGGACACGGCCCGAGATATATACTTCCGTTGGCAGTGACCGCGGCCGAGGCAACGTGGTTGACCTTCATGAAATACTTGAAGAAGAAGAAGAAGAAGAAGAAGAAGAAGAAGAAGAAGAAGCAAACCAGACTAATGAGGGCCCGAATTGCAGGTCCCGACGCAATTTTTAAATTTGAACCATCAACTAGTCAGCGCGGTAGTCAGCGGGGGAATGCAACAAGTCGAGTTTTCCGAATCTGGAGCGGAAATTTCCGAGATGGCGTTTGTTGGGGGGAATCAACTCGGTAGTACCGTAGAAGAACACTAGAACACTGGTAGGATTTGGGCTCGGTCAACGAAGGCAAAAGGTACTCATGGCCTGAGGCAATACTTCCATTCCCGAGGCAATCAGATCCCGGAGGCGACAAGCCCAGGGGTTACTCGTACTCCGTACGGTGTACTACTACCTTACTAACCAGTACTAGTAGCACTGACTGGACTGTACCTTGCATGGATTTCACCTCACAATTTTATGCTGAACGGGAGGGTCCAGGGGGTGGTAATCTTACCGTTCCGTGACCTGATCAGCCGCTAAAATACCACGGACACGCGGGAGGTGGATACCACATCATACCATTTAAAAATACCGCATGGGTCGCCTGCTCCACTTCTTTTTTTTCTTCTTTTCTCTCTCTTTTCTTGCTGCTGCTCTCTCGGACCCAGTTCCATGTCACGATCCGGATCCGGGCTCGATTTCATTCGAACATTAATTTCTTCCTTTCTTTTTCCCTTCCTCCCTCCACCTCAATTGCTGCTTCAAACGCGGACTGTATCCTTCAATCATCCTACCATCGAGGTTCGCTCGTCGGTTGCGACCCATTCGTTCATTGCAGGGCTCAGTGCCCTCCCCAACGTCACTCCACGTGCCGGGCAAATTACCAGGACCAACCCGGCTTTCTCGGAGTCCCTCCTGTGTCTCCCTCTCGCTCTCGCTCCCTCGTCCGTTCGTCCCCCCATTATTGCCTTCCCCTTCGCTACTTCTTTTACTCCTTTCTTTCTCCCCCCACCCTCGCCCTGTTTTGATCGTTCTTCTCTACTTTATTTTGATCTGTACGCGGTGTTTATCGCTCGGCTCATTTGTTTCTGGTCCACATGTTCATCGGAATTGATTGACTGACCCGTTGCCGGCGCCTCGTTCAGATTGACGTTGATCTGGCACCATTGAGAAGAGATCCGAAACAATAACAGAAATCGCTCTTTTTGTGTGTTGAAAAACATAAAAAAGGCTTTTTTCGCTCCCTCTCGAGTAGTTCCTGCTATTCCTGTCCTTCCGAACATCCGGACGCCTCGCTCTGTCTATCACGTCGGTGTCGCGCGACCTTGATCCTTTTTCTTCTGTTCGGCCGGTGTTCTTGCGATGCCTCGTCGATCTGCCAATTCTTCTACCAACGACCCCTCCACCTCGCCGTCCTTTTCTTCCGTCTCTGGAAAGGGCGGTATCGCCATCAAAGCGCCTTCCAAACCAAACCGCTTGACCCAATTCTTCTCGACCTCGCCCAAGTCGAAAGTTGAACTGACGCCTGCCCAAGCGGCTCTGCAAACAACCGGTGGGAATACTGCTGCGCCTCCAATCAGCTCGGCGTCTCTCTCGTTGCCGACTATTTCTCTCTCTACTGCGACCGCAGATAATCCCAACATGGACGAACCGCCGACCACTCTCTTCCAGCCTCCCTCGCCGGAGGAGGCTCGCCGCCTGGCGAAGCAGCACGCTCAGTTCGGACCCATCGGACATCCGAGCCACCGTTACTCGAGTCAACACCCCGGCGGGGACTTCCCCGAACCCATCATGGACGAACCTCCCTATTACTACCTTCTTACCACCTACATCAGTTATCTAATCCTAATTGCATTTGGACACGTTCGCGACTTCTTCGGAAAACGCTTCCGCGAAGAAAACTACCGTCACCTGAAGCCTCGGAATGGATACGGTGCGCTGAACAGTGATTTTGACAACTTCTACGTTCGCCGGCTGAAGCTGCGTATCAATGATTGCTTTGAGCGCCCGGTCACCGGCGTTCCCGGAAGATACATCACCTTGATCGATCGCGCCACCGATGACCATAACAAGAATTTCCACTTCACGGGAACCACCACCGACACGCTCAACCTCAGCTCGTACAATTACCTGGGATTTGCTCAATCGGAAGGCCCGTGTGCCAACGATGCCGAAGAGGCCGTTAGAAAATACGGCATCGTTGCACCTAGTACCCGTGCCGAAGCCGGAACGCAAGATCTTCACAACGAGCTTGAGGATTTGATCGCTAGATTTGTCGGCAAAGAAGCCTCCATGGTGTTCTCCATGGGGTTCGGTACCAATGCCAATGTCTTCCCCGCCTTGGTGAGCAAAGGCTGTCTCATCATTTCCGATGAGCTGAACCACGCATCTATTCGATTTGGGGCTCGTCTTTCCGGAGCATCCATCGGCATGTTCAAGCACAATGACATGAAAGATCTAGAGAACAGGCTTCGGGAGGCCATCAGTCAAGGACAGCCGCGTACCCACCGCCCCTGGAAGAATATCTTGGTCGTCGTTGAGGGTCTCTACTCCATGGAAGGGTCCATGTGCAACCTGCCTGGCCTGATTGCCTTGAAGCGACGTTACAAATTTCACCTGTTTGTCGACGAGGCGCACTCTATCGGAGCCATTGGACCCCGTGGACGCGGCGTCTGTGACTATTTTGGCATCGACACCAGCGAAGTTGATATTCTCATGGGCACCCTCACCAAATCTTTTGGTGCCAACGGAGGCTACATTGCAGCCGATAAGGCGATGATTGATACTCTCCGCTCAACCAACTCCGGAGTTGTGTATGGCGAGTCCCCCTCCCCTGCGGTTCTGGCCCAAATCTCTTCCGCACTTCGCATAATCAATGGAGAGATCGTGCCGGGTCAGGGTGAGGAGCGACTGCAGCGTTTGGCTTTCAACTCTCGGTATCTTCGTCTTGGATTGAAGCGTCTCGGATTCATTGTTTACGGGCACGACGATTCTCCCATCATTCCGGTCCTCCTTTTCAACCCTGCCAAGATGCCCGCTTTCTCCCATGAGATGCTGAAGCGGAAGATCTCCGTCGTCGTGGTGGGTTATCCTGCCACGCCTTTGGTCTCGTCTCGCGCCCGTTTCTGCGTTTCGGCAGCACATACCAAAGAAGATCTGGATCGCATTCTCACGGCATGTGACGAAATTGGAAATGTTCTGCAGCTGAAATTCTCAACGGGCGTCGCTGGTGGTGCTTTGCCCTCTAGTGAGGGCTCGGCACCGCCGCCAGAGATGGAGAAAGAGTGGCATCGCCAACAGGTTGCGACTGTGCACCCTCCCCGATGGCAGATCGAGGACGTCATCAAGCGCGGTGTGCAGGATGTCAAGGCTCCACTGTATTAGGGCCTAGTTCATCTGGTGCTTGTATGTATCTGTGTTCGGAAGGACATTCGCATCTACATCACTCCCCAAAGGACTCGGTTGATGCTGGTCATGCCGCGTCGCATATTCATTCCATATCTTCGCCATTTATGTATCTTTTTGACGATCAGTTTCTGATTGTTCTGTGGTTCCCTTTCCTGCCTTTTCTACTCCACTTTTACCGGTGCAGTGAGAGGGATACCCAGAATTCAAACAATCATGAATCATTGAACATGCAATACATGCCTTTCGAGCGATTTTTTACTTGGCTGGCTTTTCTTCTCATCACGAAGCTCGCCGATCTCTTTTGATCTTCAACCATTAGATTTCAGTCGTGCTCCGTCTTTACCCTTTTCTTTCTTCATATTCAGCCCCTGCCCTTCACTTTTACTTTATAGACACATACTGCTGGCTATTCTACCCCACCAAGTGCTGGAGGGCTGCGATTAGAGCCAGTCTCTTATTGTTTAAACCAAAAGTCTCGGGGCTGTGTTTATTTAATTATTCATTTTTTTTGTTTCTTTCTCTTTTTGATATTGTATCCTAATGAATGAGTCTGATGAAAGTGTGGAAATGGAACGGGATTCGACATCTGACGGCACATAGGGTTGTCAGAGCTGCATTCAAGCGTTTATAATTAATTTAGATGATTTGTTCATATTGACCTTTGATTTCTTTTCATTTTTCAGTCAGAGTCCTTATCGTGTGATCACGCTGGGCTTATTACTTGTCTATCATCAATGACTAGCTTTAATCCGCCTGCGGCCTGCCAAAAGCATGAATATAGCCAAGGAGATATGACTGGTTGTTCGTTCACATTTCTCCCCAGTGGAAAAGAGAGCCGCCTTTATCCTTAAGTATAAATATAAGATCCTAATTCTACCGACGCCCACGACCCAGAATCAAACCCTCTCCCCTAAACTGAAACCGCACGACATATGGACTTGTGCAACAATCCGAAAGATAAACAGTATGTGAAAAAGCAGAATGAACTTAAATCCTGGGGACACGACGTAGTGACACCTCAGCAAACGCCGAGCTATGTATGTATGTGGCTGTATGACGTATATATGCAAATTTGTTGCAATCTTTGCCGCTTTTCCCAATCTAAGGCCAGGCATCCGGGCTCAGGGAACACAGCCAGCAAGGCGGAGCGTAACCTTCATGCACAATGGAAGGGGAACCTTAGCAGGTTGAACTTCTACCTAACTAATACAATCAGCCAACAATCCGTCTAGAAAGTCACCAAGAAATGCACGGGGATGGGGATGAAAATGCAACAAATCCACTTAAGTGCGCATATGCAAGTATGCGTTGCACTGGGGCCGCGGGGTTCGAATCCTTGTTGGATTTGCGTGGCCGGGGGGTATTATCAGGCTGTTTCCGACCTGCAGACACTATGAATTCTCTACCCCACAGAACGTCAACCATTCCCAGGAGAGGAGAAGGTCAATGTATGCTGATGCCCAAAGAAAGGCTCCTGTAGCTGCCCAAGTGTATGCTGGCACCACACCAGTAGCATGGACTGGCTAGTCCGATGGACGGTACAAAATGCCAGCCCCTCAATCCGAAATCGCCAGCCTTCGACGACCTCAATCCATTCTTCCGTTTGTGCTCACGTGCAGTCTGGTTAGAGATGGCACCACTGTCCCCTGGCCGGGGTGATAATAGCGACAATGCAGCCTCCTGGCTACCTCAAGCTCCAGGCTCTACACTGAACGGTTTCACGGACCAACGTGAGGCAAGCGAGCAGCCTCCCGATTTCTCGCAGGCCTGGGTACCTCCAAGCTTTCAGAAAAACTTTTTGGAAAGCGTTGAGCAACTGATCCACACCCCAATAGGTGTTGCGTCACAGGGGCGAAGCGACCTGGAAGGTACGACGTGTGCGAGTATTGGCGAAAGCCACTCCTTCACCCTGGTGGAAGAACGCCAGGACCAAGGGGTCAACACCCTAGACCAGGCGATACTCGATATACTAGTGGATGAGGCCGGTGTCAATCAGGGACATGGTTCTGGAAATCACACTCTATAGAGTGTCCAACCAGACGCATACCAGAGTGGCATGGACGGCCCTGCACGTATCGAAAGCTCGAACACAGGGGGGGAGACTACCTCGGAGGAAGGCGACACTTGTGACTCGGTTAAACCTGCTTCAGTGGGAAGGGGCAATTGGATATTTGAGGAAGACGAGATGCCTTCATATAAGGAATTAGCGCCTTCTCCAAAGGATGGGAGGTATCATTGCCCCTGGAAAGGCTGCTCTAGGGGTGGCATTCCGGACATACGGCTTTTAAGGTATTTCCCTCCCACCTATGTGTCTAGTGCGCTTAACTGACTATATCCAGGAAACACATGCGAACGCACCACAGGCCAGTCAAATGCTCTCAATGCGAGGTCACTGGAGCAAACCAGAAAGATGTCCGTCGACATGCGGAGGTTCATCACCTCAAGTGGGCTCAGAAGCACTGGAAAGTACAAAAGTTTGTGTGTGGAAGTTGCGGCAAAAGGTTTAAACGGGATGACTACCTCAAAAGGCATCGGAGACAGAAACATGATGAGTCTGGAGGCCTTTCATAGTACTCAGTAATTTGGCCTATATTTGTATCTTCACTCTTGTTCGTGAATCTTGTTTCCTCTCTAGCTACTTAACAGCACCTAATGATATTCTCCGTACCCCTGAAACTTGTCAGTCCAAAGCGGAAAACTGGCGTCTGAGGCCACCTCTTGCAGGATCCGTTCTCTTGTCAAAAGGTATACTTTACTGTTGGCTCTAATCCTTAGGTGCGATTTCTAGGATGAGAAGAAGAGTAGTATTCACAGGCGTCGACACTGTGCGAGAATGCTATGCAAAGACCCCACCCGCGACAAGCACAAATGCGTCTTACCAAGGAAACCCTGCTTCTAGAATGGAAGAAACTGCGACCCCCCAACTACAAACGCAGGTTTTGAATTGCCAGATCCGCACCTCGAACTATGCACTCGTCCTTTGACCAGCATTCCGTCACATGCGCTAATTCTTTCCCCTCCACGGACACAGTGACATCGTAGAAAGCGGAAGGAACTGGACTCGGACTGATGTGGTACCTGATTTGCTTAGAACCCATGATCTTGCTCAGAGTAGCTCGTGGGTGTGTCACATCGATCCTCGCCTGAATGATCCGTTGAAGATATCCCACCAACCCGATGTGCCGCAAAAACTCCTCACATCTGTCCAGCTTGCCGGACGAGTCGATAAAGATTGCCGCGATAAGGCTTTCTATGATATCGGAGTAGAACTTGTTTGCCCCAAGCTGGGTCAAGGCAGCCCATGGATGGCTGATACCTGAGGCCAGCTGCCGCTGAATGAGCCCGCACAGTTGGGTATATCTCCCGAGGCAGGACTGCTGGGCGACTGAAATGTCAGGGTTGTCATGTCGCATGAACGCCCAAATCCTGAGCAGGCGCTTGCGTGCTACCTGGTCAAACGATCCAGTTCGAGGCTCGCTAATCTCCACGAATTCGTCCTCAATGCTTAACTGCATGCACAGAAACGCGAGGAAGTGACGATTCACCAAAGCCGCTTTTATCTGGCTCATCTCTCCTTCGGTCAAGCTGGGACTGATTTCATAGAGTATGCTGGTTACCACCATGTCGAGGATGGCATCACCAAGAAACTCAAGTCGCTGGTATGAACTTGTGCTAACGTCTCTTTGCCACGATGGGTGCGTCAATGCTTCCCACAGTATGAAACAGTTGTTGAACCTGTACCCAACTAGCTGGTTCACGTAACTTTCAAAGTTGGGCCCCACAACCAGGGACTTCCCGAGTGGTTTCTGGTATCGCAGAGATGGCATTGCGTTCGGAACACAAGCTAGGAGATCATGGACCATTGACCAGGCACTGCATATACCTCCATGAACAAATGCCGCTCCGACCACTGATTCTAATACATCTGCCAATATCTTGCTAGATATTTCGCGTTGAACAGTGGGATTTTCAGATGCTTGAGATATCGTGGGCATCTTCCAGCGCCGAGATGTGAGAGATTCAACCAACACGAAGCGTTGCAGCCCTACTTTGAGGGCGGCTCTTATGAGGTAATTATTCGAGACAAGATGGCTTTTGCGGTGCGAAAGATAGCCTTCTGGCCACAGAGGATACCCGTGGAATAGTTGAACACATACAACAAATTTGAGGACGCCATCACCCAAGAACTCAAGTCGCTGGTAGTCGCTTGTCCACTGCGCGGAAGGCGCCGTTATGGCGTCGGCGAGAGTTTCTAGTTCGATCATAGGGTAGCTGGGTAGTATATCCTCCCGCAGTCGCGCTGCCACCAAATGCCGCTGCAGATGTTGTATCAGGGGAGCCAGAAAGAGACTGGATCGGCTGACCTCCCATGGCAGAATGTCACACGTGCATGAGCTGGCGGGGATCATAATCCCAGTGGAATCGCCCCCACCATCAAGGCTTAGTTGGCCCAGTTCCAGAGTCCCTTGTGCTAATGTGGCCCCGTATAGCATGTTTCGTCTCTTTGGGAATGGCTGGCATTCTATCAAGATTTCGGACCCTTCATTGGAACCAACCCAGCGTGTAAACCTGTAAGGCCGGTTGTAGAGTGATTCGCTTCGAATGAAGCCCCCGGGAGCTGTTTGTGGATCATCGAGATATTGATCCTGGCACCTACGGGAGCCTTGATTGGCGCTCAGCCAAGTAGGCAAACGATGAAATGGAATTTCCGGAGAAACCATTACGGCATAACCGGCCTTGTCTTCATGGTCAGGGGGGACTGTGCGTGCGGAAGACAGATAGAGATGTGTGACTTCTTGCATCACACTTCGCTGGGTCTCAGAGACGGTAGAACCATCCAGATTCTGGAACGAGATCGTAAACGTTGTCTTGCTATCCCAGTATAATGCCAACGGCTTCGTAGGGGGTATCCTCACAAAGCACGCTAGGATCATCGAAAGATCGGGTCGGTCGATCCCGTTCTGCCGAACGGAAACAAGGCACCTCTGTATCTCGGCCAGGCAAGAAGGAAATGGACTTGGGACCCATGGGAGGTCATATTTCGGTATTTGGATCTTTGAGGGTACCGGACCTTCCTCATCGGCACCGGTGAGACAAGGAATGGTTTGGTGCAAGGGCAGCAAGTTTTCGTTAACCAACCCTGCCCTATACAGCAAGAGATATGCGTGAAAGGCGGCGTCCCGCTTTGCGGCGACCTCAGTGCGCCACCACCTGGTGCCCTTTGCGATGCGAAGTGACGGGTCGATGGCACATGGCAGTATTACCGTGGCGTTGAGTATCGCCCCTTCTTGCTCAATCTTAAACCTTGGATGTAATTCAACGTGGGGCTCCGATGGCAGGGTATTACAGAAGTGATAAAGATGCGAAATAGCCGTATGGGCAGTTAGCAATGCGCTGGTAAATGTTGTTAGCTTATGCCGCTTGCTATCCTAGATGGTAGAAACTAACCCTGTAGGCAATCTGAACTGGAATGGAACATCCTCAGGATGTGCTTCCAGGTCCTCGATCTCTTTGAGCATCCGTTTGTGATCCTGGTACATTCGAATCATTTCATTCTCGAGACGCTGCCAATCCGCGACGGCACTTGATCTTTCAATATCTGAGATCATGAGTGCGAACGTCGATTGCTCTTGGCGGGCACGGCCTCTTCTCTGAATGAATGATTTCAGGTTACTAGGAGGATCAAAACAAACCACCAAATGGCATGCGGTCAGGTCGATGCCCTCTTCAAGGACATTGGTCGCAATAATCAGATTACACCGCCTCTCTTTAAACCTGAGTAATGTACCTTCCACATCACCAGAGTCTAGGAGTTCCCAGATGTTCTGCTTCCTGCCTCTGTACGTGGATCCCACACAGGGCTCGCAACGGAATAGCTCACGGGTCCGTGGATGGTGTGCAATGAGCGCTGACAGGGCGTAGGACGCCGCTCTCTCCTGGACAAAAACAATACCAGAGAAGCCCTCGTGGTACTCCTCTATCAGAAAGGACAGGAGCCGCTCGGACTTTTGGGAAAGGGCATCCTTCATGCAAAATTGAATCCGATCCGCCCCTAATATAGCTTGCATATGAAATGCCAGCTGCGCCATTTCATTGTCCGTATAAAGGTCGTCACCATCCATATTTCTTCGACCCACCACCCGTTGTATTGTCTCCATGACGAAGTAGTCAGCTGCCCAGTCTCCCAGAAGAGTACCGATTTTCTCTGCCTTGCGACAAAGCCCAGCTAATGTTTCCACAAGCCTAGGATCTGCTCCACTGTCACGTTTTATGTTAGAGGTCAGCCGGTGAAGTCTTTGCACAGAAGCTGCGCATCGGGACCAAGGGGCTGCATTGAGCTCCGAGTAAAAAAGAAAGTTCAAGCGTGGACGAAAGACAAATTTCATAAGCTCGTATCGTTCTAGCTGCGGGGTTCTGCTTATAGCGTGGAGGTTGGTCTCGATGGTCCTGTTATGAATATAATGAGAATCTTGAAACTTGCTGTGCAGCCCGTTAAGAGGCGCTCACGTAATGTCAGCTACCCTGGTCCTCATAATTGGACTAGCTGTCAATCCCAGAATATGCGGAACGCCATGAGCGCCATGCGTAATCCTCGTGTGGTGATAGAAATCGCGCATAATTCGATTCCCCGGGTGATTTTTCACACAATGGTGAGCTGTTACGCCTATCAGTCACCGACTGGTTAGGAGGTAGTAGAATTGATGAGTAGTTCTTGCCTTCGTCAAACACAAGAAGGGCCAGTTTTGACATCTTCACAAACCCGTGGGTCAAGGCATCCGCAAGCACGGCATGCGTGGAGATGACGAGTCTCATTCCTCGTAACGCAGCATCCCAAGTCCGCTGGTCGCTCCATCGCTCGACCCCGTCTTGACCGGTCAAGAGTCGAATATTAATGGCTGGGAGGTGAGACTCAATTGCCTCTTTTTGCTGGATAGCAAGTGCTACCGTGGGCGTCAGGAACCAAGCTACCTTCTTTCTAGTCAGTATCAAGTTTCCATCAGGATAGAGGGTGTACATACCTGGTGCTCATAGCATCGCTGCAGCTCTGCCATGATCCGCATGCTTGCCCTACAAAACAGTGAGAGGAAGCCCTTGTTAAATATCTCACATGTAGGCGGAGGGAAACATGCACGTAGGTTTTGCCACTTCCTGTGTCCATCTACCAGACCGTTAGTTCCCATGATATGACCCATATCGTATTATGAGATTGTAGTCATACCACTAAGATCATGTTTTCCCGTAGGCTCTGTTCGAGCATTTCCAGTTGATAGCTTCGTGCTCTTAGCCCTTCCATATTGACTTTTGATTCTCAGCAATTCGGACTGATGCCTCTGGTTGTCGGTTTCCGTCTGATATTGTTCTCCAAAGCTACGGTTGACCAGGGGCGAGCGAATTTCGTTCGCTTTAAATAAGTTGCACTATTCTTGGGTTACCACATATTCATCAAATGCGGGGCACACCTGGTTGGCAAGACACGGCTACAGGGTACAATTGATAACTGACGCTCTCAGTGGTACCTTTTTCATCCCAGTTTCATGGGTGTACCTCTCTTCCCGGATTGAGGAGCAAACTTAGAGATGTATCCGGTGAAATGGTATACAGGGAAATCTGCACGATGTACATTTCTCAGGGCATAACATATTCTGAATGGTAAACCAACGCGCAATAACATGTCGCAAAAGATTCAGGGTGGGAGGGTTGAGTCGCCAATTCGCTATCCCTTTGTCGACCCCCGACATGTGTGCACTAGCATGACTCATGATAACCACACAATGAGGCACCCTCATTTCCCACAAATTGTGCGAGCCTTGCTCTTGAGCTCTTGAGCATGCAACTACTACGCCGCCCCCTCGTCTTGGCAAGGCTGCTGATAAGAAACACGTCATTTGTATCTTGAGGAAACCCGAATAGGTCGACCCAGCGTCGCATGTCGGGCAGGCATTGCATTTCCCGATGCCTACATCCTTGGAAATGTAATAAGTTCCGAGCAGACTTGCAAAATTGCAAAATGGGACTCTACAAAGCATACTTGCATACCTGCCAATTTACACTCTTCGACCTCGGTCACGCCTCACAAATTGGCCCCATAGAGTCCGTGGTCAGTAGGAGGAAGATGGAAACTAACTCTCAACAGAGACATTCGCGCGAAATGTGAAAAATATCAATGTTGTTGAGTGCTAGAGTTCCACGGGGAACCAAATTAAAAATATTACCCGCTTTATGCCTGTTAAATTCTAAACTCACGAAGGAGTAAATATTATACGGGCTTTTCGTTGCTACGTAGACCAGTCTGAGTTAGGGCTGGCGCATACAAAAAGTAGCTGATTACCATCTAGTCCAACACTGTAGGATTCTCCTACCGAACAGCATTGATAACTCTGGTAGAGTTGGCGAAAGATTCACATGGCAGGACTCTAACATGATAACAGGCCTCTAGGATCGTGGCAGGCCTCTGGGACCGTGGCAGGCCTCTAGGATCGTGGCAGGCCTCTGGGACCGTGGCAGGCCTCTGGGACCGTGGCAGGCCTCTGGGACCGTGGCAGGCCTCTGGGATCGTGGCAGGCCTCCGGCATCGTGGCAGGCCTCTGGGATCGTGGCAGGCCTCTGGGATCGTGGCAGGCCTCCGGCATCGTGGCAGGCCTCCGGCATCGTGGCAGGCCTCCGGCATCGTGGCAGGCCTCCTGTATCACCTTCAAATATCCCCCGTGACTTCCTAAGACAAATTCTCCGTGCGATATCATGGACGCTTTCAGTGTGAGCGTACGATAGAGGAATATTGGTCCAACTACTTAAAAATGAAACATTCTACTGGATAAGAATTTGCGGATCGTTACCCATTTCAATTCCTCATTTAATTTAGGCCATCCAGACCAACCTTGGACGAAAAAGTAAAAACAAACAATGGAGAGAAAAAAATAAAAATAAAAATAAAGACATGTTTCCGACCGCCAAATATCAGATTGAATCATTTCCAGCGTAGAGATTTGTTTGAAGGGTTATCATTTTGACACAATTGGCATATTTTCTGCTTACAGGTGATATCGAAGGGTACTGGGTATTACACATGTAACGCATAAGTAAGGGACGAAATTAAAAATTCCAATGGACTGTCCGATGGCGCGCTATGAACCCTATACCTAACCTACAGACAAACCCTAGCTTGCCGGTTGGGCCCAAATTCCTGTTGTGAATTGCAATTAGCGCCTGGGGACGATGACGGCAACACTGGGGCTGGAATGCGACGTACAAAGACGAAGTCTAGTAGCATATGTGCTCTATAAATTCACTAGAGAGAGCCCTAGCTAGATGACTGCGAACCCCCAAGTCATTTCCACTTTAAAGAGACAACAGAAGCTTATACCTGAAGATTTCTACACCCCCCCCTGCGACACTCTTTATGACAACCATGGTCATGAAAAAGTACACTTCCTCTGCCCTTGATGCCCTGTGTACACAGGAGCAATTGGATCTCCTGGATTCTA
This sequence comes from Aspergillus ochraceus, assembly GCA_004849945.1. NCBI lineage: Eukaryota > Fungi > Ascomycota > Eurotiomycetes > Eurotiales > Aspergillaceae > Aspergillus > Aspergillus ochraceus. The sequence goes on along the minus strand of SSOS01000005.1, from coordinate 3,236,689 downwards.
TCGACACTCTTCGATCTCAAGGGATCAGCTATCTCGTGTCCCTTCCGCAGATCATCGTCTGCGGTGACCAATCGTCGGGCAAAAGCTCCGTGTTGGAAGCAATCTCTGGGGTATCCTTTCCCGTGAGAAGCAACCTCTGTACACGGTTTCCAACCGAGTTGGTCCTCCGCCAATGCCCTGAGACTGGGGTGCGCGTTACTATTGTTCCGCACCACTCACGCAGCGAGGCGGAAAGAAATTCTCTGGGCAGCTTTTGTGAGGAATTAAATGGATTCGACGGCCTACCCCAATTGATTGACAATGCGAAGGCGGTCATGGGTATCACGACGCATGGCAAAGCCTTTTCGAATGACATTCTTCGGGTGGAAATCTCAGGCCCTGATCGACCTCATCTCACCATAGTGGACTTACCGGGGTTAATTCATTCGGAAACAAAGCAACAATCGGCAGCCGATGTCCAATTAGTTCAGAACGTTGTCCAGACGTATATGCAGCAGCCTCGCAGTGTTATTCTTGCAGTGGTCTCGGCAAAGAATGACTACGCCAACCAGATTGTCTTGCGCCTAGCCAGGGACGCGGACAAGTCCGGTGACCGGACCCTTGGGGTGATCACTAAGCCAGATACTCTGGTAGAAGGATCAGAGACCCAACGGATGTTCATCTCCCTGGCCAGGAACCAGGACGTCCACTTTCGGCTTGGGTGGCATGCGCTCAAGAACATGGATTCTGATCATGGCATGTTCAGCCTAGAAGAGCGCGATCTACAAGAGCGCGAGTTCTTTGCAACTGGCGCGTGGAGTGAGATGACACCCTCGTTAGTTGGTATTTCTTCCTTAAGGACACGTCTCAGCAAAGTGCTTCTACGACAGATCGCGGCTGAGCTCCCAAGCCTCATTGAAGACATCAAGGCAAAACGGGACAGCTGCAGGAAGCAGCTCGAAAGACTTGGACAGCCACGGTTAACGTTGGATGAACAAAGGTCTTATCTCTTGAGTATCAGCCAGACTTATCAGCTTCTGGTCAAAGCTGCCGTCGACGGCACCTACAACGAAGCATTTTTTGACATCCAGTCTAATTCAGGACATATAAAACGAATGCGAGCAATCCTCCAGAACCTCAATCAAGATTTTGCGGAACGCCTCCTTCGCGAAGGGCATCACTACATCATCAGCAAAGACTCAGACGAAGCAAATACTGGTAGTAACCAGGCCGTGGTCACCCGGGATGCATACCTGCAACATATACAGGAGCTGATGAAAGAAACACGAGGTCGTGAGCTGCCTGGCACGTTCAACCCGATGATTGTGGGAGAGCTTTTCCTGGAGCAGTGTAAACCCTGGGAAGAGATAACGCAGGACCATATTTTGGAAATCTGGGGGGCTGCCAAGCGTTTTGTTCGACTTGTCATTGAATACATTTCTGATGAGACGACCTCCGCTATTCTTTTCAGCGAAGTCATCTCCCCGGCACTGGACTCTTTGTGGAGTGCTCTTGAAACTCGAAGCAAAGAATTACTCGCACCCCACCGGAATGGTCATCCTATCACCTACAGCCATGGTTTCACGGAGGCCCTGCGGGATATCCAAACCAGCAGACATAGAGAGGGATTTGCCAAAATCATCCGAGAGTACTTCCGGGTCAAAAACCTTCACGGACAAAATTATATCAGCGATCATTTTTGTTTGGATGATCTGCTTCAGCCGCTAACAGAGATTAAGGCAGAAGAAATGGTACATTCTGCACCAGCCCAGGCATTAGACTATATGCTTGCCTACTACAAGGTATGTTACATTAACCCTGCCTGTATCACGGCACCAAGCACCACTGACTTTGACTAGGTTGCCCTGGAACGGTTCATCGATGATGTGGCGGTCGAATCAATAGAGCTTAAATTAACCCAAGCTCTTACAGCCATATTATCTCCCGTCAAAGTGTTTGAAATGGCCCCCGAGTTAGTGACCCGAATCGCGGGCGAGTCTGAGGAGAATCGTGCATTTCGGATGCAACTGAATAAGAAGCTGCAAGTTCTGGCAAACGGCCTGGTAACATGCCAGCAGTTTGTAGGAAATAGAGGCCTTGGTACGAACAAACCGAATGAGGAAAGTGCCATTACTGATGACTTAGAAAGACCCCAATCACCATGACTGGTTGCAAGCCAACATGTTCAAGGATAGCCTATCGGCCGATAGTGACCCCTCGACTGGCGAAAGAGATGGATTGAAATATGAAATTGAGGACTTGATGGTTCCAGCGAGTCCTTCCACCACCCAAACTTGGTATGATGGGAAGGAGAGTGGCCAGCCTATGTCTGGGCCGCCACTGACTCAAAATGATCCTGCCGAATTCGAAGTTTTATCTGCGTCAGATGCTTGCACTTCTAGGGCAAAGTCATGTAAGAAAAAGAAGAAGAAGGTTGTCAAAGCTTCCGATTCGAAAGGGTTGTTTTGCCTAACCTAAAACCTGAACTGGGGGGGATCATTCTTATTGACATGACGCGGCTTGTGCGTGCAGGTAGATGATTACAGCTATGCTGGACTGTTATTTTTCGTACTCTGTCTAGTTCAGTTATGTTGCTTGGCGCGAGTACCTACTTCGTTCATGACTTCTGTGCCTACTGCTTCCGATCCATCAACGAAAAGCTATGTTGGGTAGAATCTCGTGATTTAAGGCTAAAGCATCTGATTTATTTACGAATCTCACTATCTACTCTGTAATTATATAGCTAAATACGTGGTGTAAGTACTTGAAATGCTCCGAAAACCCCGCCAAACCTTAACTGAAGAGCAAGTTCCGAGAAGCGCTATGTAAAGCGAAAGATTCCATTATCTTAAGCGGGACTATCACGAAATAGTTCTGAATCTGTCAATATAAGTAGAGGCTACCTACCGTTTTACCTAGGCAAGCAAGCAAACATTCAAGTTGACCGGTTCAATCAATTTCTTCCCATTTGGCAGGCTACCCATGGCACCCCAATTTCCTACATCTGGCATCATTAATCATTACTTCCCGGGCAATTTTTCATCTAATATGATAGTTAGTATTTTTACCATCTTGAAACATGTGACAGTCGATAAAGGGCTTAGTTAAGACAATCTTATTCTTGTTTCTCCCATAGAGAGAGAAAGAACTGCCTCGAAGGAGGATCAGATCCCTTTATGCTAAATGGGCACCTCCACATACAGAAACCTTGAATACAGCTGGAATTCTCCAGCTTACGGGAACCTCCTATGGCTCATTAGGCTGGCGATGAACCTGGCAAAAGCCATGAGGGTGACATTAGCTACTAGTCACCGCTCAGGGCTATCAGAATTACTTTGAGATTGTTTTTGTAATGCCATCTTGCAAGTTCTATTATAAAGCTACTAGTCACGTCAACCCCAAAGCTACTAACTTTATGATGTTAATATTTTCGTGTCCAAGCTTATGGAACACACCTCATTCGAAACTAGTTCTCTGAACGAGTACGTATTGCTTCCATAGACAAAAAAGAATCCCCATAACTGCTGCGTTCTTCCCCCAGGAATGCGATATAGAAATGTTTCTCCTCAATGACCACGTCATCATTAACATGGCTGCAACCTTAACGTTTCACAAACATGTTTAGCTGCGAGATGTTTCGCCAGCTTCTTCGTTCTACCTTCACCCGAAGCCTTCGTTCCCATGTACTCAATGGTGACTCGAAACATGGGCGGAAAACTGTTTATACAGGTTTCTTTGATATTAGGCTTCCTGCCGCACGCTTGGGCCTCCTCCCACAAAAGAGATGTATATCTCCAATTGTCCGAGTCACCTTTAGGACCCACGGGCCAATGGGTAGGTGTTGGATTGACATGGCACTCTGGCGTGTCCTCTATTGGAAATTGACCATCAATCGTTGTCTGCACTCTCAGGTCATCTGCTCTTTCCAGAACCTGGAGGCTGAGTTCACTTATCAAGAGTGTAACCCCCTCCATGTTTTTAGATAGTCTAGTAAAACCCAGAACTTTGTACACGAAGTCCTCAGCACTCTCGTCACCGGTTGGGGCCGGGCGGGGTAGGTTGAGATCCAAATCTTTTATGGTGACCAGAGCGTCCTCAAAGTTTAGAGCCTTCGATTCAATCAAACGGTCTGCTTTGGCCTGGGGCGGTATCAGATACCTCATCCACAATATAGTCTTTTCACGATTGAGAACTCACCAAGGAATCATCACTTCTGCCATGAGGCGAAGATTGGACCATTCTAAGCGCAACCATAATGTTGAAAAGCCGTTTGCCAATCTCGTGATCTAACATATAAGTCAGTAGGCCATAAACTTATACTGTATTTGGTCTTTTTTACCAGTGTTGGTGTAGCGGTCGTTTGGCACAGACTCGAAAGACATTGCGAAAGAGACACAAGGTCAAGGAACCGCTCAATACTTCAAAGTAGCTGTAAGAGTCTCTTTGTCAAGGGATTTCTATCCATTGACGTGTTGGAAATGCTGTAGCAATATATAGGTATGTCTAAACCCCGCATGGAACATGAGGTACGAATCACTCATGCGGTTGTTTGAAGCTCGTGAATGTGTGTGGCGCACTAGCACCCATGGATATCAATTTTGAAGTAGGGTATTCTGCCTCATTCCCTGCCATAGACACGTCGCAGCCTTGCTAATGCCGTAATTTGCGTCGTTGGACTGCGAGGGGGCCCAACGGCAGTAGCTGCGCCAGAGACCCGATCAATTATGACCCTAGGGCAGTCCTAAACCCCAAGTTTCTTGACTAGGAAGACAAACCCAAGACATCCAGGCCAGATGGGCCGTGAGAATGGGAGGTGCATGCGGGGCAGCCATCATGCACATTGCCTGCGCCGCAGTCAAGAACCGTCGTCTGGACAAGGATTCTATGGCCCGTCTTTCAGCCAATAGGGAAAGTTAAACTCAATTATAGCATGACTCGTAATTGATCCCTAGTGCACGGATCCCTATTATAGACAGCTGGCGGCATGGTGATAGCCTTATTCACATCATCTCCCCCCCCCCAGTAATATATCACCACGTTTAGCATTCCAAATTTCTCTCTTACGTTATCGGAAGCTAATAGATTATCTCCATTGTCGGACGGCCGAGGTAGGGCAGATTGTAAACGCCATCCAGCAGCCCGCATTCGGATGTGGCTAGGATGGTAAATCGTGAACGGAGAAACCCCTCTGCGCCTGTAATCATTTCTTATTGTGGTAGATGCAGCTCCATTGATCCAACCTTAGGTGTGCGCTTCGGCAGGCTCGTCACACTGCTTGATGGCAACCCTCCTCAGTTATTAGCGCAGGTCCTTCATAGGCTATTTGGTTATTTCACATTGTAATAAACAAAAACGGAAATTGGGGGTCGGCACGGGCCTCTTTCGTCTTTCTCAAGAATCTGCCTAACGGTGACTTAGCCTCGTGGATTAGGAATGGAAGCAGGAAGTGTTCATGTACATTGCATAATGCAGCAGTATGATAGATGCACCAAAACGAAAAGTAAAGTACATCGTCAACAAATAGAAAGTCTCGTACTATATTCTTCCAGGTTCTGGACCTTTTCTCTATTCTAGCACTGGTGCTACGTAATATCATTCTTACTTTCACGAGGCATGACGTATTCTAGAGCCATACTTTGCCAGGGGAGTTTATCGAAAGTGTCTATCCACGTCAACCCCTACCCGTACAAACACTAGCAGAAAATCGAACTAGGCGAGAACATAGACACGTAATATAGCATAGACCCAAGAAACTAATTAAATTTTCATGTACCCATGGGCCGCCAAGGCTGCGGTGTTCCACAGCGACGAGAGACAGTTGCAATTGAATGTGCCAGGTGTTCTAATCCTCACCTGTCTATCTCTTAGAGGAAAAGTCGATGTAAGACCGAACTTCGTCTCTTCCACCACGCTTCGGTGATTTTCATATTTATAGCCTTTCCTCATATGATGCATCCCTCTCATGACTTTTCTTTATTATCATTATTTCTTATTTGTCTTTTTGGGGTACTAGAAAGGACAAGCAATCTATTTCAGTCAAAAGAATGGACGAAAGTCCTCCGGACGGCTCTTCCATGTCGGCTCGACCAAGCCAGCTCAGGCTTCTATACGAACCTCTTTCAGTACTCAAGACCTTGGGAGAAGTGAGAGGTAGCCGCATCAAGCCACTTGATATACCACAAGATGGTTCTGGTTTCAATGCCTTTCACAGTCACAGGCTTTTCGTGGATGCGTTCGCCTACGTCTGCGCGTATAAGAAGGAACCTGGGTATGTCACTGCAGTTGCGCTAGAAAAAAAGCCCGAAGAAATAGTTGTTTTGCTGGCAGCGAACAAAGGTGTGGAAAAAGCCGTTGTCGAGTTTGCTCACAAAATCTCGAAAATTGTTTACTGGCTGGCGAACAACCCGTCGGCTCAACTGAGCAATGATGATGGCAAAGGAACACTGGGGCTTTTGACAAGGAGTGTATTGCGCTTCAATGCTCCGAAGATCTATGCATATTATGAGCAAATCGTGAGAAATGCAGCACATACGGTGATGAGCAGTCTTTCTTCGGAGCAGTACGACCGTATGTAAATCTTACGATTCGTCCCAGTGAATGTTTCTGACCAAGACATAGGGGACCCCGAGGTAGTCAATTTCAAGCAATGGCTGTTCGACAATCTTTGGACAAACAGTGGGTGGCTTCAAGAAGACGATATGGAAAGTTTAGCACTCAAAAGTTACCACTCACGCAATTTATTCAAGGTGCTTCAACGCCTAGCCAATCATTCACATGAACCCCCAAAATTCGAGCGACTCTTTAAGTTGCTCAACAAGCTTGGGAAACATGTGGTCATGTGCAAACGGATAGTGGAAGCCACCATAGTCCTGCGTTCGGATCTTGCCCGTGGAATGAGAGTCGAAGGAATTCCTGGGTCTCGAGAAGCTAAAATGCCATTGGTGTCCGGCAAGTACAACATCGAAGGTATTAGTAACCGAATGTTCCCGGACAAAGCAGAGCGCGATAAGTTTATTGCCCGCCTACGAACCATTTACAACACAGCCGAAGTGGACAGGTTGCTAGCTCAAAAGCACCTTGCGGGCAAGACAATCGTCCATGCTGAAATACTCCTACTCGATCATTTCGAGCAGACTGGTGGTGACTTCTTGAATAATGCGGACAAATACATTGGATGCAGCAAGCCTGCCTGTTATCTTTGCTACCAGTATATCTGCTATCACCCAGGCGGCTATACTCGCCCTCCATCCCACCAGAAGCTTTATGTGAAGTGGCGCCTTCCCGATGTTAAAGGGAATGAACGAAACGCCGCAACAAGATTTCAAAACAACGAGCAGATCCTCAGGAGCATGACAGAATTCGTACGAAGGGAATTGAAGAACGACATAGCCACCCGTGTAGGCAAGCTGAAGGGATACGCCGATTCAACTGCAGGAGGGACTACCACGGTGCATGAGATTGAGACAGGGCTAGAGAGTGATATGGCCTCCTTGAGTTTCCAAGGGCTTCTTCAGCAGCTCGACCCCGAATTCCGAACTCAATCACCCCCTAGCAGTGCGTCTAGCACTCAGTCGCGTTCCAGCGCGAATACTGCACACTCTGAGAGCGATGAGGATGGGTATGATACTGATGGGGGAGTGAAGGTGTAATGACATGTTGTTGAACGAGTTTCCTTTTCCTGGCCAATATTTTTTAGTTGACAGTACGAAATCCCGAGTATGCGCATTTGGTGATTTGACGCTTTGATTTTATTGCTCCTCCATATCGCATAAACACCATGAACTCTAGTTGATAATGCAGGGTAACAATTTAGTTATTGGATTACTGTGAGGCGAGATCTGTAAGAATTATCTTCAGCCCCAAGGACATGGTCCAAGTTGATTTCAACAATCCCTACCGGTTTAAAAATTCCACTAGTGACGCCCAGGACGCCTCGCTGTCCTAAGAAACACTGATCCTTCCACAGTCCTGACCCTGCGCAAGTACAGAACCTACACGACGCAATTAAGTATTGCCCGGCGAGCATATCATGGCTATTTCGACTAGTAAGGTATAGGCTGCGGTAAGCTGCAGCGAATCCGCTTTATTAGATATTCAAGTAATATCTATGTATCTATATATCTATATATATTCTACAGATACTATATACTAAGCTAATATCCGTATCTAATCATTATATAACCGTGGGGCTCGCTTTAAGTTGTGGCGATTAGAGCGTGGGATGTTGCTCTGCGCTAGGGTTTTGTCCGGGGACCATGAACCACCAAATTGTCGACCAGTCTAAAGCCTCCACTCGTCCCAGACAATACCCGAGAAGCGTCGCCAGGCTTGTTTCCAGTACAGCTGGAATGCGCACAGCTATGAATCGATAGAGCTCGCTCGTTAATCTCGATCTCTAGATAAACGTCTCCTCTTCCAAACAAGTGGGAATAACCAAAATCGACCAAAAAGCGGAGAAAAGAACAGTATATGTATAGTAAACCGAAAACTTCAGAGGCTCGGAGGCCTCAGTGGGTGAGAGTCATTACGCCATGAGATAGTCATTCCCCTGCTAAGTGCAGAGGCGAAAACAGCATCTTAAACAGTGCCGTATCTTGCACTGTCTTCGTCTAGAAGAGCTCGCCTTTCGTGAGGAGTGGTGTCGTTGCTATGATGGATCTCGCGCGAAGGGGAGACGGAGGGGATCCAGCCCCTCATCCATCCGCGGACGCGTGTCCAGTGACTGCGGCCGCGTTTGGGGTCTTCAACTTCCATGATGGAATCTCCGTCATTAGAGCCGTACATGAGAAATTGCACTCCCATAAACCCGTCGAGACCAAGAACTCCGAACGCTCCCAGGAAGAAGGGAATGGCTCGGCCTATCCATTCGAGGCGGTCATTGCCGTCGGCGTCCGCCCATCCGCCACCTCCATAAGCGGGAAAGTCATACCAGGCGTTCGGGTTAGTCAGGAGAGAAGCGGAGTAGAAGAGGTTGCCACCAAATGCGGCCATGAAAAGGAGAGGGGACAGGCCGGATGTGCTCTTTCGACAGTAGTTCTTGTATAGCTGGGGCGGCCGGGAACCGAGATAAAGGACAGTCGACATCCACGAAACGATGCGGCCGATGAGCTCAAGGTCAATCTGACTGGATGACGGCTCTGTTACCGATTCCGTCGGAGCTGCATTTGCTAGCACAGCACATAGCATAGAGGCCAGCAATATGGTGCGAGTTGAGCTCGTTGGGAGGCTGCGGCCACTCCCAGCGCGAGTCACCGATCGACGGGAAGAGCTCATTTTCTCGTTGGAGTAAGAAGGCGACTGGCCGCCCGTCAACTCAGATGCCTTCAGGTCCTTCACATCTTTTATGTCTGTCGGGCGTGCTGCCGCTGATGGAAGTGCACAAGCATTCGGGCTGTCTTCGGAAAAGGAGACCCCATCCAAGACACTGTCGGATCCGTCATCATGATGCGAGTATGACAGCTCGCCGTAATTATCTTCTTGCTGTTTATAATATGTATACCAAAAGTACTGGAACACCAGAGTCACGTCGACCAGCACGTAGTACCCAGCAACGATGACTTGCCAGCCGGCTTGACGGGTAAGCAAGGCACCCACGAGGTTGCTGGCGTCACCGAGACACCATTCCACGAGGAAGAACAAAGACAGGCCCGAAGTTGATTGCAATTGGAAGTTCTTGTAAATCTGAGGCAGCTGAGCAAATAGCCACGAGATAATACTCAATGTCCCAAGGACTGACGATATGAGCGCCAAGGGCGTCGGAAGGCAGATATGCAGGTGTGAAGAAAGGGCGGCCAGGAATGGCGATGTCGGCTCACAATGTTGCGGAAGAGCGGTCTGAACGATCTGGTCTAACAAAGGAGGAGACATCTTGATCGGGATATTGTTTGAAAGGTCGTCTTCGATAGGAGGCAAGCGGAGGGTATGTTTATACGGTTATAGAAAGCAGAACGAACACGTTGGGGAGCGGCTGATTGGTGATACTTAGACGGAAGTCTACTCCATACCACGGCGAGGGAACTCTCTAGAGAATGGCGAGGAAGGAAGACAAGAAGAAGAAAGTCTAAATGAAACCAGAGCAAGAAAGAAGAGCACGAGGACTATAAGAACGAAAACAAGGAAGTAAGAAGACGAAGAGCGAGCCAGGAAAAGAGAGAGGGAGGGAGGGAGGAAGGAGTCACACCCCATGAAAACGGGTCACGAGTGCCATCCTCAGGATCGCCCGATAAGTCATCTGGGGCTGATAAGCAGTTCCTCCCTATCCGCCCCGTCTGATTGGCCCCGGGGCGTTCCCCGCTCCGATTGCCGGCGGATCGTCGCCTATCAGTCACGTGCACCAGGGTCCTGCCTAAAAGACTCGAGTTTCACGTTGATTTGGATGTACCTGCATCCCTCCTTGTCATCCATCATGTCCTTCAATTCCTGAAGATGAATCCAGGTCCACTTCCATCATCCTAGATTGTGTGCAGTTTCAAGAATTTTTGTGTCCATGTTGCGGAACCAGTCTTTGATGGATATCATACTACCTATCACATATCACTTTCCTGGTTAGTATTGATAGCCAATCATTCAGGGGGCTTTGCCAGGCATTACCCCTTTTCACTCCCTACATCAGGCGGTGACACCGGTGTGGCCTCTCCGAGGAACGCGTCGTTACTCAAAAAATAGGGATCGTGGCTTTGTGGCACAATTGCTATTGGCACTTCGCCAAAATTAGGCGAGTCAAACAGGTAAGAGAGTAAGCTGTGTTTACCAGAAAAGTCTGCGGCACGATACGGAGTACAGAGTATGATGACTACCAATACAACGTGATGTCACAGCAAGTCCGTGTTAGCGACTACGGCCATTCGATCACAACCGGGATGTATCCCACTAGCCCAGTTCATGCTCGATAGCAAAACCAATTTGCCTTGACGGTCGTGAGGCACTCCACACCTTACATAGTTCGCAGATTGTCTAACCTGATAAACCTCATAAACAGCAACAGCGGATTCGAGCCACCTGGTCCCTGCCCAAATTCTGTCATATCTCCTGCAATTCGACATGATTCCACTAGGCCAATAGTCCAACGAGTTCTGCCGACTTGGAGATCCACTCGTCTTCCTTGGCGTCGTCCAACGTGAAATAGCCTGCATCCTTCGGCGCAGACATCCATTCTTCTTTGTTCGTGGCGCTCCATAATCGGTTATTCGTGGGTATTGGGAACTGTAGATCGATTGCTGCGAGGCCTACGCTTGATGTTTCGGCCTCTGTGTCGCCTTCTGCAAGGCTAAGTCCTGTTTCTCGCCTGCTCAGCAGCTTGTGGACTTTGTAAAGGGTCAGATTAAATCTTTTGATCTCCTCAATGCCAACCCAGGCAATTTCAACCATCGACCCCGGAAGATGCTGAGCAATGATGTTTGGATAGTTAAACATGCCTAGTCGCTTGCAACTTCCTACAAGGGAGTCTAGGAGTTGGGTATCAGCAGGAGGGAGAGAAAGCTTTAAGTCAAACCCCACGGAGGAACCGCCTTGATGAATTATAGCGAACATAACGTGCAATAGGATCGCCTGGTACGTCGCGATTGGCCAGGCACAGGTGCTGCCGGCGTCTTCTGCAATAGAAGCATCCCATACTTCCTACAAACTTGATTATTAGTGGACTTGAACTTCAGTTGGCCTGAATAGCACCCACTTACTCTTTGTTGATGAATAGCCAAGTCCAGCGTCCTGTGGAGGTCGAGCGCGGCGCGCTGCGCACTCTGCTCTCCGCTCGCCCACAGGCCGATGACCATCATTGACTGCGTGAGTAAAGGCGTCTCTTTGGATACATTGAAAGACACACGATGAACAAATGGCCAATAGGGATGGAACCTTTCAAAATAGAGATCGACGAAGTGCCGATCCCTCCTCTTGGTCCGGAGAGATGTGGCGTGCGACGGCTCCGGTACTCTGTCAGTCAAGTGGCGAAGCGATTCTTGGGAATTCGTTCTCCGTGGGTCGTCGAAAGAACAGAGAGTTTTACGGCGAATGCACTCGCGACATGGTTGTCCACCTTCACAACGAGATTTCAGGCTCCGGCATTGCGAACAGGCACGTCTTATCTGAGAAGGCAATTCGTCGACCGCATGAGCCCGCCGCATGTGTCGGCGAAGGGTATCACTTGATGCAGGGATTCGACGTTAGTAACTCTTTCCAACGGCAGCTAGGAGTAGTCAACAATTACTTGCGCCCAAATGTCCGATTACAGACTGTGCATTCGAAAGACTGGGGCTGATTGTGTTGCGTCCGATGACGTAGGAGATGTTCCTTGCGACGATAGCTTGCGTCGCAGCCCGGAAAGGAACAATCGAATGTCTCTACCGATGCAGTACGGCCACTTCTGGTATCCATAACATCAGCATGAGCTACTGTGCAAGCAGTGTTGCGGAGTGCAACGGTGGGAGACTACGGTGGGAGACTGCGGTGGGAGATCGCGGCGGGAGATCGCGGCGGGAGGATCCGGTGGGAGGATCCGAATGTGAGTAAAAATGGAACTATGAATTGGATTGGAATCCTATCGATCGCTGATTAGGAATTGTCGTTTATTTCATTGGTACAGAGCAGGATTACGGCATCCGGGATATCCACTGGTCTTAACAATAATGTTTATTGTTCCTTTTTAATATTAATCAGAGCCCTAAAGGTGTTGGGCAGGCAGCGCAAGGGTATAAATAACCTGAAGTCGCAGCAGTACTTGATGGGGATACAGAGATCATCTTCTCAGACAATTATTTGGTAAACAACATCCTTGCCTCTCCAATTCAATCATGGCTCCCACCATCCTTATCGTCGGCGCAACCGGCAACACCGGCCGAAGCGTCGTGGAAACGCTACCAAAGCTGCTCGAATCCAGTAACACTTTATCTGACCATCGGATCATTGCTCTCACCCGTTCTCTGGATGGCCCAGTAGCGCGCCAGTTCACCAAATTGCCCGGCGTGGAGGTGATCGAGCAGAACTGGGTTGATATCACCACCGACTGGCTGCGCGAGCACAACGTCACCAGAGTATTCATTGCACCACACAACAACCCGAACCAATTCGCAGAAGAATCCACATTCCATCAAGCTGCCCTCAAAGCCGGCGTCAAGTACGTCGTGCGAATCTCTACCACCGCCGCCAACGTCCGCCCGGACTGTGACTCCTACTATCCCCGTTCCCACTGGGCCATCGAGGCTCTTTTGGACTCGCCGCAATTCAGCGCCTTGCGGTGGACCTCCCTTCAGCCCAACGCCTTCTCCCAACTCTGGCTCGCCACCGCTGCCGGGCTGATCAAACAGTTCCGCAAGACCGGAAAGCAGGATACGTTAAGGTTATTGGCCGCCGAAGACGCTCCCATGGGCATTATTGATCCCGCCGAAATCGGCATCTTTGCGGCTCATCTCCTGGTCCAGGATGACACTGCTGCGCACAACAAGGCCAGATACGTATTGAACGGACCCGAAGATCTCACTGGGGTCCAACTTGTGGAGCTGGTTGAGAAGCACATCGGAACACGGGTCGAGGACGTTATTTTCAAGGACATGTCGATAATCGACCCGTACATTGAATTCCGGCTTGCTGGAACCAAGGAGTCCAGGAACGTGGTGTCCTCTATCAGACACTCTTTGAAGCCGTGCTGGGATGGACAGTGCTCGGTTTCTACTACTAGTAAGGAGGTATTGGCGCTTGCTGCGCCTAAGCGTACGCCTGGTGAGGTGTTGGAAGATATGTTGAAGGAGTAAGAAATTGTTGGTTTGTTCAACTGTGACCCAATGTTGATCCCACTTGCTGGTTTGAAGTGTATCTTAGATAGAAATAGAATGTAGTTTTGGTATAAATGCTATCTTAAGTAAGCGAAGGACAAAGTAGCAGTAATCTGGATATAGGTAGTCTTGCATGTATTCTGGTATTGAATAAGACACAAATGGACGTTAACACGTAAACGCAGCATATTAACTGTGAACTCGAAAGCCACAATAAAGGCCCAAAATAAAAACAATCAAGAAACACAAATCAAAAACCATCTAATCGTCAAATCATAAGTGTGAAAACGAGTCAGTCAGTCATCAAGTCATTATCATAACCCATCCACCACTATTCAAATTAGTCCCCACCCTCGTAACCGTCAACCGGAACCCAGCATCCCTCCCTCACCACCCATCACTTCCCCCATGACTATGACTACTATGTCTCGACCGACTCCGATGTCTCCGATGTCCATGATATCCATCACCATGATGGTGATGATGATGGTGGTGATGAAGATGTCCATGTCCATGGCTCCCGCTATGGCTATGGCTACTATGGCTGTGACTGCCATGCGAATGAGAATGCCGATGTCTTCTTCTCCTGCGTCGACCGTCATGCGACGAGTGCGCGTCATCGTCACCATCACCATCACCACCGCTCTCGCTCATCTTATCGCCTAGATAATTCCCTAATAAGGCCCCGCTCACGGCGCCTAGGAATCCGTGGCTCTTCTTGTGGCCGAGGTAGTAGCCTGTTGCGCCGCCGAGTAACGCGCCGGAAAGGTTGCGTTCGTTTCCGTCGGCCTCGTTGGGGGCAGCGCTGCGGTCTGCGTTTTCGGGCTTGTTGTTGGGGTCTGGGTTTGTCGAGTTGGGGTCGGAGGGGTGTTGGTCGCTATTGTTTGTGTTTTGGAGTTAGTTGGTTAAGTAGTGCGTGGAATGGGCGCGGGGAATCGAAGCCAAAGCAGACAACAATGGCAAACAATAATACACAGAATGAGAACGAGGGAAAGGCGAAAACAGACTAATAATCCGCATTGCTTCCCCTCCGAAGAAGACCCCCCGGCGGCGGCGGAAACTCCGCCGACACGGGGCTCAGATACTCGGTTGGCTGAGGCATCGGGGGAGGCGGAACGACAGGCGGAAGAAAGGACCTAGGGACGGCGCTGTTCTGAGACAGATCGTACTGCGAGCCGCACCGGGGATGATTATTGTACTCGTAGGGTGGGTATCCGGGACCCTCGTGCTGCGCGTAGGGCTGCTGCTGGGGATCGTAGTCGTACGGCGGGTTCTGGTAGACGCTGTCCGGGGGCGCGTAATATGCGGCGTTTCCCCCGCCGGGAGCCGCAGGGGCTGGGGCTGCCGGGTATGGAGGCTGTTGGAGGTATGGGTCGGACATGGTAAAGGTGAACGAGGGGTGAGGATGTGTGGAGGGGAGGTGAAGAGAAGAGAGTGGGTTTTATAGTCGGGAGATGAAGTGGGTATGATCGTCTTGTCTAATGACTCGCTGCATGACTTACCAGGGGGCAGCAGCTGACCAGCCCGCACGACAACCCCTCGATTACATCAGACTTCATCTTCTTGTCCTTCTGGTATTGGCACGAATTTATTGAATCATGGATTTCTGGGTAGGTTTCTTTCAGGTTAAAATACTATGTGAGAAACAGTTTAAATCCACAAGAACTCAACATGTCTCCATGGTATGAAGAAAGAAAAAGAATCCAAATGACGAGGGTGAAAAAGAGAAGAAAAAATAATAAACACGACTGCAAGTATGTGACAAAAAGGGTATACAGGAGTGTATATCTGACCGGGAGATATGAATTGAATCAAGAGAACAGAGGCTGCTCGCAACGCCTCGATGCGAACCGTTGCGCGGAACCTGGAAACTGAAGGTTTTCAGGAGCCGACAAAGACAGTCTCGACTTGCAGAAACATATGCAAGACTTGAAAACTGCGGTTGCAAGTCGGGCAAAATGAAAGAAAAAGGAAAAGAAAAAGAAAAATAATGCAGGCAAGAAAAGCGAATGAATCAAATGGTGTCATGTATGAAATCATAAGCACAGAGGACAAGAGCCAAAAGGGTTCATCCTTTGGTCCATCCAATGTCATGCGTCCAGCACATCGTTAGCTCCTGGCCAATATAAAGATTCCGAGTCAATTCCAACCGCTATTGTACGATGTCGAGGGGGAAGAGTCTGCTATATACCGAAGGAATCAGGCCCCCAAGAGGCGTTGTTTTCACTTGCTACTGGTCGGGATTTGGCCTCTCCGACCTACCCATTCAGACAGCAGCGAATCCAACTGAGCACCCATCTCCTTCAGTCTTTTGCTCTCGTCTTTGAATAGACTACCAGTAATGGGATGGTCGGGGCCGGCAGGGGGAACATTCGTGTTATCATGGACAATGTAGAACAGATCACGGATATCGTTGTCGTCATCCAAGTAGGAGCGCAAGCTCGCGTCACTCCAGGTTGGGGTGCCGACAGACACCGTCTCGAAAGCGGGGGACGAAGGCGCATCGATCGATTTACTACTGCGGAGGTTGGAGGTGGGAGATAATGGCGGGGATACTGGGGAGAAAGAATGGCCACCAGGAGAAGAAAGATCCGTCGTCAATCCAGGGGCGTGAGGCGAGGCTTGAGCATCCAATGGCGAGACAGCCACTGGAGATTCCATTCGCTGGTCTCGATAAGCCATACTCTGACTGAGTGGAAATCTCTGCGGCGGAGAGGCCACGGAATGGGTCACATCTTGTCGCCCTCCGTATGGCTCAATCGGTGACTCCACGACATCGTTCGTGCTAGTTTGAGTAGGACTAGGCCTCTTGATAGGACTGGACGAGCCGATAGGTGAAGAAAGGCTGCGAACGTTTGGTTGAAAATCCTTCGAGACGGGAGATTGCGGGGAGTCTTCTTCGGGCGCAACTTGTCGAATTGTTTGATCTGCTTTGGGTTTTTGTATGAGCGGTGCTCCTTTTAGGCTTTCAACGGGCTCTTGCGCCACCGAATCTTGGGGTGAATCCTGTTTTGTGGGCGAGGTAACCGCTGGTGGTTGTTTCTGAAGCTTACTCGACTGTCTTTGGACGACTAAAGGTTTGGGAGCCCGAGACTCTGGCGAGGACACAGACTCCGACGATGTCTTCGGCTGGGGCGAGGTCCGAGACAGCTCGCTAGAGGTCTTTTCGGCCTCTTCACCGTCATCCTCGCCTGTCCTGGTCTTCTTATCTTTTCGTTTGAATAAACCGCTAAGCATTCCGGGCTTCTTGTCTTTGCGTTTCTTGTCGTCTTTGGCTTTGTCGTATGCACTGAGAGCTTTGTCGATGGCTTCCATGCTTCCACGGCTCTTTGATTGAGGACAAACATCAGTACACGGGGTCCCCAGTTCGCTGAGACACAGACAGATCTTACCTCCTTTGCCTCGGTCGGCGATCCAGCGTTGTTGTTAACCTCGTCGCGAAGGAGATTCGGAGTAAGCGATATCTTCTTTGTCTCGACGGAGTCGTCTTTGAAGAATGAATCGGTATTCCGTACGGTTCCGTTCCTTGATCGACTGACATTATTGTCATCTGAAAGCGGTTAGATTTTCGCAAAGCGCAGCAGAAACGGAATAAAAATCCTTACGTTCGACATCGAGCAACTCCTGACTAGGACGTTGTTTCTCTGGGCTGACTCGTTCGGGGTCTTGTATCTCATGGTCATCTTCGGTGTCGTCCGATTCTTTGTCCCGTTGCGACTTGGTCCTAAGAGGCTCAACCACAATATCTTCGGTGTGACCGTCTTGCAAGTCCTCCCCGTCCTCACGCGCCAGATCCTCGTCGTTGAATGATGCACCATCGTCTAGTTCATCGTCGGTGGAGAATTCAATATCAGATGCTTCGATATAGGTCGGGCTGGTGAAAGTAACGGTCTTAGCGTTTCTGCGGCGCATGGCTTTTTTAAGCGGATTCTTCGATTTTTCCGAATTATCTCCTAGCATTGTAGCGGAAAGCTGTTCCAATTAAACCTATGAATTGGATAAAAAAAGGAAGAGAGACATACATCAACGTTTCGATGCTTATTTAATCTGGCGAGTCGTTCGGTTGGGGTTTCGATATGCTCGGCAGGTAGATATCCTTTTCGTCGTCAGTGACCTCAATTTGCTTTTAGTCAAAGGATTCCTCTTACCAATGCTGCCATCTTTAACGATTCGGACCAGCCACCAGTAGCTATTACTGTCATCCAGCAGAACCATTGTGTCCCCCTTTGCCGCGTTGGCTTGACCATCCACCGTTGCGACGAAATTATGGAGCGCATAAACGAACTCGAAGTTGATATCCTCTGCAATGGATTAGCTTTGGCTATTCAAGAGCTCGTGAATCACCGCAAGGTTCCCGTGTCGCTAGACACGCACGGAGTCGAGAACCTAGAACCTAACGAGCCCGGGCGAAATAAAGGTGTTACGCACCATCGTCGATTGACGGGGAGCTTGAGATCTTGTCCATCATATCATCATCCATGAGGTCATCGCTCTCTCCATCTGCTAAATCATCTTCCATATCACCCCGATGTCCGTCTAGATCGTCCTCGTCGTCATCATCATCATCGTATATGTCGATGCCGTCGGGATGGTCGTCAAGCGGTCTTCCATCAGCGCCAGGGCCGTGCCTCATCTCTGATTGCGCATCCTGGTCGGCATGGCGAAGGGTTTGTTCCTGGTGGGGAGCTAAGCCGGCCTGGGTGTCAGGGTGTCTAGAATGGTCTTTCGCCGAGGGAGCGTTTTGGTCTTGGAGGTCCATCGTATCTATCGATGCACATCAGCGCCAGGGAATCCATCTCAATCCTCAAAGTGTATACATACCAGCTCGTATCATCCCGGGCCGAGTCATGTTGAAGGTACCGGATTATCGGCTCCGGTCGGACTGTTCAAAAGGGTGTGGAATTTCGCGGCAGAAGATCAGATCGTACAGGGAGCAGACAGACGGCGTCAGGAAAATAAAAACGAGCGGAATATCGCGGGCTCTCAAGCGCGATTGGTACGGAGACACCAAACAAAGGAAGGTAAAGCCACGGGCGGCGACGGCGGGGGGCACATCCAACGATCGTGAAAAAGGATAGGTGGATTGGCCAAGGCAAGGCCACCAGACAAAGGAGAAATACTGCCAGAGCAATTTCACAAAAATAGAACGGAAAGAAAAACAAAGAGACCAGAGCGGAAAGGAGAAGGGTAGAGCTCGACGACCATAACACAGCGTGAACGAGTTCCCCAGACTTCTGAGACATCCAAAAAAAGGAGGTCTCCAGAGAGTCTCCAAAACAAGCGCCCCTTGCGCGCGTCTGTGCAGGCCATTCCTAAAACGACTCGTGCCTGAGCCGGCGGGTAGCTGTCCCTGGTGCCGCTAACCCCACAAGGGACTAGCGCCACGTGTCTAGTTACTTAGGGCTCAGGGTAGAGGGCTGAGGGCCCGTGAATCAGGTGACGTGGTGGATCGGTTCCGTCATTCGCCTCCGCGCGATACCCGAACGGGCAAGGCGGAATCATGGTGACTCCATTCTGCATGTGCCTAATTGCCCATTAGTCAGTGGTGACGCCGATCTGCTCTTCCCCGCCCGCTGGTCTTCCGATCCTTTACCTTTGGCTGCCTCCGGATTCTCCCGATAAGCCCTTCTCTGCCCATTTCCTCAGACGATTTTTCTTTTCTTCCTCTATCACATCGCTCTGATCCACCGTGAACCAAACTCTTTTTGCTTACCACCCAACGTTCACCCTAAATAATTTTGTTCTCTTGACCTTCATCATTATCTTTGACCTCTATCCGCCTCTTACGGCCGTCAAACGGCCTTCTCATCACTCCTAGTCATTACCACCCTCTACTACCACCGCCATCATCAACCTCATCATACCACCCCCCTTCAACCCCCGCTTCATCCATCTTCATCCATGTTTATGCGTCAGCCTAGCGACCTCACATTGAGATCGTAAACTTCTCTTTGCCACCTTTCACTGAGTACTTTGTGTACTCTTTGTGAGGGCATGGCTCGTCCAGAGAGGAACAGCGCCTTGGCAGGGTTGAAGATTGAGACGTCGTTTGAGAATCGACATCGATGGTTAAACGAAAATGGAGGCAGGAGAGCGTCAGGCGATAGAGATGGCATCGAGGGCGACCGTACAAGCATCTTTCACGATTATCACGCACCCCGTTGCGGTACTGATGAAGACAACAGTGAAATGAAGGGTCTACATTCAGCGACACCCCCCATCTCGGTACCCCGACAAGATGTGGAGCGTCCGGAGGAGGAAGACGATTGCGACTTTCCACATAAACCTGATGATATCCCCGCGTCACCTCTTGACAGTTTCATTCAAAATCGCCGCCCCTCGGTCAGTTTTGACCCTACCGTTACGCTTGACTCTGGCCGGCCGCGGGCGCTAGAAGAGCCCCTGGCAAGATCGGATTCAAGGACTCGCGCTCAACGATTCCAGGCGAAGGGCTCGAGCCTGAAAAACGCACTGTCCCCCGACGATTATGAAACTCACGGTCCCAGACCGATGGGAATCAATGCTTCTCTTCGACGGTACCAGAATCAGCGAGGCTTTGGTGCTCGAGACAGTCTACCAACTAGTCCTGAGGACGACCTACGTATGACCTCAGAGATAGATCATCCGACCTCCTTAACGTCCGTTTCGACTGCGTCACCCGTCACCGAAGAGCTACGCACTCCTCCCGAAGGCTCTCGTGGGGCATTGCCATCACCCATTTGCATGACATCGCCCATGCAGGCGTTTACGTCCCCCGACGATCGCAATTCCTGGTCAGGCAGTGTCATAACCCCCTTTGGAAGTAAGGTCAGGGGACCCCGTGCTCGCCATAGCTCTCGCCGGTCTACTGCCTCCAGTGGAAAATCTCCGGCCAGTATGTTCCTTTCCATGTGGGGAAATACTGAAGAGCCCGCACCTCAACCAGATGACGAGGGTCAGATGGTCGGAACAGACTATGTACTCGGAAAGCAGATTGGTTTTGGAGGGTTTAGCACCGTGAAAGAGGCCTACAAAGTCGATGAGAGTGGCGGAACTAAGCGACTAGCCGTGAAAGTTGTTAGGAAGCAGATCTCTGGCAAATCTGAGAAGGAAAACGACGAAGTGCAAGCAGAGTTCGACCACGAAGTTCGAGTATGGCGATATCTCAGCCACCCCAACGTCTTGACTCTGGACGCCGTCTACGAAACCGACTATGCTACCTTCTGCTTCACCAAGCTAGCTATTGGCGGCACGCTTTTTGATCTCGTTCGCCAGAATCGGCAAGGTCTGAACTTGAACCTCGCAAAGAAGTATACCTACCAGCTTGCATGTGCCCTTCGCTATTTACATGAGGACGCTCGGGTAGTCCATCGAGATATTAAGCTCGAGAATTGCTTATTGGACCCTATCGAGTTGCCAGGTGGCACAAAGGCATCCAACCTCGTTCTTTGTGACTTTGGAATGGCAGAGTGGATGACAACGGACAACGGGGGCGAATCTCCCGATCCTTACGACAACGTGGCAGACCGACCACCTCCCAAAACAATAGGCCCCGCCGGCTCCAGCACTAGCGTTGCTGGTAGCTTGGAATACGCTTCTCCCGAGCTGCTTCTCTCCACTGATGGTGTCATGGAACCCTCGGTAGATATCTGGGCGTTCGGCGTGATTGTTTACGCTGCCATTGTCGGCTCTCGGCCTTTCCAAGATCCCTTCATGCCTCGAGTTCAAACACGCATCATCAATGGCACTTGGGATAAAGAGAGTGTGTTAAATGCCGAAAAGGACCCTCAAAGTCGTCAAGATAGAGAAGCCGCCCTTGAGCTGATCACCGGCTGCTTAGAAATGGACGTCGAGAAGCGCTGGACCGTCCGGGATGTCCTATGTTCACGCTGGATGCGGGACTTTGCGGATCCTATGAACGACGCTGCAGCCGAAGCGGCTTGGAAGTTATAAAAGATTGCACCTAAATGGTTCTCTTTTCTTCCCTTTTTCTGGTTTGTTCGTGTTATATTGACCCATGGTATAACTACCTTCCTTTTACGGATGAATTTTTGAGACCCAAAAACTGGTCCAACGGTGATCACTACTGGCGCTATTACTACGATATGGGTCAGCGCTCGGTGTTCGGGATTATTGGTCATCTATGATACCCTTTCTTTTGTCTTTGTTTTTCTTTTCTTTATAGCTGGTGCATTGCTTTTCATTACCATGGACATGGGGTTGACAACGATTTGGGCGTTTCGTTTTCTATTTCGGGGATTTCAATGTTTGTTTTGTTTTGTTTTTTTTTTTTTTTTTTTGCAAGGATAACGAGCGAATTTGCGTGAAACGACCTGCTTTATACGACTATTACTACAGCGTGGCGTTTATGTTGGGGTTTTTGGGTGTTTTGTCATTACTTTTCCTTTTCTTCTTCTCACTACTACATGTATCTATATACTTCTAAGCCCTCAAGGGCTATATGGCGTTTCCGGGCTGGCTGTATCTATACATTTCTGTGTAGACCAGCGGATCGCTCATATTTTCACCTAGCGGTCTATCTATCTAGCTATCTATTTGCTTATCTATCAATGCCCTCAGAACCTGTTCGAGCCCGACTCGGGGTGCCTAGCTATGTAGGTGACTCATGCTGTATGTATCATTTCTACGTCTTTCCTTGCGAACCTGGCAGTTTTCACCAGCTTTCCCTAGGTTCAATCCAATCCTCTAATATAGCAAGTGGCAGAATTTCGTTCATTCACTACTCAACTTTTCCCCTAATTATCCAGAGACAACGTAGCAACCATCGTGAAGTATCCCAGGTCTTGCAGTTCGAAAGGACAGGAAACAGATAGGTACTATGATATCGCAAAAAAAATCACACATTCATGTACTAGAAACCTAAACAAAACAATATTTATACATGTAGTTCTTTCCCACAGCGAAAACAGCCAGCCCCCCTATCAAAGGATGAGGAAGGATGAGCGAGCAAAAGCTTGGAAGACGAGAATCCGAAAAGAACGAAATTCTCCTCTTACCAAACCCGATTAGCAGGCAGAACCTTCTCCTTCTTAACACCCGCCGAAGACTTCCGCTCCGCAGGCGACCGGAAGAACAAACTGGGTCCCTCCATCGGCTTCAACAGATGGCTCAGATACCCCCGGTGCGCAGGGTCACGGTAATACTCGATATCGCGACGCTTGGTCGGGTCAGGCAGCCGGTACCGGAAGCCCATCTCCTTCATGATCTTCGACTCGGTGAGCTTGTCCTCGGCCGCGAGGCCCTCGGCCTCGTTGAGCCCCTCGGCGCCGGACTCGGCCGTCCACGCCATCGACACGAACGGGTGCATTTCGCGGCGCATGATGCGGGCGATTGCGGTGCGGGTGTAGAACCGGGCTGTCACGGAGCCGCCGGCGGCTTCGACGGCGGAGATGGCGGACGCGGAGGCGCGCGAGACGACGAGGTGGATGGGTTGTTTGAGGACGGGAGCGGAGGGGGAGGACGAGGTGGAGGTCGGGTTCGGGGTGTTGGTGTTGGCGGAGGAGGCGGTGGTAGACTCGGTCTCGGGGGTGATGGTGCCGCTGCTGAGCACCTTCACGCCTTCTTTGGGCTGGTGGATGCACCGCGATTGAGCCAGTTCGCGGATCGTGATGGGCCGCGCGGGATCGATTCGGCCTTGGTCGATCCATTGCTGGATACGCTCGAGACTGACGGTTGCGAGGTCGAGGGAGTGGCTGTTGTCATAAAAATTCAATGTCAGCAAGATGTTGTTCTTCCAGGAATTGAATTAATTGGTCTTTCGTTTTTGGCCTCCTATTTCGAACCGCCAACCACAATCCAATTGCAATCCAATTGACCCATTCCAACCAAGAAGAGACCTGCAAAGATGGGCATAAAAAACATACACATTATTAAACCCCCGTTCACCATGCACCACGATCTCAGGCGTCTGACCACCCGCAAATCCCGCGGGCACTTTACCATGCTGCTTCTGACCCTTATGACCACGTCCGGAGGTCTTACCCTTACCGGAAGCAGGACCTCGACCTCTTCTAATCCTCTTGTTATAAGCGGCCGGGTTATCGGAGAGCGAGGCCAGGATGTGAGCGTTGCGACTTTGTTGCTGCTGGAATTGAGGGAGGAGGAACGACAGCGGAGAGGCCGCCGCCGCAGTGGGCTTCGAAAGAACTGCTGCCCCCTGCCATTGCAGCAGGGACAGGATCTGAGGCCTGGGAGGCATGTTGGTGGGCGAGTCCTGCGTGGAAAAGGGTCGAGGAGACGGCGGACTGCGCTGGACGGGCTCGAGTGACGGGGACAGGATCTTTTCGGGTTGTTTGGCGCTGGATGCTCGGGCGGAGGAACGTCGGGCCGGAGGAGGAGCTTGATGCCTGAGGCGCGAAACATTAAAGTCTCACCGCTTTATTTTCTGGCAGAAGGTTTGCGCTGTTTGCGATAGTTGCAAATGGAACAAACTCGTAAAAGCGGTGAGTCGACTTATAGAGGCGTGACTTTTGTGCTTTGCAAGTCTCTGGCATCGTGACGATTTGAAATGCTACTCCTACAGTAATTATTGTCATCAGAGAACGTCTTTCTAGCGCAGACTCTCAGGTCATGCAAATCTCATTGTTTATGCCAGTGCCATCCATGCTCCTAGGAGCGGCACTCAACACCTAAACATGCCAATGCAAGTATAAGATGGACAGAAGTATATATGAAAACAGAAAACGCCTTAGCTATGCCCCACAGAGAGCGAGTCACAGGAAATTCCCACCCAATGTCCGGAAAGATAACAGTAGTCCTTCGGGGGAACATGTCTATGATAATAAACGCCATATATGAATGCCATGTCGTAAAATGGTTGAGTAAAAAAGAACAGAAAGGGAAAGAAATGTACATAATACAATGGTGGTAAAACAATAGGATGAAGAAAATACAAATGGACATCGAGCTCGTGTAGACGGTCATAAGACAAGGTCGTAAGAATTGGAAGCGTTGTTAACTTTCCTAGGTCGAGTAGTTCGGGTTCGAGTGAAAGGTAGGAGGGAAAAATGGTCCCTGGGACCAGGCGTCCTGATGGAGATAAGGCAATAGGCCCGTCTTGCGCTCCGCCGCAGTTTTGCCGAGGGGCTGGTAGTGCATGTGCTCAAATGGAATATTGCGCTGCTGTTGAAGAGAAGTCGACGGTGGCGGAATGAGAAGAGTGTTGACATTTCTAACAGGCCGGTACGGGGAGTTACGGTTTGCCAAGAAGAATGATGGAGACAAATTGGTCTGGGGCGTATGAACCGAATAGGCTGACACTGCTGGCGAGATGGTGGCAGAAGAGACGCCAAACGGACTGTGGTGTTGCCTTCCGGGGTCTGGGAGTGCCAGTGACGAGTTGTACATGCCGCTGGTGACGGGAGGGACTCCGGTTGTAGGGGCCACCTGCGGAACCCAGTTGGTGGTGTTGTTGTAGATCGGTGGCATCGCTCGTCCGGTGGTCGACGGGACCTGAGGCATCGAGGTCGGTACGCTCGGGTTGAAGGAATGAGAGAAAGGGGGGAAATTGGGGCGAGGAAGGCGAGAAACGCCTCCAGTCGAAGCGCCCGCGGTGGGTGCGGAAGTTGGTGTCATCACTGGGGGCAAGGTCGACATTCCAGTCAACGCGGACGATGGCGGAAGTGTCGATGAAGACGTAGGGTTGACGTTTGGCATTGCCATCTTCTTTGACGGAGTCTCTTCGACTGGGTCCTCGCGGGTTCGTTTCCGAGAAATCGGCGGAGGGATCTGGCTGCTGAGCTGGGGTCCATTGGGGTATGCCGGGGTGTTGGCTGGCATATTCCAGTTCGGAGCACGCAGAGAGTCCAGGGCAGGCGGGGATGGCAATTTCGAGCAAGGTGACGGTTGCTTCTGGGGCGACGGGCCGAGGTTGGGGGAGATGTGAAGCACCGGAGGAGTAGGTCCCAGCTCGTTCTTCTCGGGGACCAAAGGCGCATTGTGGAAGAAGTCGGCAAACAGACCAAGTTTAGCGTGCCACTGGCTCCATTCCTTCTCGGAAACAAAAAGGTTGTATCGGACGTTGCTAAGGAATTCAACTTCCATGATGTGGATTTCTTGCACGGAAATTCCGGATACTTCAGCCCAGGTCTTGTTGGTGTAGGTGTTGTCGTCCAGAACTATCAACCGGTCAGCTCAACGTTCCTGGGTGCGATTTGGAGAGATACTTCGAAAACTAACATTTATTGCCCAGCATAAGCGCAATGGTCATCAGCCGGTATTCACTGCCCTTTTTCCCCCGCACGCCAGAGTTGAACTTCTTCAGGCGATAAATGAAAAGCAATGCCAGCAAGATAACATTTTGGCTCACTTGCGTCGTGGACAGGATGTTCGTCACCCATTTCTGGAAACCGGCGGAGGGGATTGCTTCGGGAACGAGAGAATAGACCGGGTTCAAGCGCTCTTCAATGGCCCTCAGCTTAGCAGTGCTTTCAAACCAAAAAAGACAAGTCATCTGTTCGATACGTTAGAGATCCATGCCCGCATGAGATCAGAGAAGTGCTCTTACCTGAGCGGCGAATTCGGTTAGACTTCCTTTGCTGTTGCTGATGGAGGGCGGAACCTTCAGGTAGGAAGCCACCGAGCTCGATCCCTTTTTCTGGTTGTTGGGTTCGGAAGCCGGGGCATCGTGAATCGAAGGCTGGCTCTTGGTCTGAGCTACCGAGGCTGAAGATACCATGGAGTTCGAAGGGTTCATCATACGGGGGTATGCGGGTTGTTTTGCGTATGGGGGAAGTGTGATTCCATAGTTGGTCGAGGGAATGCTGTTGTAAGAAGCTACCCCGTTCATGTCGCTGGGAGGCGTTGGCAGACCGTCCCTCAGAGGCGCGGTCCAGTTGCGATCAGGGACCTCGGGAATGGCCTGTCGATGCGATTTCCTTGCACAGGTCGAACCCTCCGTCCGCGAGTAAAGAGGGATGGTGGGGGAGATCGGGTGGGGGGCAGAAGGAAATGGTTGCGAGGTGAGGACCGGGAGAGACATATGGCAGGATGTGAGAGAACTCCGGGAGATATCCTTCCAAATGAGAGATCTAATTGTAGGATCGATAAAATTGTCACTGAATTCCCATTGGATTCGATCACTCCGAAGGCGTAACTTGTGTACAATTCGAGAATATCACCGCTCAAAGTTCTGTGTAGACGTCGCAATTCAATGTACCGGCCAGTATCTGCAACAAGAAACCGCCAAGTGAAAGAACAAAGGGTTGTCCAGAGTAAAGTTGAAAGCACAGGATAAGTCGATGTTCGACGGGGAGGCAGTTAATATCGCAAAAGTTGAGGGAAGATTGCGGTAGGATAGCAACCACTGCAGATCCGGTGAATGTTGAACGTGCCTTGTCCGATGGAATGAAGGCACTAAAGGGGGGAGGAGCAACGGAATTAAAATGAAAGGCCAGAACCCAGGACGGGGCAATATCACATAGTATTAAGTAAGTGGTAACGAAGTGAAGAATTGAAAGAAAGGAAGGAGAGAGTTTGGAAAGGCAGTAGGTAGGGCTTTGCAACTTCGCGGAGAAGTCGCAAGTAGATCCAGTTATAGAAGTTGAAAAAGGATATATCCAAGAATGGTAATGCGAGATGGAGGCCCAATGATAATGACGGAAATTCAGAAGAAATAAAAAATGCTAATAGTCTAAGACCCTCCGGGAATCAAACCATATAAGAAGAATTGAATTTAAAATTGAATAAGTCGAAAAAAAAAATTGAAATCAAATGAAATAAATAATATCGAAATTCTTGAATAAAAAAAAAAAAAAAGAGTTAAGTGCAATAAAATGAAATAAAAGGAAAAGAGAAAAAAAAAAAAGGAAAGGGTAATGAAGGATGAGGTCAAGACATCATGCCTCATCCAGCAAATAACTGAAGCTCATACAACTCCGCTAGAAGAGCCAGGGTAGGTTAGTTCTTGTCCGGAGAAAATGCAGTGTCCATCCAGGATAGACAGAGTTTGACCCGGACGCAGGTCCAAAGGGTTGATCCTCCTTTCTGGACTCGTTTGGGTCGGTTCCGGTTTGGTCATCCAAGTTTGATTGTCTCATGCTTTGTCTTGGAGTAAATTGGGAAAATACCGGTTGATGTCAGAGCCACGGGGAGGAACAAGTGGATGCACGCTACGGAATAGTGGAAGGGTAACAACTATCTAACAAGGTCAGCAGCAAGAAAAAAAAAATAAAAGCAAAAATAAAAAAGGACAAAGCCCTAGACCCGGCCCAGTAAAGAAACCTAGCTGCCGTTTAGCACGGGGGACGGTCAGTTCTACCGGTCGCGAGCCAATCAGACACTGCGATCCACGACAGGAAGGGGATTAGAGAAAGAGAGGAGAAAGAGAGGGGGAAAAAAGAAAGGCAGAAGAGCGAAAGAGAGGGGTGGAGCTCCGTTCGAACAAGGCCTCGCTCGCAGTGCTGATTGATTGAATGCAATCTACTGACTTCGTAAGGACCCATATCAGATCCAATAATAAGTCGGGTTTAGCGTCGCATTGCAACCGTCGTTGTGGTGTGCCACAGGACTTTTTTGTGGTGAATATTTCTGATTATTTAATATTTAATGGTTATTTGTATTTTTTTTTTATTTTGGCTTGGAGTTTGCGTCGTGTGTAAAGACGGATGGAGAACAGGGAGGGGAGGGTAATAGAAAAAGAGAGAAAAAAAATAGAAATAAAAATTAAAGAAAGAGAGAAAGAAATCAAAAAGTCCAAAAAAATCCAAAATTACCCGCGTAGGGAGGGCAACAAAAAGAAAAAAAAAAAAAAAAAAAAAAAAAAAAAAAAAAAAGGCAAAGGGGTCCATTGCTCAGCAGCCCCGGGAGGCACGGGAGAGAGAGAGAGAGAGGTGGATTGAAGGGGGGGGGTTTGTGCACTTTGTGTGTGGTTGTCTGGTTGATCGCCAATTCTAGTTTAAGCAGGCGGAAGGTAAAGGAATGGGAAATTTGGGTACAATTGGCGCCTCTCTGCCGGACCGGATTTGGGCGCATGTAATGATCATAAAATCGCCCTCCGACTTACGAAATCACAGTGACTATCAGCATCCGTAGGTACATACCTCCGGACTAGCGGTTGGCCGAGAACTTAACGCGCTCCAGTCCTAAGGGGAAAGAGGCGGGGGAAAGCATCGAAAGAGGAATGGAATCGTCACTGCTGGACTGCTGGGTATGGCTGCAACCCGGTCATTGGACCTACGGAGTACTCCAGTGTACCGGAGCAGTGTACACTAACTGTACACACCGTCACCGTCTATGGATACCTGAGCCAGCCAAGTTGGTTAGGGAGAGTTTGGCCTTGAGGGTCAGGCCAAGTCCGACGAAAGTGGTACTT
This sequence comes from Aspergillus ochraceus, assembly GCA_004849945.1. Classification (NCBI taxonomy): domain Eukaryota; kingdom Fungi; phylum Ascomycota; class Eurotiomycetes; order Eurotiales; family Aspergillaceae; genus Aspergillus; species Aspergillus ochraceus. Next base: position 3,207,637 of record SSOS01000005.1, on the reverse strand, counting down.
CTACTTTTGCCTCCGCGACGGGACCGACTGGAGTCGCGACGGATGGCAAGGGAACAGACTACGGTCGAAAAGGTATGGATCGCGTTGTCATGGAGAAGTGGTAGGTACAGTAATAATCATGAGAAAAAGAAATTTAAAATCAAATGAAAAGTTACTTTCGTACGAATACCGAGCTGCCAGGAGGTATGGAACCGCTCAGGATAGGCTGGGAGACATGGATGGGAACTTGAGTTGGCGGTTGGGGACAAACCAGGTAGGGGGGAAGAGGATTCAAACCCAGAAGAGGCTAGTCACACCTCACTCTATGGCAGCTCCGGCGTAAGTAGGCAGGTAAGAACCTGTAATGAAAACATGAAGAGAATCCCGTCTTAATAATAATGTGTGATGGAAGGGAAGGTTTGGCCAATCGACTTCTGAGGTTATCCACCTGCTCGCCATGCAAGTGGAAGAGAATGAGGGGGGAATCCCCCTAAAGCAGCATGGTGCTTATGTATGGACTGCGTACACACGGTGTATGTAAGGTATGCGTGGACGGGTAGGTGCTATGACCTGGGTTGTATTGGATGAATGGCAGGATGGATGGATCACGCAGGAAACAGATGGTAGGGGATGGATACTCCGTGAGTTGCGAGGAAAAAGATAGAGAGAGGGAGAGAGAGAGGGAGAGAGAGAGAGAGAAGATGGGGCGCAGAGAGCATGACGCGCCAATCATAATCACAAGGGGCACGTCGAGAATGGATGACTCCAGTCCAAACCAAACTGGCTGCATTCGACCAGAGACGGGCCAGAGGTACCGTACCGTACGACTGCCGTATCCTCGGAATCCCTGAGCAGGGAAGCGTGCCTCACTTGGGTCACTCTCCCCTCGTACACGGTGGTAACGACAGTGTACCAACTTTCGACTTCCTCCCCCTAAGCGCCCCCTCCTCGCCCCCTTGTGACTCCGGCCAGTCGCACTGGAGGCATCGCAGGTCGAGGTGCTCCGTTCATGCCTACGGAGTAGGAAAAATCCACCGTCGAGTCATGATTAGGTGGTTTTCGGCTGAGTCTTACCCACTTCCCTCCCATCCATCCATCCATCCATCCATCCATCCATCCATCCATCCATCCATCCATCCCATCCCATCCCATCCCATCCCATCCCATCCCATCCCATCCCAACAGCCGCCGCCGCTCTCGTCTGCGCCTTTCCAGGTTTCTTCTTTTTTGCCTTTTTTTTTTTTTTTTTTCCCTTTTTACTTTTTGCCTCACGCCTACCAAAGTGGATGACTATGTACGGTACTCCGTAATGTGTCTCCTCTCCTCTCTTCTCCAGTTCTCCTCCTCCTACCCCTACTGACCACCGTAGTTACCGTCTTACTCCGCCCGGTCGTAATGTTCCGTGTTTCTTCCGAACCATCAACTGATGGCTTACCGATTCTGTGCTATTCCACGGCGGGCGGACACTACCCCCCCCCCAAGCTCGAGTTCAATTTAATACACTTATCATCCCGCCACTAGGTTACTCCTGGTGTTGATCCGGTTTCGAGATGATAGGACGCCGCTCGGTGCCAGTGCAGATGGGAAAAAGCCCACTCGGCCAAAGGACCCATGATGGCGCAGGCGGATGCTGGCTGGATTGGGTTTTCATTACCTGCTGTCAGCTGCTCGTGTACGTCTGTCGATTACAGTGGGAGGTGGTATTCCTGTGAGCCGGAGCAAAAAAACTGAAATTACAGGGAATAAAAGGACTAAAACACAATACAGTGTACCTTCCTTTGATATCACCCTTATTATTGTTGTTGTTGTTTTCGGGTTGCGCGGCACTCCGCAGCGACCAAGTAACTAACTAGTGGAACTGGAAAAAAACAACACCATAATCCGAGACATAATCACCATCGGCATCTTCTACTTTCTAGGCCCCTCGCATGGGTAAGGGCGCTAAACAACAACGTTGATATTCGCGTCAGGAATTGTAGGATTTCTTTATTGCAGGCTGCTCAATTCTCGGCTTTTTCTAGGCAGAACAACCAGAGCGCCTGGACAAGAGACAAGAAGAGGAGGCAAAAGAAACAAATTGCTTTGTTAGTAAGACTTGTAAGTTGCAACAGCATTCTCATCATGTACTCCGTACAGACATACACATACATACATATAGACCACCAAATTAAGAGGCTATTCCGGAACTGGACACACAAGAGTACGGAGTACGACGACTCCGTCTTCGGGGATGCCAGTGCTCCGGGGCTACGGTTCAAATCCAGTATGCAAGCTTATTATTGAGTACTGCGTCATTATTCACTCGCTTCAGGACAAGTCCAAAGGATTCAAGTGAGAGAGCGTCGCAGCCTGATCGTCAACGATAGTCACGGTACAAAGTATGTACCTCCTGCACATCCGGGATAGACACTACTGGAATAGAACAAGCCTCGTTGTTCGACCCTCGAAGTTGTTAGCCTTGGTGAACTCTCTACGCCGTACTTAGTGTTACTACTATTGCCTTCTGTACTCCGTAATCTCAAGGGTAGCTTAAGGCCCGTTTTAACTTTGCTACGGGCATCTAAATAGCGTATTTTCTTGGTGATGCCCATCAATCGGACGACTTTCCTCTTCCTTGTATCTGTACGAGGAACTATGTACCTTAGACTCTTAGTCCACCGACTTAGACGGGCATGCGAGTATTGAGTACGCTTAATTATTACTGCTACTATTAGCTAGGTTCTGGACTTCATCAATACTACCCCGTACCCAGGCAACTAACCAACTAACAGGTTCAGGAGACAGAGCGTATCCAATTTTGATAGTTCAGCAGGCGAAGCCAGCCTCCGGTCAACATTCGATTATTGATTACCCGAATGGAGAATGTAGTACTTAGGCGAGGCCGATCTATTTGCCCAGAAAGACACATCAGTCCGATCTCTCATTCGTCCGACCATTGGATTCAAGGGCGGCTAGCATTAATCTACCCCCCTGGAAATTGGACCGCTTCGATGGAGTCGAGAGTCGAGACAAGACGCCAAAAAAAATAAATAAAAATAAAAATAAAAAAAGAATAAAAAAAAGCCAACGTGTTCTACGGCGTACCACTCAGACTACATACACCGTGTACATATCCATACTACTCCCGTACTAACCCTAGCAACGTGACGGTGACCTGACACTTTTTGCCCTTTCCCTTCTCTCCTTCGATGTTGTTGAAACCTTGTAACGGGCTAAAGGATTGAACCGCCCTTTGTCTCCTCGACCCGACCGACCTCAATTCTGATTACTTCGTACTATCCTGATGAACCTAGTCGGCATGTGGATTCTGGATCTTTTGCCTCCTTGATTAGCAAGACCAGCGTGATGCATAACAAAAATCCTCTCATCACGAAACGCTGCTTCATCGGGCGATATCCGCCTCGGTTGATTGGCATCAATGCGGAACCTAACCCACATCCATGGCTCTTTTTCGGAATTCTTTTTCTTTTCTTTTTTTTCGAATTTAATTTTCTACCCCTCTGCCTTCTGGGCCTTTATGAATGATATCAAATTGGTTCACCTAATAATGACAGCTGAACTCATTTCCGTCTGATGGGGCCGGACTGGGATCGTACCAGGTTAAAGCGACAATTATAACTGACGGTTCGAGAATATCGACCGATGATCAATCGTTAAGTCTACAGTACTTCGTATCTCTTTGGCTGCACTTGAACCGCTGGGACGTTGTCACATACCAATCTTGTGATGCCTGCAGCACCACTGAAGCACCCATGCCAACATTCAATCCGCCGGGCAGATAAAAAAAAAGAGAGAGAGAGAGAAAAAGCAAAAGCAAAAAAATCCAAACCTGACCATAACTGGCAATTCAGCGCCGATAGACGGATCATGAACAACCGCTGGGTCTTTACCGTAGTCGTTTTTAGAACCTACGGAGTACGAAAATAGGACTTTCCGTATGGATCTACTACTTGGTAGTCTTCGATGTCGGTCGTTCTCTTTTTTTTATTCCTTTTTATTTTGATTTAATTGTCTTCTAGGTTCCTTCTTCAACCTTCTTTCAATCGAATCGGCTACCTCCGTAATCCCCGTCACTAACCTAAGAGCAGCAGGTCCCAACGCAAAGTGCGTCAATTACTTGGCACTTTTTATCTTCACATCCATAGGAGTGGCTTTTACGGTGTACGTCCGATCAATCATCATCGATGTTGATACCTGTGGGAACCAGAGAGGTTCGGGCAAATGAGCAGCGTCGCTCTTTTCCTTTCCGACTCTACCTATGGAGTACTGGGTAAGGTAATTTCGGTCGTTTCTGGACCACACCGCACAAGGTGTAACAAATAGACAAGGGCAGGACAGGCATCTTGCGTTTCTTTTTTAATTTGGCGTTCCAGAAGTCCAGAAGGATGCGTTGCAAATGCTCGGACTCAGAGTGGAGCGCGTGTGCCACTTCCCATCTGAGGAATAGGCATCATCAATAATAATAAGCCTACGACGGAGTATCATCGTCATCGGCATCGTCCAGATTATTTTCTCAAACTGCGCGAACCCTAAGTGGCCCATTTGCGAGCCAACAACCGGGGGCTGAAGGAATCCTTGGGTCGTTTGTCATCCGGGCATTCGGGCGCAGCGGCGAACACACAGGCGATGCGAGACGAACAATGGTACCAGTTACGCGGCGATTGAGCAGGCAGGATTTTTTTTTTTTGATTTTTTTTTTTCAGAGTTCGGATTTGCTACGGGCTGGGTCTCTCTTGAGGCACGAAAAGCCTAACGGAGGCGGCATCTTTGAGCCTTTCCATTCTTCCCGTTCAACGATTGTGGAATCTCTCCGTGCTGCCGAACTACACAGTACACTTCCATATTGTACAAGTATATACTTTTTTGCATCACTTTCTATTTTATTTTGCTTTGTTCTATTCTTGTAGTTGAACACTCGGTAGCTTTACGGTGTACACCTCTCTTCCTGGAACTTGGTAGACTTTTGAGTTCCATCCAGTCTACTTTCTTTTGAGAGATCTACACACTACAGCCACCAATATTGACACTGACCCGAGTACCGCCAGAATCTCGGGTCTATCGGAGACAAGATCAGAAACAAATGAGGGTAAGGCGGAACGTCTACGGGGTATCATGAGGGTTTTCCGGGTGCCAGAATAATCCAAGCCTTAACCCAAAACAGATTGTCTTTCTTTTTATTATTATTTTCAGTTAAAACAGGGCCGAGCAGACGAAATTGACGCTTGGATCGAACTGCGATTGCCACAGACCAGTTTAGCTCTTGTTAATAATATCCTGGCTGAGGAGGCACGACCGAGGCCTCAAAGGCTCAGATCCATTTTGGTCACCGCCACTCAGTCGCTGTCGCTTGGGATTAGTTGATGATCAAAAAATAATCCATGATGCAGGTAATTAATATTGTTATTGAGATTTCAATCATCCAAGATAATTGAGGATTGTGATCATTCTCATCAGTCGGACTGGGTCTGATTCATGACTAACTCGTCCACCGTTGACTTTTAGTTTTTGGTTCTCAATTACACCAGATCATGATTGATGATGATGATGATGATGATGATGATGATGACTATCTGCATCCTGACCGAACCCGTAATTCCGTATGATTCAACCGGCAAACATCCTCAATGCTGATCCAAATCCTCCCATCCCACTTCCATGCCGTTCCCAGCTATCCACCGTCCACCGTCAACCCCATGCAGGGACTCAACAGACGAATACCATTCATCCTGGGCCACCGACCAGTGCGCCCGCTGGAAAGATAATCACGCTTGGCGGCGTTCCTCATTATCGTCATTTACCATTTCCGGCACCCTCCTGCATCTGACACAGGCACTTTTCCTGATTATGAAATCCATCCGAGGCTGCTGAGATTACGGGATATGATTTTCTTTTTCTGATTTAGTGAAAACCATGATATTATTTTCTCTCCGCCCGTGGAAGAGGTGGATATTGCTCCCCCCCGGTCTGGCGTCTGGACTCTTGACTCTTGACTCGCAGTCTCAAGACTCAAGTCTTACTCGTCTTCCCCATTGGACAAGTGGATTCTATCGGCATCTCACCGTGTGTTGTTCCTGTGCTGGATTCCGCGGTCTTTGGGGATCCGTTTTTGTGCGAGGAGAGTAGATCAACATCAAAGTTCGTCAATCAGGATTGAGTATCAAGTCTCACTTTGAGATTGCACAACCTAGGCTCCCCCTCCTCCATCCCCATTGCTATCTCCGAGGTTCCTCTTGTTTTCGTTTTCGTTTTCCTTGTTGTTTACCGAAGGAGAGAATCTCTTTCTGATCCCAGTTACGGTATTTTTTCCTGCATCTCCACGAATTTGCAACTCCCCTAATACAGTAGCCTACTGTGTACTTCCCCCGGGTATCATTCATCTTACCTCGGATGGGCCAATGAAGCCCTCTTGTCTCATGGCTCACTGCATAACGGGCAGAAACCTTCGACCCGATGGGAAGTGATACTCGGAGAATTTTCCTATCATGAAGCCAATGTGAATGTGGTGTTCTACCCTGCGCGTGGGTTGTCATCCCCAGCTCATCGCCGACCTGCACATTGGTAGTTATTGCATTTGCAGCATCTACAGATGATCACATCACCGGACTGAAGGGGGTTGCTCACCTTTACTCAAAATATCTTCATGATCATGAAAAGGAAAAAGAAAAGAGAACATCACACGATATGCAAGGACCAACGCTTTTGACTTTTTATGTTGTTTACTTTTCTTTACTTTGCTTTGCTTTGCTTTGCTTTTTCTTCCCCTTCTTCTTCTTTCCCTTCCTAGGGATGATGACACTTTTTTACCCCAACATTTCATAACGGATAGTCGGATAGTTTCTCTGTCCTTCCCACCTTGCTGCTGTTCCAGGCTCCTTGCATTTTTTTTTCTTTAGTTCTTTCAAAATTTCTCTCTTTCAACGTCGTTCTAATCCTTGCGGCTCGGTATGCTTCCTAAGCAACCGTCCAGCTTGTTAACAATTGAACAAACGCAGCCTTGTGAAAGAGAGAAAGAGGGAGCGGATTGATACGTCACACTCTTTCGTGCTAGGGTCGATCGTGCGAGTCTCGTACTGCAGGTTAAACATGGACCAAAAGCATGGGCGGAAGCAGGCCTGTGTGTCCGAGTTTCGTTCAGAGTTTCCCTCTTCTCGTCTTTCTTCTTTACCTTGCTAACATTAGTAGTCGATAACTAAGGGGAATCAAGTAGGCAACCCTTGTGTACTGTACACCGTGTATGTGACTCGCCAGGTCTTGAAATCAAGGGGACACAACCGTTTATCGTTGCCTCCCTTGAGGGCGGTTAGGAGGAAGAATCGGTCGATCTGGTTTCAATGAGCGAGGATCTGATTGCCCAGTCCCTTCTTTCCCGGCAGTCGTTATTGCAACGACGGATCAATCATGATAATGACTCAAACATTCCAATTGTAACTGTGGGGAACGGAAGGGAGTACAGTAGTCTCAAAAGATGATTCGAAAATTTCACACCAAAAAAAGTAAAACTAACCAGCCTACGGTTCCCGAGACGGCATCATGGAAGGCTATCGACAGATGTAATGATGATGATTGATAATGGTAATGGTGATGCCAAACAGGAAAGTCACCAACCTAAGTGTAAGCCGAGGAACGGCATCGGGGGGTAGCCTCGACCCAATGAATCATCTCTAAAGGGCGCAGAGGATGGAAATAGGCTGCATCTTGCTAGCCCAACTACTTCATACAGGACAATCCACATACTCCTATCATCCTGCCCATCAAGGTTGAGTTGAGTTAGCCAGGAGGCCGTAGCCCAGGGCGATCGACCTTGCGATATTATTATTCATTGCAGGCCAGCCAACCAAACTCCACACGACATCCGCTCTGGCTTGGAATCAATGCACAAAAGCTGGAGCCTAAACGCATACGTCGGCACGATGCTTGGTCCTGGAGTATTCACTAGGTAGCTTATGGCCTTAGTTAAGTGTCGGTGATATGGTTGAGCATGGTTAGACTTAGTTAGTACATACAAAGTAACTATCTGTACGGGGTACGAAGGAAGGGGTTATTTTCAGAGATCGATAGGTAGTTATCTCCGACAATTCACCTCGGGGGTCAATGATGCCCCGTGCTTGTCTTCATTAATTTCGATGGATTGATGATTGATTGATCTATTTGATTATTATTCGTGCCGTTCCAAGCGACCGTTCCTTTCGCAGGGTGAAACCATTCCCCGCCCGGCTGGATGATTTTCGATTTTTGTTATATTAATTAACATTGTTTGGTTTGAAATTACGATGATACTTCAGAGTCAGAGTACAGGATCTGTACACAGTACTCACTCCCTCTGGTCCAGACCCGAGACAATCAGCTGAGCCTTTCTGGCCACGCAGATTTACTACATCCTGGAAAGCCCTTACGAATCGTGTCTCACCTGGAAACCAATTGCCCAGGGCGATGGATCGACGCGGTTGAATCGGAAATAGAAGTTCTGGATCCTCCATTCAGCAAACACTCCGGAGTAAGTTCAATATCGCAGCGGTAATAATAATAGAAGTACGGGGTTCTCTCTCAGGGGAGTGGATTACAGTAGTGGATACTGGATTACATTTGTTGCAACATCGCATGGAGTACGCGGACATCCAGACTTTCCAAGTCGCCAGGAGGTAGGCAATCCAGTCCAGTCACCTGGATCCATCGATTCTGTACGTGATGGGCGCTACTATGCGTGGACATACATACATACACGGTGTAGGTACACTCCCGACGGGGCCAAACTGTAAGTATCCCCGACGTACTCTGTACATCGGATGTAGTCAACCGTCCAACAAGCCCCGGGCGCAAACGTCGTTGTCGTTGTCGTCACTCTTGTATTTTCTTTTTTTATTCGGTTTTTGCTTTGCTAGAGAGTCTGTGGATCGCCCTGATCCAACACCGTCAGGTTCCCAACACGTACCCTGTCAAGCCCCTCGGGGGGGGCTGGGCTCCCTAGAACCTCCTTAGTAATGGATGGAATAAGGGTTTCCCCATTCCTCTCTCTCTCTCTTGCTTGCGCTCGCTCCTTCCCCTCAATAAGGTCTAATAATGTCTATCACCGCCATTTCGGACGACAATCTAGATTTCGTCCCAAATTGTGGACAGGGCATGGGGGCAGAAGTCCACGGCGCCCGGTCGTTTCCACCAGAGACTTGGAGAATGGAGATGCCTTGACGTCCCCGACTCATTATTTTTTTTTTCTAATCGTGGACACCGACCTGCCGACCCATGGAGATAGCCAACGGGCTACGAAAAAAAAGAGGGGGTGGTCAGCTCCGTTCAAGGGGGGAGAAAATGGATTGTGGATATGTCGGGGGGGGCCTCAAAAGATAGCAATCTCTCCTCCCTCCTGCGGCGTTCATCTTCAAGGCCGGCAAATCAACACAAATGACGGTTATGATTTAATATTCTCAAGGTACAGCGAAGCGAGCGAGAGTGGGTTCATCATTCAACGAATAATTTATCATAAACGATGCGGGCGTTTAGGTCATGTTTACTTTTTTCTTCGCGCTGTTCTAGTCTGTCTCCTCTCCTCTCATTCTTCCGGAGGCGAAACTCAGCGCCAAATCTAATATGGCCGGAATTCTACCGGAATTGCCATTCTAATCGCAAGAGGCTACGATCCGATCCCTCCCTGGTGAACCTGACCTCTTGACCTCCTCACCTGGTTAAAGGGGGGATGGTGGAATCAGGAACTATTGCTAATTACTAAAACCCCCCTAATCATGCCGGGCCAGGGATCCAAGCGAAGCTACTCGGGACTATATCCAGTACTTTCAGTGGTAGGTACTTGTCTCCCTGGCCGGTATCTTAAAGGCAAATTGAAAACGGAAGAGAAGAAATTCCTGCAATAGCCTTGAGGTGTTAAGGAACGTCAGACGAGACCAGCAACAGCCAAGTAGCTTCGAGTCGTATGCATCCTGTCATCATCATCATCATCATCATCAACAACAACAGCACCACGACCATCATGCTCTCGCTCTCCTTAAGCCCTGTACCTTCGCCACATTCTGTTAGGAACCAGAAACAAGATCACATTTTCCAGTCACACGCATGCATGCTTGTAGTTTGCAGGGCCTGTCTCATAAACCCTCCCTTGTGTGATTTGGCGGCGCGTAGACCCCTAGCAAGCTGATGTCCTCGAGCCATTTGGGTTCAAGACAGCAGACCAACGCCAGCAAATCCGGAACTTTACTCTGCAGCTTCTTCCAAGCCCAGTCACCAGGGTCTGAGTGCCTGTCTTCATTGATTTTTTCTCAGTGTCAAGCCCCGCGACCAGAGACGAAGACGCGCGGGGGGAGATTTCAATATAGCCTGATTGGGATTAGCGCGGACGGTCGAGGGAGTCTCCCAATGCGGCCCTCAATCATCCGTCCCTCTACCTGACTTTCTTTTCTTCTCTTCTTCTTCATCGTGCTCTTTGACGCTTTCGTATCGATCCCTTCGTACTTTGGTCCCTGCCACGCCCGAGGCTTGGTGGCGGTCCTGCTATTGCAGAATGACTTGCCTTGTGATAGATGCTTTCGCGCAACTTCCGTCCATTACAAATACCTTTTCGGGCGGGTGTGTAGCATCTATCATGCATATCCAACCATGGATATTGGGGACAATATAATGTTGGGACTATTGAGCGCTTCATTCATCATTGAAATCCTATTTTTCCTGCATCTTCCTGCTTTTCAATACTACCTACCTACCGTCCAACGGTGACTACCTTTTTCTGGCCAACCATCTGCCTGATGCCAATAACTCGATTTGATGATCAATCATTGTTAATTTGGTGTCTTTAGCACCGAAAACTAACCGAAAACAGGCCATCCGGTTCTGGCAGAAATCAGAGAGATCGCCTACCTGCAAGCCCCATATTTATCGTTCTTCATGTATGTGCAACACAAAGGAAGCAAGAACCCTTCCCGTGAAAGATCATCAGCCTCGTCTCCATTCCAGCCTATACATAGTATAGGTCGAATTTTTGGACAGGCCAAGCAGTCGCACAAGGGAACGAAGAAGAGACAGGGGAAAAAAAAAAAAAACCAAAGCATATGCATTGCCCGGGATCACGATGTCCTTGATCTAACCTTTCGGCCTTTCAACCATCAGCACAACAACGAAAGCGGATGCACTTCGGTATCACCGATTCCATGGTACGCTGACAACGTTGGATAATGAGTCGCTTACCGTCCTACAGTCTTCAAACACAGATCAGCCGTCTCCGTTTTAAATGTGTCCAGGAAGGACAATCGAGATTGACGGTCGTGTCTACAACCGCTAGGCAGGCAAGCAGACCTTTCTTTATCTGCGTCCCGAATTTTCTTACGCCCAGGGAAGTGATACAGAAAGGCGACGTTGATGCTTCTGTGTGTGTGTGTGTGTGGGCAACTGCTTCTGTTTCTTACTTTTCTTTAACCTCCTTTGTTCGAACGGGAGGATACTGGTTGGTCGCCCATCAAAAGTACGTCACGCCATCTCATTGCGCAGTTCCGCCCGGAGCCTGGTCACACAAAGAGGTCAAGCGTGGTTGTATCTTAAAAGCGATCACAGCCACTAGCTCCTAGGAGTTTTAAGATCTCTCACACTGTCGTCCATGGACATAAAGACTTGCATGGCATTGCAAAATCGAGTCCGTGGACCGGAGGGACAATATGGCAAATGGTCGCTTCTCGACAGATGTGCCCGTTGTCCGACGAGTTATCGGTGGCGGCTGCACGGTCGGCTGGAATCGGCTGACTTTCTTTATCATGATGTGGCTTTCCTGTAAGCTCGGGGTACTCGGCATTAAATCGGCGATGTGAAAGAGGAGAAGGGCATACGGAGTGTCACCTTACACTGGACTTGTCCCCTAGACGCTCCACTATTCAGCCAGGATCAGGTCAAGTTAGGTCAAGATCAGGCCGGAGGAGGCGAGTCCAAGCCAGACCGAAATGAAAGCCGACTGTTGCTCGGATGGTCAGGTAGGACCGGTACTTTTGTACAAGAGGACGGATGCAGACCTCTCCTGGACTACATTACGGTGCATCCGGGTCTGGGCTTAGACGCAGCAGCAGGAAGAATTTCAACTGTCCCGCCTGTTTTACGTGGACCGACTCGACTATATGTAAGCCACCACAGGGTACGAGGGTGAAGCGGAATACACAAGGTAGGTCGGCAGGTAAAGCAAAGCTAGGGAAGGAAGCCTTGAGATTCGGACGGCTTGGGTACAGGGAATACGGGGGTGGCGACTGAGGATCGAAAACCCGATGCATAAATATACAGTACATTCACATCCTACCTACTGTACATATGGTCCTACCTACCTAGGTACCTGGTTAGGATATCAAAGCTGCCCATTGCTGTACGTACAAACAGTAATATGCACCCATCCTGTGCAATATTATTGCACCGGAACTGCATCCTAAAAGTCCGCTTCGGACTATGTCATGTAGGCGTGTACATAAACTTGTTTGGATATGTTGATCGAGAACTTCTTTATTGTTTGTATGGGCGACAATTGAAGCCACAAAAGGTTGTTTTTGTCGAAAGAAATAGAAGAAAAGGTTAGATACAAGTGATCCATCGAGTTGTGCCAATACGTAGTGCACATAAAACCCAGCCTCGGGTAAGCAAGAAAGCAAGCACGCCATTTGGGCAAACAAGCTTGCATCTGCGCAATCTCAATAGTCTTCTGCACTGTACATACATACAATACATACTCGGCGTATAGTGACATAAGGCTGGAGCTTCGCGGACGGTTTTTGATATTTGGTGAGCCTTATTCTCTCTCTCTCTCTCTCTCTCTCTCTCTC